>VSWD01000006.1:42555069-43155069 GCA_033119305.1 Pinctada imbricata
GGGATATGGGATAGTAAATTTCATATGGGACGAGTATATATGTATGATTTTTCAGATCATTTTCATGTCTAAAACAAAATGGAGTCTAAAGCGAAATTTCTAACTTTTCAATTTGTGGTTGGATTTAAAAATTGCTTTCTCCATTGAAAAAGATCGTACGTAAAAATATCATTATTATTAAAATATATTAATTGAGGTTTTACAAAAAGAAACGCGGTACTTGTTTTCAAAAACAATTGTTTGACGATTATTGTGTTCGTTCACATATTTACATGTTTCTTTGAAATTTATGAGAGAGCTTGCGAGTTCGCACTATATATAATCATAGGGTGGTTCGAAATGTCATAAGTGGATATAATTCTTACGTGTATGTCCATGTCACTATCATGTAACTTTTTCAAAAGTCGTACGCCACGAATAACATCATTCCTATTCTCCTCTTCAATATTATGAAATTAAGACCATAATTTTCTGTTTAACATTTTTTGAAATACAGTAGATTAAAAACAAAGTGTCCGAACTCTACTGAAAATCTTAAAGAAATATGGTTTTTTTTTGCGTTTAGAATATTAAGTCAATACACTACATGTGTCAAGGACAAAGGAAAAAAAACTTATTGTGACTGATATGCCAAAGACATACCATAAACCCTATTCCACTGTTCATCATGGTCATCTTAGTTTGATTCTTGGCCAGTTTCAAGTTCATGATAATGTCTTTTTCTGACTTTAAATTTTGAGAAAATTTCAAGTGAGAACATGACTACTGTCATGTTCTCACTTGAAATTTTCTCAAAATTTAAAGTAAATTTCAAGTGAGAACATGACTACTGTCATGTTCTCACTTGAAATTTTCTCAAAATTTAAAGTCAGAAAAAAACAATAAGCAGATTGTTTATGCGTGTCCTCTAAAATGAAAGTGACATATCTTTCAAGAAATAGACGTTGGTCTTTTCCTTCACGTTATTCTTAGAAACGTCTTATAACGTTTATTCTCAATAACGTGTCCACGTGTCCACCCATGTCTTAGGCACGGTCAATTTTATATTCGGGGGTAGGGGGGGGAGGCTTGGATTTTTTTTTTTTTTTTTTTTTGGTCGGAGCATGATTAATTTTTTCGCCCAGGACCAGAGAAAAATTATTTTTTCTTGTCGGAGCAACGAATTTTTTTCTAACAATTGATGTCCTATATATTAAGAATGTTTGTGTTAAAATTTTATCAATAGAAAATCTTTATTTTTACTCAAAACTCTAAAGTATTACTTTATTTTTAATGCAAAAATTTAATTCTCTTCTTAACAGAGAGATAAAAGAATTTTACAATATAATCCTCGGTAAACAGAATCTATATAAGGTACAAGTAAGAGGGTTTGAAGGGAGGGTCTTCTAGACAAATTTTCAAATTTAGAATTGTAAATTGGTGAAAAACTGAAATTCTCCTTCCAAGATTGTATATGAAATCTGTTAACAGTAATACATTATATTGATAATATATTTTAGCCTTTAAGGAAGTCCTTTTTCATTAACACGCATTCTTTTGATATTTTCAAATATGAATTTTGCCATTAAAGAAATAATGTTTTGATAGGAAACTATGGCGATCGAAGTGAGCCGAAATTTGTTAATACAAATTAAAAGCTGCGGTGAGCGAAGCGAGTCGGAAAATGTTCAGGAATTTAAAGCGAAATTTTAAGATAATTCTTCAAATTCAGATTACTTGTAAGAGCAAGACTATTTTTTTTTATGAGACATCATAAACAAATTATTTTTTTCATCAAAATTCATAGCAAATTTTTTTACGAAAGAAAAACCAAGCCCCCCCCCCCCCCCCCCCCCCCTCCAGAACATCAAATGGACCGTGCCTTAGAAGATTGTCACATTTAAGTTTGCATTCAACCAGATATTCATTGAATGCTATATGGACTTCGACTGTCAAATTTGTTTGCACATGCACATAAAATATTGCATACATTAATGAAATTTTGAAATAATACGGAAGTGTTCAAACTCCATACCTTCTCGAAGAAATTTTCGAACAAATCTATAATGCACCAGACACGTGTTTCGGATATCAAATCCTCATCAGTTATGCTTTCAGCCAAAGTGATTTTCAGAGTCGCCAACATTCATTTCAGTAGCGCCCTTTTCTGTCCATTTACTTTACAGAGAGTGCGCGGCTCCGAAACATCGAAAAAAGTACCCATTAGTTTTTAATCAAACTCATTAAAATTCCATTAAAACACTTGCGAACCCCAGAGTATTTAAACAATCTTCCGAATTTAGACCAGGTCTACGGTGAGAGTCATCATCTCCTATTGCATGCATGGAAACTTGTCAAATTCGGCAATTGTCTCGATATACATGTTGATATACATAAATGATGTCTTGTTTGGTTATGTTGATGGAATATTCAATAGGAATCCAGATTCAGTTTGACTTTAATGAACTTCTGGATACTTTTTGAGTTGCAACATACATGTTTGTGAGTGGGGGTTTTCTGTCGATTTTCCTAGAATGTACCCGCCCGTGGACATAAAATGAAATATTTCATAACTGTAACTCCAATTGTGTTTAAAATTTCGTATGGATTTCCGAGCATCATGTATGAGATAAGCATAAAGAGTACTGAATTTTACAGTAGAAAAATAATGCAAACAAGAACAAGAGGCCTAAGGGGGCTGAAATTGGCCACTTCGATAAAAGGCCCTTTACAAGTACTTGCATCCAGTACGATTTCGTGAAATTCTTTGTAATGGTTGAAATGGAGATTTCGAAAAGGTTGAACCTTTACGCTAAATGACAATAGTTCACTTGAGCTTTGCTAAGGTGAGCTAAAATCATAACATGGACGACGTACGGAGATCGCACAATGTAAGCAAGTTGCACGCACGTGCACAACATATGATAAACAAACGGTCAATATAACAGTTCGTAATATGTACATTGACGTACTCCTCCCTTACTCTTGCTAACGTAGCAACCACACGGCAAAAATACGCAAGGTAAAAAAAATTAATAAAACACGGCGGGTTATGATCAGGGCTTTACAGATATTTTATTAAGCAACACTGAAAAATTATATACATGTACTGTATAAACGATCGCATTCATGTTAAAAGGAGACTCTGTTGGTCATATATATGGCCATGTTGTTTTTGTTCTAGTAATTGCCTAAGTTTCATTATTGTGGTGTTTTGTTTGTCAGGCTGCTGATCATGATCATGAAGTTGATGAAGAAAAAATAGAAGCTTCTCGTATAAGAAGGGAGATGATAGCGGGCGTGTCAGCAGACCCGTCCATGTCGGCACGGCAGGCATACGAAAGAGTTGCCTAAAATGTACAGCAACATCAAAGGGACAGTATTCCCCCATTTTCACAAGTGCGCTCTAGTCTAGACCAGGAAAGAAGGCGACATATTCCAGCTATACCATCAACAGTCAACCAAGTTGCTATTAATGGCAGATGGCGGAGAACTGAATCTGGAGGGCGCTTTTTAAGCAAACTTGACAATGGTTGGGGGATAGCGATATTTTGTACGGACGAACAGCTTCGTTGTCTTGGAGAATGCGAAGATATCTATCTGGATGCCACATTTAAATCAGTCCCAAGGCCATATACCCAGTTCTTTACTTTGCACGGTTTCTATCAGGACAGAGTCATTCCATTTGCGTTTGCGTTAATGGCGAACAGACAAGTCGGTAGTTACCGGCAAATTCTACGCCATTTAAAGACCAGGTACCATCGCCCTACTAACAGACACCTTCAGCCAAGTCGGATTATTGCGGACTTTGAAACACCTATGAAAACGGCGGCAGAGACAGAATTCCCTCAGGCAAGATGGTCTGGGTGTTTCTTCCACTTCTGCAAGAGTATCTGGCGCCGTATTGTGAAGGACGGCCTGAGACGTCCCTATAATAGAAATAGGGAGTTTCGAAAGTGTGTACGTAAGCTAATGGCTTTAGCTTATCTCCCAGTGGCTCTCGTTAGGCAGAACTACCTGTTCTTACGACAACGGGCAACTACAAGACTGATGTGTATCAGGTATCCTCGACTGCTACAACTGTTCTCGTACTTCGAGAGGAACTACTTGAATGGGCAGTTCCCTCCTGCTTGTTGGAACGTCTACAATAGAGACATGGATAACAGGACCAACAACCATGTGGAATGTATATTAAATTTCGCTATAATTAATACAAAGTTTAACATGTTTAATAATGCGGTAGGGTTCCAACTCTTTACCCTCTTGACATCCTCACACAATAGTTTATTTATCAAAAATGTTTGCACTAGGACACGGCCTTACTAAAAGCCGACGGGGGACTAAATAAAGGGACAGGAAAATTTTGTCATTTCCTCACTGACCACTATACATAGGGTTAATATCTCTAATTGACATCTGATTGGTTCCTTTTAATCCTTTTACCCCTATCAATGTTTGATTGACAGCTTAAAACAGATGAGAGCATTAGCATAATAAAGGATAAGCTGTCGGTATGTCTTCGATGTAACACGCCGCTCGCAGACAGTGTTATCTTCAAAGACAGAATACCACGCCTATCAATCCTTTGTCATCCAGATATGCATATTAATGACCGGATGGTTGCCAACGTCGGCCTTAGCGCGATAGCTCTTTTTATGTCGCCTGCCACGCAAAAGCGACATACAGGGATCCCTTTGTCTGGTGTCCGTCTGTCAGTCACATTTACACATATTTGGCTATAACGTCCTTGATCTACATCAGACAATGTTAAAGCATGATGATGAGATCGTCTCAACACTTCCAAGGTCAAGGTAACGTACTAATTATGGTCAAACATGAAACAGGCGACATACCTCTGTCTTGTTTCCTACCTACTTCCTCATTATAGACGCATAACATTTCAACATAAATTGTATAATTTAAATTTCCGTGTATTCCTCGATGGTCTCCTGCTCTCATTCTTGTAGGTACACGAAAGAGCCTTTCAAGATACATTATATAGTAATAATGATATATTTTCTACATACCTATCGTTGTGCAGAAGAAATATCATAATAATGATATTCGATAAATTAGCGAATTTTCAAAACAGTAGATAAAGGAAAGAAGCCATTGTCACCTGCAAGAAATCATACACATATACACTTTTGAAAACTTATTTTCTCTTATACTTCTATATAGCGTTCAACAAGCGATGGAATGCGACCGTTGGGAGGGTTCATCCCAATCTATGGTACTTTCTCCGTAAGTTGAGGACAGAGGAAAAGCGAGGCTCGCTCGCTATTGCAGCGACAAGACGAGGTGATCCTCCACCGCCTCGCAAGAGAAAATACAGAAGACTGCAAGAGAGGATAGATAGGTTACAGCAGGATTATAGGAGGGGTAGAAGGACTGCCGTCCAATATTGGGAGGCCATGGTGTACACGGTGGCCCAGTTCCATTAATTAACTCTGGTGACCGATAGATTGAGATCCATCTGCTTTCACACAAATTGTGTTTTGTTTCATTCATCGATCAGGGTCATAGATAATCTGTTCATAATTCTTTTCTTCTGTTGATGATGAGAAGATTTTAAGGTTGACTTCGACCTTCTCTTCCTTTTTACATCCTTTTAATATCTATGACTAATATATTCACTTGAAGGTACAATGTAAATCCATTCCTCATGACTCTAACACGCATTTTCATACTTCATGAATTGTTAAGTTCGTTGCGTTTATACATATATTTCATATTTTTCGTGTCAATAATTCATAAAATAAATGGATGTTACTTGTTATCAAAAAGATTATAACAAACACTTGATGGAAATCTTTTTAAGTATACATGTACAGTAAATGACGGCAGACGAAGGACACATACATTTTTTTAAATGAAAGAATGTGCAAACAATAAGTTGGGGTTTTTTTTTCAAATGAATGTACACGTACATTAACTCCTCTGTCCATCCATTAACAATGTTTACTTCTTAATAGCTCTCCGAAAATTGTCTCTCTTGATTAAACTTGATGCAACACGAAAAGACAGATTTGCTTTGTTTTTATGCTTGTGAAAAAATCACAATTTAAAACATGCAAAATTGTTGGCAGGCATTAACGTCTCAACAAAAAGAGATAAAACTTGGGCTTTACTACAGTACCATAAGAAACAGCAATCTTTTGGATGCATGTTCCGTTCCATCAGACATTGGAAATGGGGGAGGGGGTCTGTCATGACTCACATTGAAACAATAAATAGATAGGAGTAATGCTTATGTATACAGAAAGACCGGGTTAACGCAGTGGTAGCGCGCTCGTTTCTTACCTCTAAGGTCCCGGGTCCGAATCCCAGATTCGGCGAAGGGTTTTATGTGGGAGGGTAGGTGGTCCCCAACCCAGGCCTCTGCAGGGTTTTTTTTCCGGGTACTCCGGGTTTCTCCTGCTCCTTGGACCCCCTCACGCCAACATCTGAGCCAACGTGAGACATTTGTACGTGTACAAGGTTGTAAATTAAAGTTTAAATTTTATAATGTTTATGCACATTCCCCTCCCCTATCCAAATTTAAAATCAAGTCAGTTTCCAATTCCTAAGGACTCATTGTTCAGTTTAACAAAGATTTAATACATGTTCAAATTATTATATAATATCTTTGCTTTAAAACGGCACAAAGTGTCATATACGTATATAATCAGAGCACATACTATCGAGTAAATACTGTCGGAGTAAAAAGTGTCGGAGTAAATACTGTCGGAGTAAAAAGTGTCGGAGTAAATACTGTCGGAGTAAAAAGTGTCGGAGTATATACTGTCGCATGTTCGTGCTATCGTTTACCCTTTCTTAGAAGAAAACAGATGTCATGCGGAAATAAATATGATTTTTCATAAATGTAGGAATTAAAAAAATCATTTCAAAAAGATATTCTGTCACAAGGCTTCCCGGCTTTTCTCCTCATCCAAAACCAATGGATAGCAACATACCATGCTTGTACTAAATTAAGCCTGTATATTACATGTGTATATATAACGTGTGATCGAACTTACATGCAAGTATTAGTAATTTTCTTTGCGTATTCATTTGTCTGAATACATTCTATTCATTTATAATTATATTCAAAGGATAAACGTCTTGTTTTCATCGCCCTTTTCATTCGAGCCCGTTTTATTTCTTCATCAACTTGATTTGATGTTTAAATGGCCAAATGCATCACGTGACGTCATTTGCTTAAAACTGTTGCAGGCGTTAATATTGCTGATATAATGGGTAAATATTATAAAATTGGTCACAGAATTCACTTTTTATCATTTCTATTTCCAATTGATATATGGATGAAAAATGGAGTAATTTAGGTGAACGGTTCAGGAAATACAAATCAAATAGAGCACGGAGGGGATCTCTTGCCAGCATTTTGCAACAAAATCTGGAGGGGGTAAGGTCATAATTGTGTATCAAACTTAAAATTTTGTGCGATGATTGCTACATTTATTTCTATTGTTGAAAGATATGTTAACTTAGATTAAGATAGCAATTTTTCCGCTCATTGGCATGTTAACAAAGTACTTAAATCCGTCATTTACTGGTTGGACTCTAAAAATAATGACGTCAAGAATAGAGCCTAAAATGGTATAATATTTTCTATTTCATAGAATTTGACGTACCAGCATTGATGGATTTTCTACTTTTATTTGTTTTAGACCTTCTTTCGTTATTAAAAGAATGAACATATACATTCATGCATCAGGATTAAAATAACTGGGGTATATTGATGATATGATGCAAATTTGGGGAAAATTCAAGAAGAAATGGACATTTACTTCTTTGGAAGGTCATAAATCCATTGGAAGCTCGTTGACATTTACTTTTTTCATTAAAATACTATACATTACATGGTTCTCTACCAATAAAATCGATAAAACTTAATCTGTGATGTTAAATAGTGTTTTGGGGGTGTTTTAGAAAGGGTGTAACTATGAACCTTAATACACGAATTGCAGCACGTTCCTTTCAATAGTAACATCTCAACAAGGAATTACATTGCTTTTGGCTTCTACGTAATGTGAAACGTCTTCAAATTCAATAGCATCATTTAAAACCTGATAGATTTACAGCATGGACCAGACATGCACGTTTCGGGTACTAATGCTGTCTGTTTGTATGCATGGTCATCTTACAATGAAGAGGTTAATGTACACCACAATTAATCATTCTTCGATACCTCTGTGTAATCGGAAAAGTGGGAGGGTTGAGCGCACGTAATCCTGATAACTACACCATCTGCTCCTTGCGTGACAGATGGTCGTCCTATCTCGGCACCGATTGCCCGTTGGTCTCTTTGGTTTATATGTAGTCTTTATTTGATGTTTCTATGATGTGATTTGGTGTTTCTTGTCCCTTTTGTGTCTCTTGGCTTGTCTGCTGTGTTTTTGCATGGGTTGTTTTGGTGTTTTAATGTGGGTGCTGCAACCTATCGAGTGTTGTCCCTTCATTTCTTAATAATTTTAAAGAAAATGTAATATTTTTGTATCCTTTTTTACCACTTTGGAAGTATTAAAATCCTCGTTTACGTATTCTTCATAAGTTTTTAGCCCCCCCCCCCCCCCCCCCAGCCTGAAATTATATCCCTGAGTATTAATTGTCCAAAACATGTATGTGTGGTGCACAGTATTTAGAAATTCATGTCAGAAAGGCTGCTCTCTGGCAAATGAGTTAAATACTTTGTTTTCCTTATACATTTTAGCTTAAATTTAAGTACCTCTGTATGATGAGGATTCATAAACGAAATATGCATACCTTGTGCATCGAATTAATGTTTTCAGAATAATGCGGAAGGGTTCCAACTCTATACCTTCTTAAAGAAAATTTCAAACAAATTTATTATGCACCAGACACGTGTTTCGAATATTAAATTCTCATCAGTGCTGCTTCCTGCCAAAATGCTTTTCATAAGTCGTCCAAATTCATTTCAATAGCGCCCTCTGGTTTTATTTTTAGAATTTGAATTTGCATGTGTATTTACTTTACAGACTGAATGCGGTTCCGAATTTTCTGAAGTCGATTCAGTAGCATATCAAAATGAAATCTATGTTCAAAATAGCACTGTCGGCATGGTGCTAAGATGTTAACCTCCCTTAGTTTCGATTATAATTTTGGATGAAATGACAAGTTTCCGAAGTAGCCAAATAAAATGTATGATGTCAAATTGATAAAGCGTCAAAACAAAGCTTCTTTCAGGCGACAGTGCTGGAAAGAAGTAATTAATACACTTAAAAACACCCAATGTCACGGGGAACGAGTTTAACTGCTCCACACTGCAAGAGGAAATAAGGTTTTATATTGATAATGCGGAAGGATTTCAACTCTGTACCTTCTTGAAGAAAATTTCATACCAATTTATTATGCACCAGACACGTTTTTCGAATATTAAAATTCTCACCAGTGATGCTTCCAGCCAAATTGCTTTTCATAAGTCGTCCAAGTTCATTTCACAAGCGCCCTCTGGTTTTATTTTTAGAATTCAAATTTGTGTATTTACTTTACAGTGAGTACGCGGTTCCATATTTCCTGTAGTCGATTCAGTAGCATATCCAAATAAAATCTATGTTCAAAGTAGCATTGGCGGGATGGTGCTTAGATGTTAACTCCTTTAATTTCGATAATATTTTTGGATGAAATAAAAAGTTTCCGAAATAGCCAAATTAAATGTATGATGTCAATTGATAAAGTGTCAAAACAAAGCTTCCTACGGGAGACAGAGCTGGAAAGAAGTAATTATTACACTTAAAACATCTAATGTCACGGGAAACGAGTTCAACTGCTCCACACTGCAACAGGAAATAAGTGTTTATATTAATAATGCGGAAGGGTTCCAACTCTATACCTTCTTGAAGAAAATTTCAAACTAATTTATTATGCGTCAGACACGTATTTTGAATATTAAAGTCTCATCAGTGATGCTTCCAGTCAAAGTGCTTTTCATAATCCTCCCAAATTCATTTTACTAGTGCCCTCTGGTTTCATTTTTAGAATTTAAATTCAGAAGACTTTTATAGACAGAATTAAACACGTATCAAAGTCATTATAAAATCGTACGCGGATGACGAAGGATATGATGGAATCTCCAAGAAAGCTCGGTTACAGCACACACAACAAAACACAAGAAACACCAAAATGCGAAAATACACTGAGTGGAACAACACAAAAAGAGACACCAAAGGGGCAAACAAGACCAAATACCTAATGCAACATCAAAACATTAAGCACAAAAGTTTGCCAAGTAGCAAATGGTGTATTTATTCAGATTACATGCACAAAACCTTCCCACTTGTCATTCTCTACACTATTTGTTCATGAGAAATAAACTATTGTCATTGTCATTGTCCGTTTACCCAGCGGTCTTGAAGAGCATACAATAGTTAATTGTGTATATAAATATCCTATTCACTACAAGGCGATGATGCAAACAATATATCAAAACACCTGGAACTTAGTAACAAACAGAATGATATGTAATTAGACAAACAAAAAAACAACAACCGAAAAACAGTCCGTAATCTGCCGACTGGAGCAATCTAGTGCATGTAACCACCCGAGGAGTCCGAACAACACCAGACGAAACAAAAGATCACAGTAGTCCTTAGCTAAGGATGATCATCTGCTTCTACGTAAAATGTTCTCCTAAATGTAAATATTTGATGAGCATATATATATATATATATCTAAGTTAGGTTTGGATGAAATGTGAATTTAATAGAAAATTGCATAATTCATGCGATATTAAATAATCAATATTCATGTATAGTATTAATAATTGATATATATAAATTTCCACATGATTCATTGCAGTTCGTCTAGTTATGGGATTTGAAATTCTGATGTTTTATTATCTTATAGTTTTTCAAATTCCAACATGCGTTATGTTCAGACATGTGCATATTATACAAGTTTCCATTCAGAAAATTTCTTTCTTAGTTCTGTATAGCACTAGTGTACACGTTTGTAATGATTGTCATGCAGTCATCGGCTATTGTAACTAGATCCTGTGAACCAGGGACATCAATGGGATGATGGTTGTCAGATGCTTGTTGTTGGTTGCCACCCATTTTTATGGTGACAACATCTATACTTTTGTCATCAGCTGCCTCTAGTACAGTGCGTCCTGCATTGCTATTCCAATTTGTGCCACTACGGTCTGACACGACCAAAATAACTCCACGTTGCCGATTCTCCTGAGTGTCAATTGCGGGGAAGTGTCCAAGAGCAAAGCTTGTTACTTCTATTTCCTCATCTCCTACTCCGTATCTCCGAGCAAGGCTACCGATGCTATTGCATGTATCCGACGTAGTGTTGTACGAACCAAAGCCAAAGTCAATATTGAAAGAATTATGATGCCTGAAAACAGATACACGTGCGCAACTGGTAACGTTGGTGAGCCTCATTGAAAGTGTTTGGAATAGACCGAGCTGTTCTTGGAACTCTCCGTCGTCTACACTGTTGGTATCATCAAGTATATAAGCAACATCAAGCACGACCGAATCGTTTGTGCATTCACCCATTCCAACATCTGTAAGATAATTCTGTAGGAGTTAGAAGTGGAAGAATATTGTGCACAAATAACAAATGAAATTATCCTTAATGAATTATTCAATTTAATTTTTACAGATTTTCAAAACTGGGGTTTTCATCTTTATACCCCATTCCAACAACTTCAATTTTAT
This sequence comes from Pinctada imbricata, assembly GCA_033119305.1. Taxonomy (NCBI): domain Eukaryota; kingdom Metazoa; phylum Mollusca; class Bivalvia; order Pterioida; family Pteriidae; genus Pinctada; species Pinctada imbricata. The sequence goes on from VSWD01000006.1 coordinate 42,566,739, forward strand.
AGAAGAACAATTGTCTGATTTATTATCATTAGAATCAATAAACTCACTCTCAATAATGCATTCAACACTGCTTGAAGACCACAGTCCATCTGCCTGACATTCTACAACTGCCTGATCACTGTTCACCAATGTCATTTTAGCACCACAAATCCCACCTTCCTCACACGAATACTCAGCTTGGCTTCTGTATGTAGTCGAACCATTCAATAGTCGTACCTCTGTATTACTAATTACTGTCGGACTTCCACAGTCAACTGTAATAAGAAAGTATTATTTTTAAGCAGGCGATGCCTGCTCTTCCTGCGAACATGTTTTATCTATCTTTTTTACTCCGTACGGAAATATGATGTATTTTCTCTCATGTCTATTTAAATGTTTTGTGGTTTTGAATTTCCTTCAGTTTCTATCTATTCGGTGAGCTATAACAAAACATGTATGTGCATGGATTAACTGTGTTTTTATGAACAAGTCTTGGCTGAATGTCGTTCGAGAAGCTGTAAACTTGACTCTACAGATAATACGAAATAAAACTTTTTAAGGTAAAAAAATTTAGTATTGAGAGTCTAGCTTCTTTTCGTTTTATTTCAAAAATACTTAACTTTGAAGGGCAGCATAAATTAAATGGAAAATTGAAAAATATATACATTGTATATCAAGGTAGCAGCATGCAACTATTGTTTTTCTGTGCTAGGAAAAGGATATCATATTGCAATACTTCATGAATGATTAAAGATAATGGTTTAAATTTGAAACAGAGGATCAATTTGTGGCTGATGACAAGGATATGTAGCACATTCTTTAATATTTGATATGCTATTTTTAACAAAATGATGGGAAATGACGAGATTCGATTAATGCAATCTTTATAAAATTACTGATTATAAAAAAGGGCGCCAAGGGGAATAGAAAAAATAAAACACACAAAAAATCACGCACATTCATTTTAAATATGTACCAATATACACCGAAGCTACAATTTACGGTCTAAGAGATTTTCCCCCAATTATTGTAAAAAAATTATGATTATAGATTCAAAGAATATGTTTCTTCAATATTTGATAAGAATATAAAAAGTATATCTCAAATACCATTTATTAAACTACCAATTGAAGAAAAAGTGAAAAGTATAGTAAACAAATACTGAGATTGAAATTTTTAACAATAGATTCAAGAAGGACATCTTCTAAACAATCAATACTAATAGATCTATACCAGAATATGTACCATGTGTGCAATTGAAACGTTCAACTGCCCACTCCCCACTCTGCTTACAACCTACTACGGAAATACCATGTAAAGTGTAGCCAGATAAGCATGCGTACTCAATCCTAGAATATAGACCTATCTCTGGATTTCCTGTTGTCAACATCGCCCCTGGAACATCAGGAGGATGTCCGCAATCTGCAAACAACAGGTATAAAATGAGTGCAACATTTGAAAATGAAAAAAAATTAGTGAATAAACATTACAGAAGTACCCATCAGTTATTCAGTCTCATAGTCGAGAAGGCAAGGCAAAATCATTAGATTTTTCACATGAACGGTTGCGAACCTCGGAATTAACAAAATTCCGAAGTGAAATAATTTCTAATTTCCTAATACATCATAAAGTTGCCTTCATTAGCATTTTTCCGTCCTTCCTTTGTTTGGTTGGTTTTCTTTTCAGAACTTATAGCAGTTGCTTATTTCTTTAGTTCTGAAACAAAACAAGACATAAAAAATGTCTGGCCAATGTTCTAAAGATTTATGACTTGACTGAAGAGCAAACTGATGTCTTATCAAATATATCAATTCTGCACCATAAAAGTCACCTTAATGACCAAAAATATATATACCTGATGGTTCACATGGTCCGCTACTTCCATCAGTGCAACGCTCGCTTATGTCACACCTTGTCCTATTCCAACAACTTCCTACGTTGTACTGAAATAAAATAAACACAAACTAAAACTACACTTGAAGTTCTTAGCCAATTGAATTGCTTTTAAGGATTAATTTCAGTGTCAACGTTGTCTGGATAGACTAGGATACATTGTACCACGTATTTCACGAAATGTTGTGAGTAGTCATTCTTTGCGTTTGGTGTACATTTATTTCTGGGATGAAACGTTTTAAATCGGTCATTATATTTCAAAAAAGTAAATTAAGAAATGAATATGCTTCTGACTAAAATAGGAATAAAAACAGTCATAAAAGCATGTAGATTCATTTATTTCCACATTTATTCGAAAACATGGAAAGATGCAAATGAATAATTAATTAATAAATTAGGCTCTTTTAATTTTGACTCTCTTTTCACCATACTTTTCAACAATAAGAATAACGGACTAAACGATGGAGAAACAGCTGTTGTTTAGCTCTGAAATAACGGAGAACGATTTATCAGAAAATGTATAAAATGAGTTTGGGCGGCATATAAATAACGCTTTGGCTGAAAACATCAGTGATGAGAATCTAATATTCGAAACACGTGTCTGGTGCATGAAAATGGGTTTGAAATTTTCTTCAAGAAGGTATAGAGTTTGAACACTTCCGTATTACTTATACAAACACTTATTTCTTGTTGCAGTGTGGAGCAGTTAGAATCGTTCCCCGTGACTTGGTGTTTGTTAAGTGTATTAATTACTTCTTTCCAGCTCTGAGGCCTAGCTGAAAGAAGCTTCGTTTTGGCCCTTTCTTAATTTGACATCATATATATTTTTTGATATTTCGGAAACTTGCCATTTCATCGAAAAATATCATCGAAATTAAAGGAAATTAACATCCTTCCAATGTATTTTGAACATAGTCTTTATTTGGATATGCTTTTGAACATAGTGTTTATTTGAAATTGCTACTAATTCGACCCTACAGGAAATATGGAGCAGCGAGCAGCGCACTTTCTGAAAAGTAAATGCAGAAATTTGAATTTAAAGATAAATCCAGAGGGCGTAAGTGAAATGAATTTTGGCGGTTTATGAAAAAAATGGTTTGAAATTTTCTTCAAGAAGGTACATGTATAGAGTAGGTATTCATACCTTGTTCCATCTATTAATCGGTGAAAAGATTGATCCAATTTCCGTCACCAAGTTACTCTCACTGTCGTCAAAGTTCAATATACATAGTTGAACCCTGGCCTTATGATTAATGGACAAGCACCTTGGACGTCTAATACATTCATGTACACAATTTTCCAAACTTTGTGTCGTCAATGTAGTTATTTCTACATCCATCAGTACTTTGCCTATGAACAAAGCACTCTTCACATCTCCACTTATCAAAGAACATTTCACTTTCTCAAATCGAAAAAGAAAATGCAATATTACGAAGATAAGAAATGATTTTATATCCTTGCTGGCCATATAAATTATTTTCTTCTCAATACAAGGACTTCCTGTAAAGCAATGAATATTTTGACACACGATATCTTTAATCGTGATGTAGGCATTATTTATCACATCGTATGGGTATTACATTATTCATAATATTGTAAAATGAACGGACTATTCATATTTCATTGATTTATTAATAATTCATTTTTCAATACTATCAAATTGTGTACTTTGGTGTACATAAACATATAGATCCTCACGCATTGAATGATAAATTAAGATGAAAGTTTCACATCATTCAAAAACAACATATTTTGTTTGAGTATTGTTAGAGACCCCCCTCCTTTCTTTGCCTCGAATGATGAAACGCTTTTCATAGATTACGTTTACCTAATTTTTGTTAATGAAAACATAAGAGTAGCAGAAAATTGTTGGCATCCAATAAAATTATACTAGTATCATGAGGATTAACGGTATCATTTATATAAACGATATCATTTATATAAAATATAATATTTGTAACCAGTCCCTCTCCTGTATCTATAAATAGACATTTGCTTTTAGATTGAAACTCGTAACTTCAACAGTCTTCAAAATCAAGCGAGAAAGCCTTTTCTTAAAAATTTCCAAATTCTCCAGACAAAAGTAATCAATTCAAGAAAATGAAATGTTTTTTTTTTCCTTACATAAGTTTTTTTTCGCTTGAGGTATGTTTTGGGCATGCCGACTTTCAAGTCATTAGCGTTAGGTTAGAAATATTTGAAAACAATATTAATGATGTATGCCAAAACTACATAGTTCATGTTTTGGTCACCCATTATGTTGTATTACCTGATAGTTTTTTTTTAATTATGTTTCTTTTATCATGTAAACATTTGGGGTGGGGGTGTTTTGCTTTGTTCGTTAGTTGCCATATTGTTTTTTTGTACGGGTCTATTATGACTAAAAGATAATATTATTCGTTTCATTTTCAATATATATAGATATAAACCAAGGACTTCCAACAATTAAGACTACGTTGAATCGTAGTGAGCAATATCACGTATCAGGTGCTTTTGAAAGTACCACTGAGCATTCATTATTCGAAATAAGCACGGCTGTTACATTTTATTAAGACATTTCTGTCCAGAAGCCTTCTCTCTGACATCAGAGTCGGACACCCTGTTTTCTTTATTATTCACACTAAGTCTTGTTCTTTGCCAAAGTGTGGAGATTGTAAAACAAAAGACATTTCTGCGACTTCGCGTTAAGACTGTTTTTCAATTACTTTATCCCCACCGCCAAACGAATCCGTCTTCATAATAAAGACACTTGGTTTTAAACGCAATGTCACAAATTGGTCTATATAAGGATTTGCCATTTGTTTTCTCAATTATTATTAACAATTTTCCCTTAACACAAATGTTAAACGTCTTCAAATTAGATAGCATCATTTAAGAACAGATGGACCAGACATGCACGTTTCGGGTACTTAACCCTCGTCAGTGATCCTCAATCTAAACAATGTTATATGACCAACGAGTGTGAAAGTTATTAAGTCCAAATTTGTACCGAAAGACGTAGCAGGATGGGTAGGATATGATGCTACAGGACCCACGTTTTAGATTTTTTTAAAAGAAATTTTGATAACAGAGAATTTCGAATGCGTTCAAGGAAAAAATGAACTGAAGTTGATCGAACTTGGCTACATGTGCCATCGGGGACTCCTGGTCCACCAGCAGTGACACTCACTAAGTGGTACAAATGTTAAACGTCGTCAAAGTCGATAGCATAATTTAAGAACAGATAAATTCGCAGCATGGACCAGACTTGCACGTTTCAAATACTTAAGCTAGAAGCATCCTAAACATCAACTCTTTTGTAAATGAATTCCGTGGTTTGATATTTTTCGCAAAGCGCAAAATTACCCAAATAAAGCTAGTATCTGACCTTTTTCCGTCAGCACAGTTTTCAGAAACAATACCTCGATCTTGACAGGTCATCTTTTACGTGCATTTTCAACGGTGTTGGACGTTAGTTTTAAGCTTTTCTCGTATTTCATTTGATTATTTCAATGCGATGTTGAATGTAAATCTGCATCAGATGAATAAGAATGGCTGGAGACAAAATTAGTGGATCAGAATAGCAGAATAATGATATCCTTAATTGTTAAACATAACAATATAAAATCCACTAAAACATTTAATTTTCAGATTCATTGGCATATTTGACTACATTTGAATAGAGGAACCAATATTCATCTACAATTTTACTGAAGACTTGCTGAAATTGATCAAACAACAAAATTTCATAAGAATATCAAATCAGAAGCTAGAAACAGCACGCTTAATTAGGTTACAGAAACTGAAACAGACATTATTCAGATGTTAAACTTTCTGATCGACAACATTTTTGTGGTGTTTGGAGGAAAGGTCTTCCAGCAAATTGTCGGAATTCCAATGGGGACCAATTGTGCTCCACTCCTTGCCGACATTTTCCTTTACTCGTACGAAGCTGAATTCATTCAATCTTTGGTCTCTGAAGGGAAAAGATACTTAGCTTCTGACTTCAACTTCACTTACAGATACATAGACGATGTGTTGTCCATCAATAATCCAAAATTCGCGGATTACCTGAGCAGTATCTATCCTTCGGAGCTTGAAGTCAAAGAAACTACAGAGACAAATAATTCAGCATCCTATTTGGACATAATGTTGTCCTACGACACTGATGGTCACATGAACACCTCACTCTATGACAAACGTGACGACTTCAATTTCAGCATTACGAACTTTCCTTTTCTGAGTAGCAACATCCCTTCATCGCCTGCTTATGGCGTGTTCATATCTCAGTTGATACGCTATGCCAGAGCAAGTACCAAATATACGGATTTTGTTCTGAAAGCTAGGCGTCTTTCAGATAAGCTTCTCAGTCAGGGATATGTTTCTGACCGACTAACATCGTCACTGAGGAAGTTCTACGGTCGATATGGGGAACTCGTCATACACTATGATGTCCCGCTATCCAGAATGGTGGATGATATTCTGTCATAGACCATTTGAACCATTCAACCAAAGATTGTACTCTATATCTTCCAAAATGGAAGTAACCGGATGTGACAGTTCTACCGAATTGAAGCGACGGGTGTTACATGCAAGCAGGAGATGCTTACTCTTCCTGGGCACCTGGTCTCACTCTCATATCGGGAGTTCGCTTCTTTTCATATGGTGGAGGTTTTTGTTTTTGTTTGCTTTGGTTCCTGTTTTATCCTGATTTTGTATGCCTTCGGTTTCTGATTTTCTGAATTATCTTGTACTGTAGACAGGGGTATGGTCATTATCCATATTTGTCATTTTGTCATTGTGATATGTTGCGAAAAAATGATCGAAATGTGTTTAATCTTCGGTAACTCGAGTGCCGAAAAAGCAAACGATAACCAAATGTCTAACTAAGTATTTATGATCAATTTAAAATAAAAATCACAATATAATATGATGTGCGGCTTTTTCATGTCGGGTATACATATGAAAGGATAAGGTTTGGTTAACTTGAAAATAGGCCCTATTTTTTAAGTGGTTAACTTTTCAATTAGATCAATTTTTTAACGCTTTCAAATTCAATAGCATCATTTAACAACAGATAAATTTGCAGCTTGGACCAGAAATGCACGTTTCGGGTACTTAACCCTCGGCAATGATCCTCAATCTAAACAATGTAATATGTCCAAAGAGTGTGAAAATTATTATGTCCAAAATATACCAAAAACGTAGCAGGATGGTTGGGATATGATTTTCTATTATTTGAAATTCATTTCTTAATATTAGATATTTATTTTCTAATATTTGAAATTCATTTTTTAATATTAGAAATTATTTTCTAATATTAGAAATTATTTTCTAATATTAGAAATTATTTTCTAATATTAGAAATTACTTTCTAATAATAAAATTCATTTTCTAATATTAGAAATTCATTTTCTAATATAAATTCATTTTTTGATATTAGAAATTCATTTTCTATTATCAAAAAGTCATTTTCTAATATTAGAAATTCATCTTTTATATTAGAAATTATCGACTATTTCCTAATGTTAAGAATTCATTTTCTAATATTTGAAAGTCAATTTCTAATATTTGAAATTCATTTTGTAATATTAGAAAATAATTTTCAAATATTAGAAAATGAATTGCTAGTATTAGAAAATGAATTTCTAATATTAGAAAATCATTTTCTAATATATGAAAATAAACTGAATTTCTAATATTAGAAAATGAATTTTAATATTAGAAAATGATTTTCTAATATTAGAAAATGAATTTCTAATATTAGAAAATGAATTTTTAATATCAGGAAATGAATTTCTAATATTAGAAAATGATTTTCAAATATTAGATATTGCCTATGATTTTCTAATATTAGAAAATGAATTTCTTATATTAGAAAATGGATTTTTAATATCAGGAAATGAATTTCTAATATAAGAAAATGATTTTCAAATATTAGATATTGCCTATGATTTTCTAATATTTAAAAATACCGACTTTTTTTCTAATATTAGAAATTCATTTTCTAATATTTGAAAATGATTTTCAAATATTAGAAAATGAATTTCTAATGTAAGAAAATGAATTTCTAATATAAGAAAATGATTTTCTTATATAAGAAATTACCTATGATTTTCTAATATTAGAAATTCATTTTCTGATATTTGAAATTCATTTTCTGATATTTGAAATTCATTTTCTAATGATGTTAGAAAATCATTTTCTAATATAAGAAAATCATTTTCAAATATTAGAAAATAAATTTCTAATATTAGAAAATGGATTTCTAATATTAGAAAATAAACCGAATTTCTAATATTAGAAAATAAATTGAATTTCTAATATTAGAAAATGATTTTCAAATATTAGAAAATGAATTTCAAATATTAGAAAATAAATTTCAAATATCAGAAAATGAATTTCTAATATTAGAAAATACCTATTTTTGTCCATATTGGCTGCCATAGAAATTTGAACCTAATACCTTCGCACATATTCTAATGAAATATTAAAGATAAAAAATCATATTTGTCCTAAGATTTTTTTTCACAGGGACAATTTAAGGTGCAAGGGGACCTTCTCCTTTCGACATGAAAGTAGGGGTCGCCACATTAATCTATTTCTAAAACTTTTGATCATTTTTGCCCAAAGTACCGCAGAGGAGGATCCATTATCCGAAACATGTATGTCCGGTGCACCGCATTTAGACATTTCTGTCAAAGCGACTGCTCTCCGACAGCAGCGTCGGACACTTCATCTTTCTTCGAAATAGGGTAGAATATTCCTTTGATCATAAGCTATTGCGAGTTGTCTGGGGGAGTTCTAGGAATTAATGATTTATAACCTCCTTTCTCTGCATTATAATGTTAAAAGGTTTAAATGTCTTTAAAATACTTTGTTAATGTGCAAACAAAGATAAAAATAATGTAATGAAGATTAAAGGCTAAATGTCGATTTTATGACCTTTGTTCTGTAGACGCTTTTGGGTAAATCAAAATATAATATTCATTATAAAAATATAATATTGATTTTATTTTCCTTTGTTGTAAACAGCAACAAGCACCCTGAAGCTGAGCTCAAATTCTTGAATTTTGTGCCTATCTACGGATTCTGACTCTGAAATATTCTTCATTTGACTCATTAAATGAATTTTATTCCGTTCAGGATAATTCAACAACAGAAAATGCTGATATTAACACGTCTTGAAACATTTTCATCACTCGATGAATATGGTGTGATATCGCCTCGGTTAATATTTTCAAATTCAGAAAATATCATACCAAAATCACCTCGTAAAAGTCCATAATTCTATATTATTCCACCTGTTTAATACTCATTTATTTAACGTTTTAAGCTAAGCTTGATTGACAATGTATCACAATTATTTTGAAACATAATTGATGTCATCTTTTCTTTTTTTCGATAAGGTTCAATTTCCGCAATTATTAATGTATTATTTCGATTTTCGAGATATAATTTTACTTTGGTGAAAATGAAATATTTACAGTGTAAGGTTATTACCAATGTTCGATACCTCTTAGCTGTTGACTTTCGTTTCAAGATGAACTCGGCTTAACCCCAATCACTTCTTGTACTTCAAGAAATCATTGGTCTGCTTATTCCCATTAAGTTTTAAGTATCCATTACCAAATGCGCTGATTCTTTTTAAATCCCCACGAGTCTTTTGTTTTGTTTGGTCTTTCTTAATTATTTTATGTGTTTGTTTTTCAAGTTGTAGTGAAAGTTCTTTTCTTTACTTCATAATATATCTTACGGGAGTTTTATTGCTTATGTTTATTGGAGTATTTGTTTTATGTCCATTGTTTGCTGGTACGTTTATGGTTTGAGAGTCAGAAGTGCTCATTGTTCACTTTATAGTCTATAATTGGAGAAGCTATGCAAATAATCTTAAACGTGGGTCATGTAGCATCATATCCCATCCATTCTGCTACGTCTTTTGGTACATTTTTGGACATAATGACCACTTGTTAACCGGAAAAAAGTGAGGGTTGTGTGCACAAAATTCGGATACGCCATTTGCTACTAACGCAAAACTAACGTAAAAGATAAACGTCCTAAGTCGGCACTGGTTGCTTATTGGTCTCGCCGATTTATGCGTACCCCTTTATGTTTAGTGTTTGACTGTCGTCTTTAATGCTTAGTGTTTTCTTTCTTGTTCCATCGTTGTCACATGTACTTTTCTCCCCCTTTGGACTTGGATATCATGGAAACGCTAGGAAAAGATATCCTTTTCTCCCACTGTGGACTGGGATATCCATGGAAACGCTGGGAAAAGATATCCTTGTCTTACCCCTATGGGGTAAGATAACATTTTCACATGCCTTTTGACTGTAACGTCAATTGTGACGTCATACATGATTGCTGCGTTAGCCGATCAAAATATAAAAAAGAATACATAAAATCTCAATTTTGAACGCTTTTTAGACAGTTGGAGAAAAATAATCAATCCCCAGATGTGATCAGGGACACAGAAATCCAACCCTCGTGTCCAGGATTTGCTTTTGTACACGACTCGGCAAGCCTCGTCGTGGTACAAGCAAATCCTGGACACTCGGGTTGGATTTCTTTGTCCCTGATCACATCTGGGGATATATTCTATTAGTCTTACCCTTATGGGGTAAGATAACATTTTCTCGTGCCTTTTGACTGTAACGTCAATTGTGACGTCATACATGATTGCTGCGTTAGCCGATCAAAATATGAAAAAAGAATACAGAATACATAAACTCTCATTTTTGAGCGCTTTTAGACAGTGGGGGAAAATAATCTATCCCCAGATGTGATCAGGGAAATGGAAATCCGACCCTCGTGTCCAGGATTTGCTTTTGTCCACGACTCGGCAAGCCTCGTCGAGATACAAGCAAATCCTGGACACTCGAATTGGATTTCCTTGTCCCTGATCACATTTGGGAATAGATTCTATTAATCCCCTCTGTTACTTCTCATATAGGTGTTCCAGTGTTTTGCTGTGGTTGCTGTAACAGAGGCCCGTGGGGGACCCCCTCCTTTCTGAGTTAAAGAAGATCCAGACGATAATCTCAACAGCACTCACAATAGAGCACAAGATTAAGCATCGACGGAGACGAAAGACAATTTTGAAAAAAAAGTTCCTCAAGTATACAAGAGAAGTAGTATCAATCGTAGTTTATCCAGGGGAATATGTAATTCTCCATTAACAAGGCAATCGCGAACCCCCGTATGGAGACAGGATGAAGTGAGCGTTCTCTGACTGCATGTAACACCCGCCGCCAATGCCAAATAGAAACGTGTCAAATCTGGCGAAGAGGGAATGTTGCTGAACGTGAAGGGGAAGTTTAGGTTGCTAAATTATTTAAATCGTCACGTTTGTCATAAAGAGAGTTGTTCAAATGACCGTTGTCAAAGACCGATAGTAGTTTGTCTAGATATGAGGCTGAAGTGCTGCTCTCGGTTGTTCTTTGATTTCCAGTTTACTGGGAAAGATGGTGTAAATTAAGGTAATCCTGACTGGTTGGATTATTGATGCAGAGTAGGTCATCAATGTATCTGTAAGATTAGGTGAACTGCGATGCTAGCTTTTTTTTTTGCTCTTTAAAAGCAGAGACTGTATGAATTCTGCATCGTATGAATAAAAATTCAACTTGATAATGTCTTCTTTGTGTGTTCTTGTGTCCTGAATCAGAGTGTTCCTTGACAAAATAAGAATACATAAAACGAGGGATTTGTATCTGCGATTGTCACTTTTGTGAACGATGATGTTTTTTCTTTTATTATGGAAGCCAACCTTGTTTTAAGTGGTTGTATACAGAGTGATAAAATCGAAAGATTTAATGCTTGTAATGATTGTGGTTAAATTATTTATATTTGAGATGGTCTAATAGATCGTTTGAGTGTTTGAGGATGTACATTAAATTGGTTCCACTCAATTGCCGTAACTCAATACTTCCGTCTTTGGTGTGATTGAGAATTCTATTTAAGCAAAACAAAACCAGGTTTCGTGGAACACCTGGATGAACTCGCTATGAATCGCTGTTTGTATGTGTTCTTGTGCATCCTAGGAATCCAGTATAAATATGGTATTTCACGGATTCATTTGTAGTATAGGGATGCCAAATGAATGAAGCACTGATTTGTGGTTTTGTAAATTTACTTTGATACAGAACTGCGTTTAGTTGTACGTTTGATTTCCAGGAGAGAATTGAGTCCTATTTCCTCCTTGAGACAGTTTACATAATATGATTTGCACACGAAAATCCAGTTGTTAGATGCTTTGTCTGCTGAATCGTTGACTTTGTTTTCATGGAGGCAACACAGTTTTTCGGCAACGCAAGGGTCACGAAATATGGACCCGATTCTAGAGTAAATAGTTTTAAAACAATTATTAACCAAATCAAAAAGACTTTTAAAAATATTATTGTATGAAAAATGCATACATTTCGGATTATTTTTTCATGGGGCTGCGTTATTGCCTCCGTCTGTTTGTACTGGTTTTTTTTTTTTTCTCGTGGGAGGGTTCTGTTTTGTGTTTGTAATTGTGATTTTTGGAATCTGATTTCGGGGTTTGTGTTTGACTTTCATTCACTTATAATACAACGATGACATAAGGACCTAGAAAAACTATTAGACAAATATGGACTGGGTATGAGTTCTAATGAATTTGAAGACGTTAAACATTCAACAAAAATATTGCATGGCTACGACATAATATATTGACGTCGGCATTCGACTGTGTCGTAGCCGTGCAATATTTTTGCATATTGAACTCATACCCAATCTATCTTTGTTATATTATATAATCACAATCCTCTGTTAAAATCTAAAATCTAAATCTTACTAGAGGTCTGTTTTACTTTCCAAAATTTGATCACTTAAAATATTTTACCACAAGATCTGAAGGTCTTTGTTTTTTTTTATGTGCAAAAAAAAAAAGAATCGATATCACTCCGTGATTTAGACATATTCTTATATTCATACTAAACTGCCTTCATCCAGACCTTACTCTCCACTCGACGAAAGCACCTCGCATCTCAGTTTAATTTTACATGCATATACACAGATTGCGTATTGTCCATCAATACTCCGAACTTTAAGGGTCATCTACATGAAATATATCCTAATGAACTAGAGCTCAAGGAAACAACCGAGAACGACATATCATCTTCGTACTTGGATATAATATCTTTCTACGCAAACGGTAATTTGAACACCTCACTGTATGACAAGCGTGATGATTTCACCTTACACATAACTACCTTCCCTTTCATGAGAAGAATTCAATCTTCTTCTGCGTATGATGTTTTTGTTTCTCAGCTAATTCTAAAATCACCGATTTTGACAAGTTTTCAAGGAATAGTTACGATGGGTGTTGCATGCAAACAGGAAAGACTGACTCTCCCCGGGCACCTGGTTTCACTTCGGAATATTGCTTATTTCGGGGTTCGCAACTGTTCCAATAGAATTTTAATGATTCTGCTTTACCATCTCGACTTTGAGGCTGAATAATTGATGGGTACTTCTTTGATATTCATCAACATAGATTTCACCTCCGCCATCGGCTTTTTTTTTTGCAAAATATTTTTAGATTCAGTTTTTCTGTCTCTCTTCTTTCAACTTTTCATTAATTAATGAACCTTTGTGATCATGATCATAATCTCTAATGGAAAAAAGCAATAAAGAAACTAGTGGACTCTTTATTATCTATACATTATTAAGTAAATTGTAAACATCAATTCTTCTCTAGTCTCAACGGCACTTTGAACAGCATCTTCGTCAGTTTAACCACGATAAGCTCTGTGATATGAAAAGCATTTTAGAAATGAAGGTCCAGCTTGATATGATGTTTATCTTTATTTCATTGCAACTGAAATTTAAAACTGTGATGTCATTGAAATCAATGGAAAATATGAGAAAAAAATTCTCCATGTTTGATAATGATATTCAATTTTCTGCTGGACATTCGCTAAAGTTAATCGGTAAAGAAACTCACATGAGTTTCCTTGAATGCGTTCAAGATTGTTTACGAACTGTAGGTTGCAAATCAGTGAGATATAACGCACCATTCTTAATCTGTGAACTAAACAAAGAGAGCATAGATCAAAGTTCATTTATCCTAGGAGAAAGCGATTATACATACATGTACGAAAACGTCAAGGCATGGGAGAAGGTAAATCTATTCAAATTTATCTTTAATAATAATGTAAATCGTTGATCAATTGCTGTTTAATTCTTGTTTTAAGACGGACGTAAATGCATATAGAAATTAATTTCAAACTGTCTTGCAAGAAATGCGTTCGAGCGATCTTTTTTGTGTCGCCTGCGAAGCAGAGCGATACTTAGGGATCACTTTGTCCGTCTGTCCATCTGTCTGTCTGTCACAATTGGATGTCTGTCACACCCTTTATAAAAGTGATTCCTAAGTGTCCCTATGTTTCGCAGGAGACACAAGCATTCCTTGGAATGATTTTTATTGTTTGTAGCGACAATATTTGAATAAAGTCGTACATTAAAAAGAACATGACAAATACAAGTTGTACATAAAAAAACACGACAAAACTCAAAAAACGTAGAGAATAACGAAATCCATGTATATGTATGGTTCAAGCAACCGGGATTGAATCCTGGCTGCCTGGGAGAGATCAACATCTCCTGCTTGTATAGAAAACCGTTCATCTTGGTTTCTTTTCTCTCTTTTTTTTTTGGTAGAAACTACAATGGAAGGCAAATGCCAATTTGGCAACATCTCAATTCAGTGAATAAGTGGTCAAAAACTGAAACTACAAAGTTGTCCACCGTATATGCTATAATGTATGGTAAATTTCCTATATCGCACTAGAATATCCACAATTGACCCTTCCGAACGCGGGAAAATTTGAGAAATTCCATGACGTCACAATGTAATTTCGAGTTTTGACCAAGGTTTGGATTTTGTTTGTCCATGGTAAGCATTGTGACGTCACGAAATTTTGCATTTTTTTCCAATCTAATTTTATTGAGGCCATTAAAGCAATATTTGAAAATAAAAAGAAATTAAAGTGATTTTTGATATTGGCTTTTATTGTTATGACGCATGGATAGCGTTGTCGACATCGTAGACATATGGAATTTCAAATGCTCTATCAAACTTGATTGGATTGCAATCTCTGAATGACTGGAAAACCTCATTTTGGATATTACTGATTTAAGAAATAACAACTAGCTAGCCGTGGTTTATTGTTCAGTAGTTCCACGAGTTGCATGAACCAATCAAATTATCGCCGAGCCGTGAAGCGGCGAGGTGATAATTTGATTGGTTCATGTGATAAATGAATCATGGCTAGATAGCTGATATTTCTAGTATAATATAGCACGTGAATGGGCGAAGCTTAGCGCATTGGAAGTTTGTTGGAGATTTTACACCAGGCGAGTTCTATGGTACATTGAGGGAGAAAATTTCAAGTCATATTAGAAATTCGAATTGATAACTTCCACAAAAATCCTCATCTTTTTGAAAATCCAAGTTCTAAATATGAAAGATATTTCAAATCCAAATTACGTAATTTACATGAAAAATATGTCTTCGCTCCTGCAGATAAAACAGCCAACAACACCATAATCATTTGAAAACGTTACTACATATCAACTTTAGTTTCGGAACTTTCGTCTACAAATACTTATTTCAGAAGCAATGAAAGCGTCCCTACAATTTTGAAAACAAAGGAGGGTATCTCCAACAACACCAGGTTGTAGCACCACAGCAAAACCCCAAAACACCCAATGCAAAAACACAAAAGCAGACAAGCACAAAAAGAGACGCGCAAGGGACAAGGAACGTCAGCGCACAACACAGAAACATCAAACACAAAGGACTACACATAAACCAACGAGACCAATGGGCAAACATAAGTGAACATAACAGTGAAATTTCTTCATTCATTCTTCATCCCTATTTCTAAATTGGATCTTCCTAAAAATACTGCGTACCAAACTTACACATGTCTCCTTACAAATTTAGATACATTGCTAATTATAGAAATCCGACGACAGCACGAACGGCGATAAATGAGTTAAAGAAGATCCTGACGATAATCTCAACAGCACTTACAACAGAGCACAAGATTAAACATCGATGGACCTATAGCAAGCTAGGGGTGGGACCAGATGCCCGGGAGGAGTAAGCATCCCCTGTTGGCTAGCCGCACCCGCCGTCGAAAGGAACACGCATTACAATAGTGTGAAACTGTTCTAAACAGGAATTATGTAAACTAATTTGATCTATTAAATATTAAGGGGATGCGATTGATAAAAAGAAATCTAGAATTGTTTGAGCACATACGATTTCTTCATACGAATTTTCAAATATGTACACCACGCTTCCTCACGGCAAAATTAATGATCAATTGTCCAAAATCATTTAATGGTGCTTTAATCGAGAGGAGAAAACTGATATTTGTAAATCTGAATCAAAGGGTTTCTTTCTTTCTACAGAATACTAATCGGAAAAATCAGAGACATGTAGTGACCTCTGTATTGCCTTGTTCTTCCTCTTGGACAACATTAATGTATTACCGTCAAATGGTTTCTACATTTCGCAGCTTATCCGATATGCTAGAGCATGTACTGATGTTTAGGATTTTCATTTTTAGTAGAAATTTACAAATTACTAAGAACCTTTTAGGTGAAGGCTTTCGTTTTCACAAACTAGTAAAGACTTTCTGGAAATTTTAGAAAAATTATCGTCAACTACTTTTGAAATTCGGACCCATACAAGCAACAAAGTATATTACTTTGTGTATTTCACAACCTGCATTTTATGTTGACATTATAAACAAAATAAGGAGGATCAAATGTAGACAAAATTACCATCAAAATTGTGCGTGCTATCTAGAATCATCAAACGCCTTTTATACCGTGGATATAATCCTTCAGTCATGAGACGGACACTTGGCTTGTACTTGTACCAGCGCATTCTGAAGAATGTCATTCTGACTGACTGTAACGACAGGATTCCATGACGGGCTCTGTCCAAACCTCTTTAGAGAATTCAGGGCCCGAACTCCTGTCCTCTCTGAATGTCAGTCGGACTCCTCGGGTGATCACAGGCATGAGCTCGTTACAGCCGGTAGAGCACTGACTGTATTTCTGTTTTAATATCCATTTACATATCCATTTGTGTGTTTCTTTGGCCCCTGCGTCATGCTGTCTGTTTGTGAGACCTCTGAGTAATCGGAAAAGTGGGAGGACTGTATGTGTATGTGTATGTGTAGTTATTTGTGTTTTATGTTTCTGTGTGATTTGGCGTTACATAACATGTACCATTTGCGTTCTCTTTTTGTGCGTGTCTGCTTTGTGTTTTTGCAGTGGGTGCTTTGGGGTTTTGCTGTTGGTGATGAAAATGGGTATTGTTGGAGATCCCCTCTTTTCTTTGATTTTTGGTTCTGGTAATAATTTAAGTACATTGTATCTTCTATTTTTTTTTGATCATATATTATAAGGTAAGATAATGTAAGATATATAAAGCAGAATCAAAATCATTCTTTACAAATGACAAATATGGATAATGACCATATCCCTGTATACAGCATATCTAGACAATCCAGAAAATCAGAAATTTGGTACTTGCTCTGACATAGCGTATCAACTGAGATATGAACACGCCATAAGCAGGCGATGAAAAGTTTGTAATGCTGAAATTGATGTCGCCGCGTTTGTCATAGAGTGAGGTGTTCATGTGACCATCGGTGTCGTGGGACAACATTATGTCCAAATAGGATGCTGAATTATTTGTCTCTGTAGTTTCTTTGACGTCAAGCTCCGAAGGATAGATACTGCTGAGGTAATCCGCGAATTTTGGATTATTGATGGACAACACATCGTCTATATATCTGTAAGTGAAGCTGAGGTCAGAAGCGAAGTATCTTTTCCCTTCAGAGACAAAAGATTGAATATATTAAGATTCGTGTGAGTAAAGGAAAATGACGACAAGGAGTTGGGTACAATTGGTCCCCATTGAAATTCCGACATTTTGCTGGAAGACCTTTCCTCCAAACACCACAAAAATACTGTCGATCAGAAAGTTTAACATCTGAATGATATCGGTTTCAGTGTACTTATTTTCAGAATCGGACTTTTCTTTTACAAAGTAGGTTTTGTCATAGTTAACAACAATAAATTTGTATTTGCGATTACCGTTCTTACTTGAAAACGCATTACTTATAATTTCGGCGAGTCTTTCTTTCAATTCAGAATGTGGAATTGTAGTGTATAGTGTCGAAAAATCAAAGGCTTTGATCGAATTGACTCTTCTAAAATGAGTGGATTTCATATGTTCTAAAGTTCCTTCGAATTCTTTAAAATCCACATTTGGTTGATACCACTGCGAGAATACACTGTCGAACAATATTTTTGAAGACCAGATTTGATTTCAGATAAAGCTTTGGTGAGTAAGATCGATACAGATTTGGCAGAACATTTTGAGGAACCAGCGGTGAAACGTTGTTTGTACGGATTCTTATGCATTTTATGTATGCAGTAGAAGTATGGCAATTCTAAATCTAAATTGTTAGTGTTGAAGCCAAAGGTAGCAAGTGCTGATTTGTGATTACCTATTATTTCAGAGGCAGAAATGTTTATTGGGGTGAAAGTGGGATTTCCAGGAAATCAGGAAATGAAGAAAATATTTGAATTTTCCCCTTTTTTTGAATTTCAAAAGTAATTGAATATCTTTTGTTTGTTTTGTTTTTTTTTTTTGTTTGCTTGTTTGTTTTGTTGTGTTTCGTTTTGTTTTGTTGTTTTGTTTTGTTTTTTTTACGTCCAAATTTATTTCTGAAAGGTACCCTCCGGGCAGGCAATAAAACACACAAACAGATGATCAGTATGTAGAAATTTGGAAAAGAAGGCTGAAAACGTAAAAGACAAATGTTAGGGAGGTTGATAATTCCTTTAAAGTAGAACTCTATATTGATGGCATAGGCATTTTATAGTATTCAAGATAATTTACTGATATGTGTATTTGAGTTTCTGTGTGTGTTTTTTTTTTACTGAAAAATACATCTTTTGCGTGTTTTTTCTGGACAATTTTTCTGCTAAAAGGTACCCGCCTGTGGACGTAAAATATCTAATTACTATGGCCATTTGTCTTAATATAATGTTGTTGCTGTTTCATAATTGTCACTGTTAATATTTTAGATATTTCGAACTGATGATATCTGTGGAAAAACTGAATGCAACATCAATGAGAAATGCAGGAAAAGAAATGGAATATACACATGTGCAGTTGCGAGTAAGAATATAAATGATGAAGGAATCCGACAATTCCGTCGGTATCCTTTCTTAATTCTATCTATTCTCTATTTCATATGGTATTTATAAAACGAGTTGTGTAGTTTAACATACCTGAATCCAATAGAAATGAAGTTTTGTATTAGTATGATAAAGTACGATTTTGAACCTTCAAAATTCTCCAATACGAATCAAAGAAATTAAAACACCGGGATGGATTTCACAGGAATAAATTGTTTTACCATGCTATATAACAACAACAACAAAATTTAGTAAGGAAGCTTTGAATATCATCGCCGAATCATTATGTATTGTATTTATTGTTCACATGAATCGTCTTTACTGCTTCAATTCTAATTTAAAATAGGGGTACAGAAAATTAAAAGTACATTTATCGAGTCAGTTGGAAAAGTTGTAGTCCGATCCATTTCATTGTTAACATTGAATAAAATTGTTTAGACCATCGAGTCAATCGAATCATTGTTGATACATTCGACAGTTTTCTCGAATAAAAAATCACAAATACTAAAGTACTCGAATTTCCTGTGCTTCGGGTCTTTGTCAAGTACTAAGTGACATCCATCCTTTGTACTATGAGCGGTTTTTGCAATGACAGCCCTCTAAGAACAAATAAAGCAGTGTTCCAGGGAATTACTACGTAGTCATTCTTATATAGATTTCTGTTTAAATTCAAGTATTTATTATGTCAAGAATCTACATCTTTCTATCTTAATTGGTCATATTCTGTTGTCCATCTACAAATCTAGAGCAATAACTTATTGATTTTAACAAATACTTTAGATTGCGCAACACCACCAGAATTAGGGAATGGTTCATTTGTTATGTCAGAGGGTACAAGAATTTACTCATCAGTGACATACACATGCTTACAGGGATTTCGTCTAAAAGGAAAGTCCAGGGCTGTGTGCTTGGAGAACGGTCAGTGGTCCTCGGCATCGCATTTCCCTTATTGTGAGCAAGGTAATGCATTGTTGATTTTTACCTATTTGGATTATTTTCCTGTAAAATAAACATCAAAGAAGTACTTATCAGTTATTCAGAGTCGAGAAGACAATTCAAAATCATTAGAATATCCATTGGAACAGTAATATGTATTCTCGCACATTGGATAGGCTGATTCCCCTTTTCAGCAGAGCTAGAGAATTCGATCCGGCACCCCTGATCTGGCACTATTGATTTTTGCTTTATGACAGACAACCTGACGTACGTTATTTCACGTACACATACATTTAGCATAACGTTAAGTAATTCAGATGCGTAAACTAGAGGACTTTGAAGGTTTCAATGTTCGAAAAAATAACCAAGCACCACATTTGAGTTCCGGATAGAAAAACATCAATCTCGGGTGGGATGATCAATGTCCCAACCTCGGCTAACGCCTCGGTTGCATCTTCTCGAGACAAGTGTACGTAATACCTTATTTCCCTTGTCGGATGTCATAAATAAAACTGCGTCTCCGGCGAGTGTCGTAGTGGAGAGTATATACGACAAGATCAGAGTCCATATTATATTATGCTTTCATATACAAGTAATTTTGGGAGTAAAATCATTTAAATACATTAACAAGCACATAAATTGCTAGTGATTTAAACGAATTTTTAGCCTGATAAGTCTCCACTACGACGCTCACCGGAGACGCAGTATTGTATATGACATCCGACAAGGGGGAGTAAGGTATTACGTACACTTGTCTTGAGAAGATGCCTCGGTTGGTACTTGACCTATCCCACCCTCGACTGATATTTTTTCTATCCAGAACTCAAAGTGGTGCTAGATTCTATTATGTCGGATTGCAATATAGCCCACGGGAACATTACAGTGAATATCTTTTTCTTAGGATTCAAATTTTTTTTATTTCCTTCATCAAAAATAAACCGGAAATAAACTTGATTTATACATTGTTAAAAAAACTTCTTAAATTTCAATGTTGATAAAATTCTATCAAATACAATACAAGGAATGAAATTATCGACATCTAAAAAAAATAAAATGTGAAGGTCGAATTTACCTTCTATTAACATCACTTAAAAGATTAAAAAACTATTTCATTGTCATTTGCTGATGCTTATGAATTGTTTTTATGCCCCCGGAATCAAAGATTCGGGGGCATATAGTTCTTGGCCTGTCTGTCTGTTTGTCTGTCTTTCTGTCTGTCAGGATAGGCTGTCTGTCCGAAAAAAACTTTAATATTGGACATAACTTTTGAATGGGAGGTGATAGGGCTTTCATATTTCACATGTGTATTTCTTGTGACAAAAAATTTCCATTGATACCAAAATTATTGACCTTGTGACCTTGACCTTGATCTTGACCTTTGACCTACTTTTCAAAAACTTTAACATTGGGCATAACTTTTGAATGGTAAGTGATAGGGCTTTATATATTTCACATATGTATTTTTTTTGACAAGACCTTTCCATTGATACCAACATTTTGACCTTGACCTATATCTTTGACCTACTTTACAAAAACTTTAACATTAGGAATAACTTTTGAATGGTAAGTGATAGGGCTTTGATATTTCACATGTATATTCATAAAAGTCACAAGATTTTACCATTGATACAAAAAAAAACTTAACCCAGTGACCCTGGCCTTGACCT
Organism: Pinctada imbricata; assembly: GCA_033119305.1. Classification (NCBI taxonomy): domain Eukaryota; kingdom Metazoa; phylum Mollusca; class Bivalvia; order Pterioida; family Pteriidae; genus Pinctada; species Pinctada imbricata. The sequence continues at coordinate 42,588,452 of VSWD01000006.1, forward strand.
TCCACATACATGAACTTAACAGAAAATGTTGTTTATACTAACAAAGATGCCACCGGGGGCATTCATGTTTCGCAAACACAGGCTTTATTTATGTTAATTCCAGTTCAGTGCCAACAACCAAACCCTGTTTCAAACGCTAAATTTGAGCTCTTGAACGAGACAACCTTTTTCGGTGATGTAGCCAGATATTCCTGCCTAGAGGTCGGGGTATGTGAAGGTAGGATGATATCGAGTAATGTCGACGAAGACACAGTGACTTGTATGATGAATGGACAATGGAGTGACCTCAATCTGGAATGTTTAAAAGGTAAACGCTTTTAACACATTTTTCCCTCGGATAGCGTCATCATCTTCGCACGACATAAAAATGTTCTCATGTCTTGAAATTTATCTGAGCCCGCACCATTATAGCAAAACATTCTGAACAAAAGAGCGATGTGTACTTAAATAAGGAATTATTGTAATATTTTTTTTTTGTTGATCGAGGTATCAACACCGAAAATTGAAGGAAAACTACATCGTCCGCCTAGCGCAAGATGCATAAGTTTTCCCTCAATTTTTGGTGTTGATACCTCAATCAATCAAAAAAATATTATATTGATTACTTATCATTTCATTTCGTCGCTTTTCAACGTTTATTTGCAGCTTTGAAATCGTGTTGATATAGACGTTGCTTATGATGTTGCTTAGCGCGTACTTTCGTTTTCTGTTGATACAGGTATCAACAAAGTTTCTTGGCCAACTAGAATCATCGTTTCTTACTAATAACAATGGAAAGTAAATGATTTATTTATCATAAAAGAGAAATCCCCACAGTGATGGTAACAAGCAAAATGTAATGAATATATATAATGTTATTAAGGGTAATACAATGACATATATGGATAGTGACCATATCCCTACATACAGCGCAAAGTCGATAATTTAGAAAAATATAAACCGACGGCACACAAGATCAGGATAAATAGGAACCAAAGCCAACAAACAAAAAAAACTTCCACCACACGAAAAGAAGCGAACACCCGATATGGGAGTGAGACCAGGTGATCAGGAAGAGTCAGCATCTCCTGCTTGCATGCAAAACCCGTCGCTTCAATTCGGTAGAATTGTCACATCCGATTACCTACATTGAGTACTTAATTACAAAGGAACTTTTAGGTCAAAGTTTTCGCTTTCACAAGCTAGTAAAGACTTTCTGGAAATTTTACAAAAAAAATATGATCAACTTCCTTTGTAATTCGAACCCATACAAGCAACAGAGTATATTACTTTAGGTATTTAACAACCTGCATTTTATGGTGACATAATTAACAAAATAAGAAGGATCAAAAGTAGACAGCATAACTATCGAAAATGTGTCAGTGTCATCAAACGCCTTTTATACCGTGGATATGATCCTAATGTCACCAGACGGACACTAAGCTTGGTACTTGACCAAACTACAGTCTTGTACGAGCGCATTCTTAAGACTTGCACTCTGACTGACTGTGACGACGGGACTCCATGACAGGCACTGTCCAAACCTCTTTAGAGAAGACAGGGCCCTGACCACCTGTGCTCTCTGAATATCGTTCAAACTCCTCGGGTGATAACATATGTGAGCTCGCTACAGCCGGCAGAGTACGGACTGTATTACGCACGTCCTCTTTTTATATCCATTTACATATTCATCTGTGTTACTTGGACCCCTGCATTTTACGGTCTTGTTTGTGTGTGGTCATCTAACAGCGAGGATTTTGTTTTACACCATAATTGTGCGTTCTTCGAGACCTCTGGGAAATCGGAATAGTGGGAGGGTTGTGCGCACGTAATCCAGGATAACCACACCATCTGCTACTTACGTGGCAGATGGCCGTCCTAAGTCGGCACCGGTTGCCATTTGGTCTCGTTGGTTTATGTGTGGTCTTTTTATGTTTAATTCTTCTATGGTGTGAGTTGGTGTTCCTTGTCCCTTTTGTGTCTCTTTCTGTGGGTGTCTGGTCTGTGTTTATTTCATTGGGTATTTTGGGGTTTTGCTGCGGGTACTACAGCCTAGTGTTGTTGGAGATCCCCTCCTTTCTTTCATTTTGGGAGGTATAAAGTATAATCTTTGGTTGGATGGTACAAATGGACATAATATTCACACATTTTGGCTAAACATCATTGTTTTGATTGAGGATCACTGACGAGGGTTAAATACCCGAAACGTGCATGTCTGGTCTATGCTGTAAAATTATCTACTTTGAAATGATGCTAATCGATTTAATGACATTTAACAACTATGACAAAATATCATCCACTATTCTGGAGAGTGGGACATCATAGTGTATGACGAGTTCCCCATATCGACCGTAGAACTTCCTCAGTGAAGATGTTAGTCGGTCACAAACGTATCCCTGACTGAGAAGCTTATCTGAAAGACGCATAGCTCTCAGAATTAAATCTGTATATTTGGTACTTGCTCTGGCATGGCGTATCAACTGAGATATGAACACGCCATAAGCAGGCGATGAAGGGATGTTGCTTCTCAGAAAAGAAAAGTTTGTGATGCTGAAATTGAAGTCGCCACGTTTTGTCATAGAGTGAGGTGTTCATGTGACCATCAGGGTCGTAGGACAATATTATGTCCATATAGGATGCTAGATTATTTGTCTGTATAGTTTCTTTGACTTCAAGCTCCGAAGGATAGATTCTAATAGGGTAGTCCGCGAATTTTGGATTATTGATGGACAACACATCGTCTATGTATCTGTAAGTTAAGTTGAAGTCAGAAGCTAAGTAGCTTCTCCCTTCAGAGACAACAAATTGAATGAATTCAGCTTCGTGCGGGTAAAGAAAAAGGTCGGCAAGGACTGGGGCACAATTGGTCCCCTTTGGAATTCCGACAATATGCTGGAAGACCTCTCCTCCAAACACCACAAAAATGTTGTCGATCAGGAAGTTTAACATCTGAATAATATCTGTTTCAGTGTACTTTTTTTCAGAATCGGACTTTTCTTTTACAAAGTAGGTTTTGTCATAGTTACCAACATTAAATTTGTTCGTGTATTATGAGGACAAAGAGATTCTTTGATCATCCCACCCGAGACTGATTTTTTCTATCCGGAACTCAAATGTTGTGCTTGATTATTTTTCACGCACATCGAAACCTTCAAAGTCATCTTGTTTACGCATCAGAATTACTGAAAAGTTAAACGTCTTCAAATTCAATAGTCATGCTAAATGCATGTGTACGTGAAACAACTTACGTCAGTTTGTCTGTGACGTCATAAAGGAACAATCAACAATGCCGGATCGAATTCTCCAGCACCGCTGAAAAGGGGAATCAGCCTATCCAATGTGAGAGAATATTATTCCTAGGCCTGAGTAGAGTAGGCATCCAGATGATGACAGGTTCACTGACGTTAGTTAACGGTTTTTAACAAAATGAGGATATTGAAAATCTCTAGAAGGACAAGTCTCATTGACTTCAGTGGAGCATACGCACAAGATTACAACAAACAACTGACACAAGTCAAATCATATTCATCAAACATAATGGAAAAACACGGCATCCTCTCCAAACGGACCGACGAAGTAGACACATCGAAACATTAAACTTGAATGACAACACTTACATTGGAGGATACCATTTTGCATATGACGCTGACCATAGAGCGCCATCTGTTTTATGAAAGTGTAAGGTATGAATATCCGGATTATGTACGAACAACCTTCTCATTTATCCGGATACATAGAGGTACTCCTAGACAAACAGCTGTCGTAACAACAAAAATAACTTACACTGTAAGCAAGCAAAGCAGAACATCGCACTTACCCTAAGAAACACAAAGACGATGTTTATCAAATTTTTCAAACATTACACATATATCAGGGATAAAGGCCATGTCTTTTCTGACAAAATCTGGCAAGGGGTTGTCATTAAGCAAAGGTTGATATGTGTACAATGCTTGATGCAATGCTGATATAAAACTGTGGATTGTTTCAATGCCAGGCTCAATGCTTTTTTTTAATTATTTAAGTATCATATCCACGACGACAAATCACTGTTTCTGTTTTACAGTTTCAATAAAAATTTGTATCTGCCTTGATACTCTAATTTGTTTCAAGTAATAAAGGCTTAGAAGTTCTAAATAATACATACTGTAATGCCTGATATGTCCGAAATTAAGAAAGAAGGGTATAATGATTTCCGTAAATTTTCCAAAATGTTACAATAAGGTTGAGATACGAAAATACTTTACCTCATAGTTTTCAGTTTCATGTAAAAAGTATTTGTTTATTTTCATCATGAAAATCCGAACACAAAAGCATATGTGATATATGTATTTTTTGTATATGTGATCAGTTGAGAAATGTAAATACTGTATGATGGTAATTTAGTGTTATTTTCTTATTTTCAGAAATCATACAATGGAATTGCGAACCAAGCAATATAGAAATCAAAGTCGCATGTATCGTTGATAACACATGTAGTATCACTGATGATAAATTCGATGACCAAACTGATTTCTTCCAAAGACTAGCAATGTCTCTGTCTAACATAACACCCTGTCCTCGTGTTGCGTTGTACAAACATGACGACCGTTCGCATACCATATTTGGATTTGAGGCTAATTCTTCCCCAAATGAAACTTGTTCCAGAATCGGTGAGATAACCCACGAGTGTAGAGTTGGACACTCAGACCTTGATGTTGTTCTTGCAGCCATACAAGGTTTTAATGGCTTTCAACCTGGAGTTATCATTCATATATCTGATGATACAGGACTCACATGGAACAGTAAAACTGCACTTTCAGTCTTTGAGGAAGCCAGAACTGCCGGAATAACAATTATCACTATAATAGAAAGAGGAACAGTTACTGCCACGGCACCAAACCATCGTAATTTCAACATTGAATCGATGGGGGATCTTACAAGTCACATAAACGATTGCCTTGAAATATTGAAAAGTTTTATCATAACAAGCACTCATGGTTGATGGACTTAGATAGGCGTACACTTTGAAGCACATGCTTCTTTGTCATTTTCGCAAATTTTGTTTTACTTTGTAATTTCCTTTTGATTTGTTTTCTTCATATTTTTGCCCACGTGGATGTATTTTCTCTAGACTGATGGAGTTTTGACAAGATATAGCTGTACATTCTTACAAACTTTCAGTTTTTCAAATCTTATTATCAACACTTCTAAATGAATTCATATTCTCTCATAAAATTGACACCTTTGCATGCTTTTTCAAACTCATCAAATGCTAGAAAATGTTGCCCCACATTCATTTTTGAAATGGCTTTGTGATGAGTGAAAGAAATTCTTTCCCGTAAGACATACCTCCTTCACCTTTTGACAACTATCAAATGGACCCTTAGCAGGAACTATAATTCGTATGCCTACTGTTTTTATATCTGTTTACATATCCATCTGTGTGTTTCTTTGGCCTCTGCGTCATGCTGTTTGTTTGTATGTCCATCATTACAGTGATGAGGTTATTTTACACCAAAATTGTGCGTTCTTCGAGGCATCTGGGTAATCGGAAAAATGGGAGGGTTGTACGCACGTAATCAGGATGACAGCACCGTCTGCTACTTGCGTGACAGACGACCGTCCTAATACGGCACCGGTTGCCCATTGGTCTCGTTGGTTAATGCGTGGTCTTTTGTTTCATGTTTCCATGGTGTTGTTGGAGATCCCCTCCTTTCTTCTAAAGATGTTGCCATACACTTATTGTCTAGTATGCTTCGCTCAATGTATCTAGATTAATAATGAAAAGGTTCAAGTATAGACGTCCCATTTATCAAAAATATCTATATAATGCCTTTACAATATCACATGAATAAAAAAATGAAGTTTCGAAAATACTCAAATTTTGCTTGAAATGCCCTTAAAACTTAATTTACATCATTGAAAAGACTTCAACCCTCTGATTGGCAAACAGAGTTCCGCCTTGGATCGATTTATTCATATCTTGTTATGTCAATATTTATCATCTAATTGCGTAATTCATATACTTATGTGAGCTTTTATCATGTCTTTGTTTACCTAAGCTTAACGGAATAAAACTTTTTAATCCTTCGCCTACATGTACTTCCGCATCAATAATTAGAATTGAATATTCGAAATACGTGTCTGGTGCATAAAAATTGGTTTGAATTTTCTTCAAGAAGGTAAAGAGTTGGAACATTTCCGTATTATTACTACCTTTAGGCCATACCTGGTTTTCCTTTGTTTAGCATCAGGTCAAGCAATGAAAACCTATCTACTTATCCGTTGAAAATAAACACCAGAGAGGAGTGAATATCAACAGAAAACGTAAGAAATACTCGAGAGAGCTGGATCTCATGGTAAGGAAGATACCGAATTGGCACAAAATGATCCTTTGGTGTCCTTTATGATTGATTTTCATGTTACATAACCCTTGATATCCACTGTGAATTGTGAGACTACATTTCTGTCGTGAAAAAAGGAATAGTGATGAAAAAATGGAAATAGATTGTTTGTATTTGGCAAACTCTACCATAAAAACCTACCCGCCCGCTGACACTTAACAAATAAAAAACTTGTTGTGGCCTTAAGATCTTTTTATTCCTTTGATGTTTTAGAGAAATTTCTAAACAAAATTATTTCATCATCAATTTAAAAAAATGATTTTTGTTTTTCAAATTTGATAATTATGCAATTCTGATTGGTTTGATAGTCTCCAATCTAGACTCATTTGAGAAATTGCTCTAATATGATACTTCCAACTAGGATATGAAATACGAATGATTTATTTGAAATAAACATTAAAGAAGTACCGATCAGTTATTCAGTCTCAAATTCGAGAAGGCAAGGCAAAATCATTAGATTCTCCATAGGAAAGGTTGCGAACCTTTGAATGAATTAAATTCCGACGTGAGACCAGGTGCCCGAGGAGAGTCAGCGTCCCATGATTGCATGCATCTCCCGTCGCAAAAGTTAACAGCTATTAAAAAATAGACTTTCGTTTTTTAAAGAAAAAAAAATGACAAACCTAAATACACACACAACAAATTCTTCATGACCGATGTTGATGGAATTCGAAATTTTTAAGAGTATCCTGCCCGGCCAAGATGGGGAAGCCTTTGATTTTCAGAGAAAAATGAAACGTGAACATTGAAAAATAAGCACTGGATGTTCATATCTTTCCACGCCATCCCGATCCCCCTCGCCACCTTTCCTCATCTTAACCCCTCAGATACTTCGAAATGTTTGGATCATTCACACTCCATCAAATGGATTTAGATCAAAGAATATATTTCTTATTCCTTGTCACTGAGATAAAGAGAAACTCTGTTTAATGATTAACCTCGAACAATCGAAAGAAAAGTTTTTAAATGAATCTCCTTTGAAATTCGAGGGGGATCATATACGTCCAAAATTTTGAAAGAATACTATTTTTAACAAAGTTTGGACCTTTCGTATTCGTTTATGATATAATCTTTCAGGATAATCTTTCGTTATAACGTGGTATGAAAATAAGGAAAAAATTTCCATTACATACACAGCGAAACATGCATGCGCACGACCTTCTCATAATCAGAAACGACATTTGAAGAAATTGCACAAACACATATAAACGATGGAAACAATATACGTGATAAATGAGGAAGTGAAAATCAAACATGAAGCCAAAATTAGGAATCCAAAAGCCATATTCAATAGGTATGCCAAACCTTGAAAACATAGAATATGTGATTGCACGTGTTCACATTCGGTCGTCTTCGGAGAAAACTAGGTAAATATTCGGGAACCCATTTCATAAGCAGTAATTTAATTATCATAGCTTGGAAGCCAAGACATATATCACTGTGGCAACCATCGAGTTTCTATTTTTAAATTGATAGACTCACTCCTATAAAATTTTTTAAAGAAATAAATTATGCATGGTATAATACTGACCAGACCATTTGTAACTTTAAGGTTCATTTGTTTATATAAAAAAAATATCATAGACCATGAAACGATTGCAAAATACATGTAAATTTAATAAGTCTTCAAAATTCGTACCATTTATCAAAACAGGTCCGATTTACAGAATGAACCAAACATGCACGTTTCGAGTAAAGAACCCTCATCAGAACATCTAAGACGACATTGAGTACACGCTTCCTGTAAAATTACAAGCTGAGTTCCGACTGAGAAATCGATATATAAGTCAAACCTTGGTTGCCATGATTGCCAAAAGATCAACTCAAAAATAGAAGTATATGGTAGAGGACCTTACCCACTTTCATTCTGTAATGTTTCGAAAACTTCTGTCCATATTTGCGGAGGAGAGGTAAAAAAACGCTAGTGAAAATCAGAGCTATCGGCAGTCATGCATCTAAACGGATTAGTTTGAAAAACACAACGGATGTACGCTATAACAATAGCTACTTTTGGCTTAAATGAAGTTTTCGAATGCGTTAAAGAAACGGTCAACCGAAGTTAATCGAATTTGGCTACATGTGCCCTCGGATCACATGAAGCCAAGCAAATTAATATATACAAGGAACACTGAGTTACACTGAGTTACTGCAAGGAACACTATGTAAGATATAGAAAACTAACATCTGCAAGGAACACTGAGCTCGATATAGGAAACTAACATCTGCAAGGAACACTGAGTTAGATATAGGAACTAACATCTGCAAGGAACACTGAGTTAGATATAGGAAACTTACATCTGCAAGGAACACCGAGTTAGATATAGGAAACTAACATCTGCAAGGAACACTGAGTTAGATAAAGGAAACTAACATCTGCAAGGAACACTGAGTTATAGAAATAAGTTAGATATAGGAAACTAACATCTGCAAGGATTACTGAGTTAGATATAGGAAACTAACATCTTCAATGAACACTGAGTTAGATATAGATAACTAACATCTGCAGGGAACACTGAGTTAGATATAGGAAACTAACATCTGCAGGGAACACTGAGTTAGATAAAAAAAACTAACATCTGCAAGGAACACTGAGTTAGATATAGGAAACTAACATCTGCAAGGAACACTGAGTTAGATATAGATAACTAACATCTGCAAGGAACACTGGGTTAGATATAGGAAACTAACATCTGCAAGGAACACTGAGTTAGATAAAAAAAAAACTAACATCTGCAAGGAACACTGAGTTATAGAAATGCATTGATCAATTTGAGCATGCACGAAATAATAGTCGTCGTGCTACTAAATTGCTTAATACGTATTTACATTATTATTCATTAATTATATTGTTCAATTTATTTCTTTTTTGTGAAAAATCTTATCGGTAGGACAAAAAATATATAGTGTATAATCGATTTGTCAAGTAATTATCCAGAGAAAAATCGATGATTCTTTAGGAAAGAATGAAAAATAAAATTAAATTCCAATGTTTGCTGTAAACTTGCGTTCTTTATATTTGTATTTTATCTTATCAATTACAAATTTCATCGAAATGAAGTTGAAGTTTAAGGATAGAAATTTCTGTTTATAACATTAAAACAAAATCATATTATTCAAGATCGAGGTTAACATTAAAACCAAAATGAACAATGTCAAGGTAAGTTTCTTTCATTATTCATATCATTATCAAAGTTATTTTTGCTCTGTATTTGTTTTTAAATTCAAATGTCAATGTTAAGCGTCAAACGTATTCAATTTCAGACATTTGCTTGGAAAACAAAATTATCCAATATGAATAACTCTAATGCAAAAAGTATTATCAAGGATCAGGATGTGCAACATTTATTTGCTGACATTTCGTACTATCTCTTCTTACTTCCAGAAATTCATCTTCTGTGTATCAGTTTTTCTCGTTATTACTCCGAAAAAAGGTAAGAACAGACCAGGATAAGGAGAAAAGGCGTGAATGAATGTAACTACAGAGGAATTCAATAAGAAAAAAACAATTGAGGTTGAAATGTTCATCTTTGCCATTTGAAGGGGTCAATTTTCCATCGTTGTCTCTCAACTCTTAATACTGATAGATTTTGCTACGGTAATCCGCAACATTAGGAATATTAACTGAGAGCACATCATCAATTAGTCCGGATTAGCAGGACTCTTAACAAATGAATATGTAGAGTCCTGACTGGGTCCCTTGTCTCAAAGTATATCTGCGCAAAAAATTGAAGACGATAGTAATTAAAATAATTTGAGAGCTTTCGTGGAAAATTCTTCGGTCCATATCTATTCAAGAGGCTACAAGCTCTTACTTTGCATGGATAATTTATCCCAACTAAGTCCACATACTTTAATACACACTTTTCTCACTGGTCTCTCCAAATTTCCTCTATTTTTTATGTTGGGACAACTCGACCAAATTACCAAGTCAATCCATCCTTGTTTCCGGTTGCCAATCCAATGTAGACAGTTTGTCATATTTTCTTTGTGCAATCTGTGTGATACTGGCCAATTTTCAATCCATCCTTTGGATAAAATGGTATATATTTCCTCCAGACATCGCCATCTATTCGTTTGGAACATTATTTCGACATTTTATAGCCATATCTTAAGGCTTTGTCGGACTACAGTATCTGGTCAGAGAAAATGGGGAACCAGTGTACCATACATGTTGCATCGGCTGACATTCGGTCAGTTGACAGTGCAATTGTGTGGTCCAAACGGACTTCCCAGGTGTTTTTGGACATTCCCCTAGGATCAGTGGTTGTTTTACTCCGAGTACTTCGGTTTCTTCCGCCAAAACAGCTGGCTTACTGACATTCCACCGGAAACAAGGATGGAGTGACTTAGACATTTAGTCAAGTTGTCTCAACATAAAAAATGGAGGAAATTTGACACAAAAGAGGAGAGGCCAGTGAGAAAAGTGTTTATTAAAGTATGTGGACTAATTTGGAATAAATTATCCATGCAAAGAAAGAGCTGAGAGCCTCTTGAATAGATATGTACCAAAGAATTGTCCACGACAGTGCTTGAAGTATTTTTATTTACTTCGCAAATTTGACACAACTTGGACTGCACTTTGAGGAAAGGTGTCCCCTCAGGACTCTACATATACATATGTTAAGAGTCCTGCTAATCCGGCCTAATCATCAATGTATCTGTATATGGAGTTGAATAAAAGGGGGAAAATGTCCTACTCGGGGTATCACGTGCTTCTTTCGGTGAGAGAGCAATGGCTGAAGAAAATGAAAATAATACGAAACTTAGAATAAAATCGACAAATCATAAAAGAGAAAAGGGAATGATCTTCAGCATGACCACCCTGTACTCACCATAAATGACATCAGACAAAACTACAAATCGCTAAAAGACACAATCTTCACTAGGACATCATATAAAACAATTGAAACAGACGTACAGAAACATCAAACATTAATGACATGACAGCACATAAAAGAAAGGAGACCAATGTGCACCCGGCTCCGATTTTGCTATAAGCAAATGGTGGTTATCTGGATTATGTGCGAACAACTCTTCCACTGAGATCTCCATAGACGCACAATAATAGTTGTTGTATTAACATAAAACTTTTCGCTGTAAGGTGACATCACAAACAAGACAGTTAAACGTAAAATTTTATGTAAATGGATCTAAATATGTCATGTCTCATTCAGCTATAATTTTGTAAAACAAGTTTTTTTTTATTCTGCGTCAAATTGATTTTAACTGTTTTTGCCAGGTTAGTATCTTTCTTTCTTTCTTATGGTGCTATCTAGTTAAGTTAAGTTATATGAAATATCATTTATCTTATCTTTAAGGCAAAGACAGACAGACAGACAGCTGATTCAACTTCTTTACACTTAAACTACCTCCTTCTCCATTGACCAACATGTAATGATGACGAAATTGACATGTCATTTGTGGTGTAATTACTGCCTATCTATATTGTGTGCAATATTTAATTATTTTGTAAGTTGTGCTATCCTAGACAGTCAAATAGACAAAGAAATAGCACTCAAAATTTGCTTTCCTTTCTTCCCATACTAAATGACAACTATGGATAATGACCATATCCATGTATACAGCCCAATTCGATACTTCGAAAAATCAGAAACCGAAGGTATACAAAATCAGGATAAAACAGGAACCAAAGCAAACAAACAAAAACATCCACCATATGAAAAGAAGCGAACTCCCGATATGGTAGTGAGACCAGGTGCCCAGGAAGAGTAAGCATCTCCTGCTTACATGCAACACCCGCCGCTTCAATTCGGTAGAACTGTCACATCCGGTTACTTCCATTTCGGATGACATAGAGTACAATCTTTGGTTGGATGGTTCAAATGGTCTATGGCAGAATATCATCCACCATTCTGGAGAGTGGGACATCATAGTGTATGACGAGTTCCCCATATTCTCAGTGACGATGTTAGTCGGTCACAAACATATTCCTGACTGAGAAGCTTATCTGAAAGACGCCTAGCTCTCAGAACAAAATCCGTATATTTGGTACTTGCTCTGGCATAGCGTATCAACTGAGATATGAACACGCCATAAGCAGGCGATGTAGGGATGTTGCTACTCAGAAAAGGAAAGTTTGTAATGCTGAAACTGAAGTCGTCACGTTTGTCATAGAGTGAGGCGTTAGCGTCGTATGACAACATTATGTCCAAATAGGATGCTGAATTAAAGATAGAACTCTAAATTTATATCAATTTCTAGTCGCTGATAAGACTTCATAAGATTATCTGTGTTCTTAGTTCGCGGTTGTGTAACATATGGATAAAACGACTTATTTATAAACAGACTGAGTATTGGCGCTTTCGGATATAATTCATACTTTTAATTAAATTTTGCGTTTTATTTTATGCCATTGTTTGGTTAGTTACAATGTCGACAACATTTTGAATTCAGTTGATTATTTGGATTTTTAAATAAAAGCGCTCAACATTCAATCATCCACCAAGAGGTTCCATCTATTTCTGGATCCAAGAACATGGAATGCGGCGTATTCACAATGTTCATCAACTGAACAGAGACTTATTAACTTGGATGATGATTTTGATTTGATTGAGGTAGAAAGATTGTTTACCAGCGGCGAATGGAAAGATGTCAGGTAAAATGTAATGTTTTACAGTAAAATAAATGATTGCCCTTTTCTTAATTATCATATTTCAAATACCAAAATGAATTATTTTAACAAAGACTGCATTTTCGTATCCTCTGCGAAGCATAACGACAATTAGGATGAGTTAAAGAAGATCCTGACGATAATCTCAACAGCACTCACAATAGAGCACCAAATGGAGCATCGACGGAGCCCCAGCAAGCTAGAGGTGGGACCAGGTGTCCGGGAGGAGTAAGCATCCCCTGTTGGCTAGCCGCACCCGCCGTCGATGTTCACGCACGAAAATGAAAATATATTAAATACATGAACTTTTTGTGGTTCTGTCTATATAGAAAGTGCTATAGCGACAATGTCAGGGAAAAATATTCAAAACACTTACTGTCAAACCCCTCGCGGGGAATCACTTTGTCCGTTCTCCGTCTGTCCATCCGTCTGTCTGTCTATCTGACACATTTTGGATGTCACCGTCCATAACTTTTTTATGGTAAGTGATAGGGCTTTGATATTTTACAAGTGTATTCCTTGTGACAAGACCTTTCTACACATACATGTACCATTTTTTGTCTTTGTGACCTTGACCTACATATTTGACCCACTTTCCGAAGATATTAAGACTGACTTAGATTTGTAAGTGATACGACTATAATATTTCACAAATGTATTCACAAATAGTTTCCCTGGCATGGTCGCCATAGAACTTTCGATATAGATATAAACTCAGACAGTGCAATGCATGTATTTTATATATTGTTTTTATTTTCATGCATGAACATCGACGGGGGGGGGGGTGTGCGGCTAGCCAACAGGAGATGCTTACTCCTCCCGGGCACCTGGTCCCACCTCTAGCTTGCTAGGGGGTCCGTCGATGCTCAATTTGATGCGATCAGTGCTGTTGAGATTATTGTCAGGATCTTCTTTAACTCATTCTAATTTTTCTACGTAGGGATCTTGACCTAGATGACTGACAATCTTTTCTGAAAATTTGAGATTGACCATCTCTATTAATCGGTAATTAAGGGGTATGATATTTCACATGTTAATCTAATTTGACAAGACTTTTCTACTAATACCAACAATTTTGAACTATGTGACCTTGACCTACATATGTAATAAGATCCACTTATCGATTACATAAGATAAATTAGTATTTGCATTTGGTACACAAATTACTACATTTATTAAAGTAAGATATTTGACCTGAAATATCTACCTTGCTAATCTCAATGATTTGTCAGATGTTATAATCAGATAAATTTCAGTAATAAATTAGATCCTTACGAAAGGTTACGTCTTTTGGTCAATTCACAATAAGTTTGTCTTTTGTTCAGACCTCGCGAGTTCTGGGTGGCAATGCATTTGGACTATATTACCAACAGTGCTTTTGTCTGGAGTTCAACATGCCATAATGATACTGCAATCGATTGGGGAGAAGACCAAAGCTTTGGTAACCTTAACTTACAATGTGTCTTTATGAGCATGGAAAGTGGAAGTATTGTAATGCACAAAACGGATTGTATTGCAACTTCCAAATTCTACGTCTGTGAAGAAGGTGAGTGTAATTCATATACATTCTATTTTAATAAAACACTCTACTTTAAAAAATTGTATTTAAAAATATAAGCTAGGAAACTTTATGTTCTTTTTATCTGAAAAGTAGAAAGATTCATGCTTTTCCTATTCGTCAATAATTAAGCCAAAATGCAACTTAATTACTCGGAGGTAGTGAAAAAGGTGGTAAAGAAGATATTACAAAATGTTTTTAAAATGTCTTTCTAATATCTGTATCTGCTTACATGGATTTAATTATTTAATTTACTTCTTGATATAACCACGCTTCGCTCGTTTGCTATCACTTGATACGTAAAATGAGTAAACGCACAAATTTTAAAACGATGTGACAACTACTAGACCGCGAAGCAAACTCAGTTGTATTTTGTACACAAAATACCACGCGCTCGTTTGTTTTATCGTTTCAGTTGATACAATGTATATCTGCTTTCTCTTTCATGGAATTTATTTCTCGTAGCATGTACGGAAAAGATCAAGGATCAAGAAGGTCTCATGGTATCGCCTCTATCCAGAAGAGATGTGTCCGTCATGGACTGCGCTACATTATGCACCACTCTGTATCATAATAGCATTTCTTGCAAGGGATTTACATACGATAAACATGCGGAGATGTGTTACTTCTTCTTTCCTGGGGACAGAGAAGCATTGCGTACGTCAAAGAATCCAGCACATGAAAAAGATATTCACATAATGGAAACATGTACCACAAGTAATTATTCAATGTATAGATTGTAATAAAAACTAAAAAGCATTCCAAGGGATGCATTGTCGCCTGCGAAAAATAGCGACACTTAGGAATCACTTTTATATAGGATGTGACAGGCAGATGGACAGACCGACAGACGCTCAGGAGACATAGTGATCCCTAAGTGTTGCTATGCTTTGCATGCGACACAAAAACTTATAACTATAAATTTCACATGCCCATAATTATCTGTTTTATAAAGAAGACAAGAATTGCTTATCTTGCTCTTTGGCGTAACGTTTTTGGTCATGTGTAGAATTTTACTATTTAAATTTCCTATTTTTCGACATCGTGCAATACTGATGAGACATTATTTGCTGAAATGCGCATATATTGCTCTGAAATTATCACCATATAATATATATTTCAATATTGTTTTTTTGTCTATCCTACAATTGATAATAAAATCAATGCAATCCGAATCTAAAATAGCTCACCATTAGAGTAGAACTTTCAAGATACTGGTAAAAAGAAGTTCAACTTTAATGATTGACATTTGGAATGTTGACAATTGACATTGACATTTTAAATTATTATTTTAGTCAGTTTTTCTTGGTGTAGGTTTGATATTCTGTTGTTCCGTTTTCAGTTGAAGCTGATATACACGTGGAAACCTGCACGACATACCCCTTGGGTCGTTGTCCAACTCAGCAGAACTACGGTTCATGTCCATTTTCAGGTAAATTAAAGTTATTGTAGTCTGTTGATTCCAAAATGAGAAGCAGAAAGTAGAAGGCTTCATCAGTTATATATCTCCAGCAAAATACTTCGTATTACGTTTTCGCTTGTCTGTGCAATACCGATGTTAAAATGAAATTTCAATGCCACTTAATATTTCCTATACAATCACTGTATGTCATGGTCATGGTGTTGTAACATATCAACACAAGCAACAATTTAATAGTACAGCATTGAAAATTGTTTTGATACTTTAGATAAGGAAAAGGGAAAACAATATTGCAATGATCTAGCATGTTTATCTACATGACAAGTTGACAACATTCAAAAAGAAAACATTAAGTATTAAATTTGCTTACATAGACTTTTATGAAATTATAATTGATATTCATCCATTTTTTTGCAGATGGTACCTTTCAAACTGTTATTTCACAGGCTGCCTCTACAGCATCTTACAATAGTCTTAATCAGCAAAGCACAATCAAGTCATCGGAAACCGTTAGCTCAATTGGAACGTTGCAAACAGAAGGTGAGGTCCTACATATTTAATTAGTTTATTATGTTAAACGTCTTCAAATTCAATAGCATCATATAAGAACAGATAAATCTGCAGCATGGACCAGACATGCACGTTTTGGGTACTGAACCCTCGTCATTGATACTGTAAACAATGAAATATGACCAAAATGTGTGTAAGTTATTAAGTCCAAAAATGTACCGAAAGACGTAGCAAGATGGGTGGGATATGATGCTACAGATCCCACGTGTTAGATATTTCAAGATATTTTGATAACAGAAATCGTCGATTGCGTTGAAGAAACGATCAACATAAGTTGATCAAACTTGGCTACATGTGCCCTTGAGGACCCATTATAATATCAATGACAAATTGTCAGCGTATTAATCGCGTTAAAAAGTAACTTTTTATACATCTCGCTTTCGTGTTACAGGATCAGGGTCTAGCTCTGAAGATTTCATAGAGATAATAAAAGAAATGAAAGTCCATTATAAAGACACAAACAAGTACAAAAGGACCCTAGTATCAGTTGATGATTCCCGCCCCCTGAGTCGTTACTTCGGGTATACAGGAATAATAGTGCTAGTTGCTGTGGTGTTACTCTTATTTCTTTGCGATGTTCTTACTTTCTACATATCGACTTCAGACAAAAACAAAATAAAAACAAAATTGACTGTTAAAAATGATATTTGATTTACAGATATATTCAAATTGTTATAGTTGATATGCTGTAAATGTATTGAAACGAAATAAAAATCTAATTCTATCGATTTCAAATTTTAAGTTGAAATGGGATAGCTAATGCTTTTCATGTAGAGCTGGTACATTTCGATAAGTAGTCAGAAAGCTTCTCATAAAAGAACAAATAAAATATCTTGTCATTCTTTGAAGTCTTATTTATACTATTGTTCAAAGAACGAAACTGGTTTTTATATGCTATTATGGAATCATACATTTCTACTGTTGCTGAGAAAATAAATGACTTGAAATGAAATAATAATCTTCCATAGTATCGAGTCATATCTGTACAAAAGCGGTTAACATTTTTAAAGCACTACCGTAAATTTCTTCTTCATTTATTAAAAACAGTTTTCATTTTCTTATGCACTGCTTATGAAGACGACAAACGGTTTAGTCTAACTACAATTTTACAGCAGTCCAAGAAGTTACAAGCAATACATAATTTCGGAATATTGGTGAAATTCAATATTTTCTCATTGCAATTCAATATGTTCACATTTATAGAATCTATCACGACATTGCGATCGAGACAGGGAAATCTCATCCGAGTGGAAAATATTTGGAATCCACACGAGGCTTGTCCAGTCGTGAATGTAGCAAATTTTTTGTACAGGATTAGATCAACCTGTCTCAGTGGTAATTAACGTTGTAATTGTTTATTTTTCTCAATCAGCTCATTTCATGATTTTTAACCAGAATCGATATCAAAAAGGGCACAAATCAAAAGATTACGTGACGTGATGTAATAACATGTGTCAAGTGGAGTGTGAGACAGATATATCTCTAACTACCACGTCTACGCTTTTTCCTCAGTCTGTAGACGTAGGTGAGTGATAAATTGATATATGTAGTATAATTCAATCTTTGATCATGATGACGAATCTGGCCATACTGTAATGGATTCCTCTCCATGTGCCCCACACCATACCCCCGGGGGAGTCGGATCCCAAGACGCCGTTAGGATTAGCAAGGTGACAAGCTCTGTACCACCAACCCCCATTAAAGCTTCCAGCACAATTCCAACCTGCCAAATCCAGATCGCGATCAACAGTGCTGAAGTTCATCCCGTTTGCAGTACCCGTCAATGGATCTCCTGTTATATATAAAAAAATGATTCATATCGTTTGAAACAGAATCAAGATCATGTAAGATCGCCGTATTCGAAAAAAATTCAACACCAATTTAAAAAATTACAATTAGTTTTTATTAAGTGTATAGTTACAATTTTGATAATTAGATTTGGGTACTAATAGTTACTGTGCGCTTCTACTTGCAAGTTCAAACAGGGATATGGTCATTATCCATATTTGTCATTTTATACTCATATAAAAAGTATTCATCTAAAATCTTCAAAAAAGAGACAAATTGAAGATTTGAAATGTTTCAAAGGTTAGTCTAGTTACCTAATTCATATTCTGAATATTGGCAACCTGTTTTTGAATGAATTAAGAATGAATTTATCCTCATGAATTGACAGTAAAGAAAGCAAACGTTTCAAATACAGAAACACCTTTTTTCGATCTGAATATAAAAATTGTAAACGGAGAGATTTATACGAGTGTGCATGACTAAAGATAGTATTTTGGATTAAATTCAGTAAATTTTCCCTGCCTTGACAGTGATGTTACCCTGCTACTGTCATACGGTACTTAAATGTATCAACTCATTCGGTACGCTAGAGAATACATGTGCTAATGTTTTGAAATATTACAGTAGAAACATTCAAATTACTTTTTTGTACCAAAAAACCTTTAAGTCAAGGTTTCCGCTTTCATACACTAGTTCAGACTTTCTGGAAATTTAACAAAAAGTTACAAAGTATATTTGGGGATTTCACAAGCCAGCCTTTTATGGTGACATATGATAAACAAAATATCAAAGGATCAAAGGTGGGCAGAATTTCCGTCGAAAATGCATTAGAATCACTAAACGCCGCCATATATACCGTGGATATGATCAGCTGTAACAGTCGGACATGTTATCTAACCTATCTACAGCCTTGTATCAGGGCATTCTTAAGAATTGCACTCTGTCTATGACGACGGGACTCGATAATAAACCGAGTCCAAATTTCGTTAAAGAAGACAGGGCCCTACCATCTGTCCTCTCTGATTGTCGGTCGGACTCTCCGGGTGTTTACATGCATGAGTTTACTCCAGCCGGTAGAGGACGGACTATTTTTTCGTATGCCCTTTGTTTTTTATATCCATTTACATATTCATCTGTTTGTTTTACTGTTTTGCATTTGTGGTCATCTTACAGTAAGGAAGTTATCATATGCAAAAATGTTCGTTTATTGAGGCATTTGGGTTACCGAATGAGTGGAAGGAATGTTTTCATATTTGGCCCTAGCATAGCAGATGGCCATCCTAAGTCGACAACGATTGCCACTTGGTTTCGTTGGTTTATTTGTAATATTTTGTGATTGGTTTATTAGTGTTCCTTGTCCCTATTGCATCGCTTGGCGTGGGGTGTTTCGATGTTTTGCTGTGGGTGTTGAAATCGAGTCTTGTTGGAGATCACCCCCTTTCTTTTGTATCATTGCGCCCGCGATTTGTCAAGAAATAAATTGTATGTTACTATCTCAGAAACTTAATAAAAGAATTATTTTTATTACATATATTCGTCATTGTACAAAGAAAAGATCATTTGTGCCCTTAATGCTGCCATGGACAAAGCCATATTGTATATTTCACCTTCATATTTTCATTAGAACGGGGCATACTGAATCAATATGTGGGTTTGTTTTACCTGCATATCCGTAAACATTTATAGCGCCACCTATGGTCAGTACATAATTCTCACTTTCAGATCCCACTTTGAAAACTGTATACTCGGTATATCTTTCATTCCCGTTTTTGTCCTCCATCAAGAACACCACGTGTTTTGTGCCAGATGACGTCATTTCGTGCAGATTGTCATTTCCTAAAAACAAAACATGGAAGGATAAAATATAGCAAAATCTTAACATTTCAGTTCATGCGTAAATCTAGTAAAGTTCGTAGTAATATGTAGAGCTCTCTCTGATTTAGATATATCATAATAATGTTTCCAATTTCATGCATTATTTAGTAAAAGAAAATCCATGAGCTTGAATTTTCCTGCCTAATTGTTTTATGTTATTTCTGTTTGATTATTGGTTGTATAGGGGTGCGTAACGACGTCTATGATAATATCACAATATAAATGGATAAATTAAAACAATAGTAAATTTGAAGACCAAATGTAACGACACTAGATTAGAACTTGTTAGTTAAACCTTGCATGACCACAACCCGCGTGTTTTGGGGGGCTGCAGTCGCCGTGTTTTAGGAGGCAGGGAAGGAAGTAGCAAGAGTACGGAAGGAGTTCGTCAGCGAGCGATTGTCGTATACACACTTTTATAGACGTTTTTGTGTATAATATGTACTTGGTAAGCACATTCTACGTGCTATCAACTAGTGTGCAACTTGCTTCCAGCGTACACGAACGATCTACATGTACGTACGTCTTCCGCATTATCACAAGGGTGTTGTACAGTACTTAAACTTGTTGTTAACCCACGTGGTCCTCACTCACCGTGCCGATGACCAAATTTTGCCAACGTTCAAATTTTGCCAATGTTTTTGCACGTAGACAGCACGTTCTTGCATGTATGGTAAGTTGTGACCACGGCTTTACGGTGATATTTTATGTTTTGGGAGAGAATGCACTGATTCTTAAAATGCTATATTAATATGATCAAAGGAAATTTAAAAGATATACCTATCCAATAATCATGGTTCACGTTTCCGAATCCATGTTTATAATCGTTCCAGTTTCGTTTAAAGGAAATGATACCCTTTTCCCTGCGCTGAACAATCTGAAATTATATTCAAGAAAAAGTTCATCGTCCATATGATTACAATTCTATTAAGATTCTATAGGTTCATTAATATTTCTATGACGGCTACTTACCTTTGTTGGTTTTTGGCCTTCTTTTTTATCCTTGTCAAGCACAACACGGGAAACAAAGATGTGACAAGAAAGGTTAAACAATAAACAACAAAAGCAACCAACGTAAAAATACTTAACATAAAAGACATCACAAAAACCTCCGTGCCAATGGGCTATAAAGCTTACTGCTATATTTAGAGTGAATGCCCAGTACATTGAGTTATTTAATCAGCTGAACAGAAAGCAAAGATCCTAATGAGCTGCACTTTCTAGCAATCATTTCCATCAAAATGTAAAATTGTAAATATAGATATGAGGAGATCCCTAACATGACAACGTTGTAGCGATCACAGCGGAACATACACGTATGATTGCAACATAAGGATGAGGTCCCAAACAAGATTACATTGTAGTGATCACAGCTAAGCACACATGGAAGAGTCTAGAGAAAAAGGGAGCAAGCAGACGAAGACAACGAGAATAATGACATCAGATCATTGAAACATTAAGAATAACACTATATAATTACCAAATGTGTTTGTTTATCTGAATCTACGCATTTTGATTGGTCGATCGCATTTATTGTGACTTCCGTTATGAGGTGATAAAATTTCAAAATTGGCCGGAACTACTTTCACACCAATGCCAAAAATTCTAAAACTGTCTAACGCATGCATGAAATAATATAAATGGTCTCAAAGTATCAATTGAAACTTGATCATCTGACAGTGAGGAGGTTGTTTTACACCACAATTGTGCGTTTTTCCAGACCTCTGGGTAATCGGAATAGTGGGAGGGTTGTGCGCACGTAATCCAGGATAACCACACCGTCTGCTACTGACGAGGCAGATGGCCGTCCTAAGTCGGCACCGTTTGCCCATTGGTCTCGTTGGTTTATGTGTAGTCATTTGTGTTTTATGTTTTTCTGTGATTTGACGTTCATTGTACTACTGCGTCTCTTTCTGTGCGTGTCATTTTTGTGTTTTACAGTGGGTGTTTTGGGAGGTTGCTGTTGATGCTGCAACTAGGTGTTGTTGGAGATCCCCTCCTTTCTTTTGAAACAGTTCCATGTGTCGACTGATAAACATTAGAGTCCAGTACTGTGAATATTTGCAGTTATTAGATCGGTTGCTACGCGCATGAATTGAAAACTGCAGCAAGTGAACGGCAGTTCCATGGTTTAAGTTTTATGCGTTATGATATTCCAATACCTGTAGATCTTAAAAAATACATGTAATGTGGTTTCTCTTCACACATAAATGTACAAGAAATGTTGTCCGAAAGTCCGTTAAAATTCCAACACATTTCTTTCTATTGGGTTCTTTTTTTATTATTATTTTTTTTTTATTTATTTATTTATATTCTTTTCTTTTCTTTTTTTTTTTTTTTTTTTTTTTTTTTTTTTGACGCTTTAATATTTATATTGATAGGGATCTAGTTCGTAAAAGTCTGATATTTTCATTCGCCACATACTAAAACATTAATTTTCTTTAAAATCTGTACGAATTTAGAATGAATTAACGTTTGGTAATTATATGAATTGAATGTATATTTTTGCCATTTTATTGGAATATGGAATGCCAATTGTATCAAAAATTTTGCGTAAAACCGCTTCGCTACGCTACACAGTTTGTGATACGACAACTAACATTTCATATTCCAATAAAATGGCAAAAATAAACAATCAATTCTTAACTGAATAATCTCCACAGAGTTTCAGTGTAAAATCGGAATTCATAATAGGTGGCGACCCTCAAATAAATTAAAGCGTCGCCGCTCAATATCAAAAGTAGAAACTACAAACCGTCCATCCTCCAGTCATAAAGGCCATATCACAATACACAAGTGTGCTTCTCTGTGAATTTATCTCTATTGTGAAAGCACCTGACATAGGAAATGATGGTTTGATTTCTTCACAGTCTATACCTGATGGAACATAAATTAAAATCGACATTAATTCATAAAGGCTTATCTCTGAAAGTAAAATATGGCCACAAGAATTAAGAAATCCTTCTAAATCGTAATAATTTTGGATGGTTCCAGCTTGATCTATAGAATGTATCTCTTTGATGCTTTGTTGAATCATTTACCATTAATCAAGGAGAAGTCTAACCTTTCGTGCATGTTACTTCTATCCAATGTTCCCATGTATGATTAGACTGACATTCTACGTATAGATGTGGCCCAGAGAGCTGTCCAGAGCTACTGTTAGCCTTGTATAGATTATAATCCTGCATGTAAGTTCCTGATGAATATAACAGTGTCAAACATGCTGGAAGTTGTATCGTCTCAATATCGGGACATCCTATAATGGTAAATAATCAGTCTTTTTTTTTTCAGAAAATCTTTATCATACTTTATTTGTTTTGTGATCTAAACCGATGGTCACATTAGATGTTTTCCAAACTTTCTAATTTTCTTTTTGGATACATACCGGTGTATGGCTTCAAAATCCAAGACATTTAGTGTTTCTAAAGTGTTTCAACTTTGAAGCAAGGAAGAAACCCTTCAAACAAAAATAAAATAAAGTCAGCAAAACAGAAATACGAAGCTTGTAAAAAAAGTTCCGCGCGAGGGGTTTGACAGTAAGTGTTTTGAATATTTG
This sequence comes from Pinctada imbricata, assembly GCA_033119305.1. Classification (NCBI taxonomy): domain Eukaryota; kingdom Metazoa; phylum Mollusca; class Bivalvia; order Pterioida; family Pteriidae; genus Pinctada; species Pinctada imbricata. The sequence goes on from VSWD01000006.1 coordinate 42,612,212, forward strand.
CCCCTGACATTGTCGCCATAGCACTTTCTATATAGACAGTGCGTGTATTTTATATATTGTTTTCATATTCGTGCGTGAACATCGACGGCGGGTGCGGCTAGCCAAACATGGGATACCTAATCCTCCCTTGCACCTGGTCTCACACTAGCTTGCTAGGGGTCCATCGATGCTCAATTTTGTGCTCTATTGTGGATGTTGTTGAGATTATCGGCAGGATCTTCTTTAACTCTTACATTTCGAAAAATATTTTAGATAAAATATTGAAATGTATCTACTATGACATAGATTACAGAACACTGCTAATTTCAGCTACATGTAATACAAACATAAGAAATCTAAAGAAGAAGCATCTGAAATGTGTGAAGATCGCTATGTACAATATCCTGTGGAAGTAACAGATCACTAGTAGAAATACAAAACAAGTGGTGGAACTAAATTATCAAATATTTATTCTTTATTTAAAAAGATGAAACCCTTCCTCACATAAAGAAAACGTTCTCATCGTGTATGTTCGAAACAGATGATATCCAAAGAATGAGTATTTGAAGAGCGTTTTTAGTTCCTCATTCAATGTACTTGTATCATAATTATCAAAGAAATTATACATTTGTTGGAAAAACTTCGATTTTTGTAATGAATAACTTATCTTACTTCAGAAAAGAGTAAATGGTTCCAATGTTTCCAGAGATTTCAAACAGAAAAATATCTACTAATTTGTACATAATGTCAAACCATCATGAGGAATGTATTATTGATGCAATTCCTTAGTTCTAAATCAGATTTGAAGGTCTACAACACTGAAAGTTAATAAATAAATACATGAATAAATAATTCTAATATGACTTGAAATTGTCTCCCTATATGTACCATAGAACTCAACTGGTGTAAAATCTCCAACAAACTTCCAGTGCGCTACGCTCCGCCCCTTCACGTGCTATATTAGAATAGAAATAACAACTAGCTAGCTTCGCGGCTCGGTGATAATTTGATTGGTTCATGCGACTCGTGGAATTACTGGACAATAAACCACGGCTAGCTAGTTGTTATTTCTTTAATAAATAAATATACATTCGCGATTGGAAAACACAAAGAATAGATAAAATCTGTGAGCAACATATTGTGCCAATAACATTTCACAATTTCTGTAAAAAAAACCCTACATATACGTAACACTACTCCCTTACCTTCCCATTCGCAGTTCAGTGTAGATGCGGTCCATGATCCATTGGCCTGACAAGTTACCAATTGTTGATCAGTAGAGGGGTCATCCGACTTATATTTGTCCTGACATCGTACAGTTGCATTGCTGCCGTACTCAGTTGTTGTAAAATTTACCTCTTTATTGTTCTCATTTTCAGGAATCCCACAATCCTCTAAAAGCAGAAGTTTGTTTTAAGTAAATCGTAATATTAAGTTTGACCAATAAAAAAACTCTTAGCAAATATTGAATCTTAAAAATCACAGTGAAATGAAACAAGAAACGAAGGTAAATTATGTATATCACTAATCTGGAATTTTCTTTTGTTTTGTTTTTGGGGTTTTTCTTCTTCTTCTTCAATTTTTCTGAAGCAGACCATCTAGATACCAATTATTTCATTAAAAAAATCTTTGGATAAAAGTTTTGAACCATCATACTTTTTATGGTACCTACGTATTTTGCAACTGAAATCCGGAACTGACCATTTTCCATCTACCTGACAAACACTGATATGATTGCCGGTGGTGATGTATCCCTCCTCACATACATATGTAGTACGTGAATGAAGCCCCAGTATTTCTTCAACAGGATGTGCTCCTTGTCTGCTCTGTGGTGATCCACAACCTATAATGATGTACATGTATTATTAATTTTTGTTTGTTTGTTGTTGTTGTTGTTGTTGTTTTTTGTTCGTTTGTGTGTGCACCTTATGTGAAAACAGGGACGATTATTTCCTGCCCTGTGATGGGAAAGAGGGGGATTACATTCACTTATCCAGAGAGTAGGGTGGGAAGGGGGAGAAAACTTTTTTTTAATATCGAACATCATAATGAGATGCTTTAATTTTTTCTGTTCAAAATCAACATTGTCACATATGAATCTTGGTCTTAATTTGGTAGTAGTTAATCGTAATGAATACACAGGCAGGTATTTTATAAAATCCCCAAAAATTGTACCCCCATTTCCCTTCCAAACAATTTAAGGGATTTATTTTCCAATAACGGTCCTTAACAGTCACTTACCTCTTTAGAGAAGACAGGGCCCCGACCACCTGTCCTCTCTGAATGTCAGTCGGACTCCTCGGGTGATAACATACATGAGCTCGCGGCGGCAGAGCACGGATTGTATTACGTACGCCCTCTTTTTATATCCATTTACATATTCATCTGTGTTGCTTGGGCCCCTACGTTTTGCGGTCTTGTTTGTGTGTGGTCATCTGACAGTGAGGAGGTTGTTTTACACCACAATTGTACGTTCTTCGAGACCTCTTGGTAATCGGAAAAGTGGGAGGGTTGTGCGCATGAAATCCAGGATAACCATACCTTCTGCTATTTCCGTGGCAGATGGCCGTCCTAAGTCGGCACCGGTTGCCCGTTGATCTCGTTGGTTTATGTGTAGTCCTTTGTGTTTGATGTTTCTGTGTTGTGCGTTGACGTTCCTTGTCCCTTACGCGTCTCTTTCTGTGCTTGTCTGCTTTGTGTTTTTGCATTGGGTGTTTTGGGGTTTTGCTGTGGGTGCTACAACCTGGTGTTCTTGGAGATCCCCTCCTTTGTTTTACATATTATTCCCAGTGATGAGAAAATACCCGGTGCGAAATTTCTCAGTACGAAAAAGTTTTGGTGCGAATATTATCGTAACTTATGTTACACCCAAACCGTACTCGGTGAAATCCGGACCTCAATAATTTAAAACCGAGAAAATTAGATAAGCGGTCATTGGCCTTGTTACTATCAGCAATACACTAAAAACTAACTGTTTGCCGATGCAGAGTGGAACTAGCTAAAAAATAACTTTATTTATTCAGATGTGAAGATATACTGGTGTCGGAAGTTTCCGTACCATTTTGAAGGTTTTTCGGCGATAACTCCTCGTCCATCTATTGAAAACGTTCAAATTTCTCTCAAATAATGCTATGCCCTTCCTACAGATACTCATGCTGAAAGTTAAATATCAAATCTCTCGAGAAATATGGGTTCTAGACCGATTTTATGACCCTATATTTTGACCATTTTTCGCAAATTACTGAAACAGTTTCCGGACACCTGATTTTAAATCTGTCAATCTCGATCAATTTCAGCCCAAACTGGACGATTTATCAATATTGCTTTATTCAATCTTTTCTACAAATGACTATGTAAAAATAATTTTGAAAATAGAACCGAAACTTCTCAAACTACGTAGATTAAAATAGTATGGTTCTCGGCGACTTCCCCCGGTGCGCGACATTAAACGGGGCGGAAAGGGGTAAAAGGGTGGTGTGATAAAGCAACTTAGATAAAACAATTTGTTTCAATGATTCGTGATTTGAATTCTGGTTTTAAAAATCCACAAAATTGTCACAAAATTTTGAAAATAATTTCCTTCAAAATACTTGAAAAGGGCGACTGTCCGGAAACTGTTACTGTCCGGAAACTGTTATTACCGTCAGTAAGTCATGACTGACGGTATACTGTAATCATTCGTAACCTACTTGCACGGATAGAATACCTCTTGGCAATATGATTGGTTGACAATTGCATAAAATGCAAATATCCGTCTAGGTTATTCAGAACCTGTGTATAAGATTCTCTCACCAGGTCGGCTTAAGAGTCTAGATGACCTGACAAATGAAAGTCATATCGCATCAGTGTATTTTCATCCGAAATTTGTATCGAAAAGTCTTTGAGCCGATACGTCCTATAACAATCGCAGATTTTGGAAATTTCCGTCACTTGAATCGGAAAATCGCAGAAAAGCCAGGAAATGTGCGATTGGTAAATGCATTTTCTAACTAGAATTTTACAACATTTACAGTCAGCTAACTGACGGCAAGCTTTTTTGTAAAAGCTAATACTTGTGACACCAGTGCAACGTACCGGTTTTTACACAGGTAAGCAATCCATCTCTGACCACGCACTTTTCATCTCTTTCACATTCAGTAGGATCACAATCCCCGACTTCATCCTGAGGTAAACATACCAATTACAGTACAGTACACAGAGGGTTTTCAAAGAATTTCAAAGAACAAAGAAATTAATTCAGAGGGTTTTCAATGATTTTCGAAGAACAAAGAAATTAAAGCATCTTTATCAACACGGAATATGTCTTACTAAGATATTTGGTTTTTTATGCTTTTTACTTTAAATCTGTGAATCATTCAATGCGTTCGGCTTTGAAAACAAACAGGAGATGCTGAAATTCCCTGAAACTAGTTTCAGTCAGTGTTCCTGTACACAAGATTGACATGCAATGTCTTTACATTTAAAGTCTTTCAAAGATTTTCAGGCAAATTTAATTTCTTTTCCGATTAGTGTCCCCCTGCTTCTAGAATTTTGAAGATAAGGATATGAGAAACATACCTTAAAAATTGCAAAAAAAAAACCCAATTACATTTGGTTCTAGGATCTTTAATGAATTAAACGAGTTACAGGTGAAACATGAGAAGAAAAGAATAAGATACTTTAATATAAAATCAATTCATGTTATGCATACCTTCCATTTATTCATATTCGTCGTAACATACCCCTTTCGATCACTTTCTCCGGATACGTACAGCTGAGAATCGAATTGACTTAGTTCACATAATTTTAACGTTTGTCTATAGTTGATAGATCGACAATTTCTGCTATTTAGACATTCTTTCACGCAATCAAAGAAAGAAACGTCCAAAAAAATATCGTTCAGAACAGTAGATTTCCTGTTTTGATATTCAAAAGATGAGATATCTACAAAATCCGTATACACGATATATGATAGATTCATTATAAAGAGATAGATAGGGACTATCATCATTTTCGACGCGGGAGGACTTCTTTAACATCTCAAGTTGACATACATGTAATGCTGTATAATTTGTGTATTTAGTGATGGTTTGTATTTTTGGACAATTGACTCTATGGTACATTTGCTGGGAAATAGACTGACTAAATTATTCAAATCGGGTTGAAAACACTTCTTATTTCTTTTTGAAATTGACAAAACATGTACTTTTCTTATTTCTAAAGATTGTTCCATTGATTATTCAGTGAATTCTTTAGGGGACAGAGCAATATCAATTGACATTTTTAAAATTGCGAAATGTCTTTTGTAGCCACAAACTATGAATAAAACAATGCAGTTAGAGAAGCCTAACCAATCAATGATAAAAGGATGGATATAACATGTATAACCAGAAGGCCAAAGTGGAAAGATATCGCACACCTCAATAAACTGATATTGACCAATTTTATTTTGACTTTATACATTTAATATATTAAAGTTAATTTCAAAATTGAGATCTTTCCGATGATCCAATAATACGAGTAAAAGTGTACATTCAAACATAATTATGCGAAAACCGATTTTAGATGACGTCATTAGGATCCGAGCCAATAATCCTCTGAATATCATAATGACAGCCATTATCTGTCTTTATCGTTGAAAAGAAAATTCACTCAGATGTTTGCGAAGATTTATTTCACAAGGACATTCAGTTTCTAAAAGGATTATTTTGAAAAGAAATAAAATGTTATCATGAATTCAATATGTTGATGAACGTGAAAGAACAAGAATGGCTTTTAGTTGGTAGCCTATGAGCAATGAGTATGATGGATTTAATATTGGTTGGTAAACTTAAACAAAACCTGAAATAATCCATGACTGATCGTCACCTATACGGATTTCAAAAGCCGATATACACATAAAGGAAACTAGCTTGCAGGCATTATGTACCATTGTTTCACACGTACATGTTAATCAATTCAAAGAAACACATTCCACTAAGAAATATTTCAACGTTCTACAAACTGCCTTCAAATTAGTTTTTTAACATGATGACCATTCTCGCCATTGAATACGACATTCCTTTCCATGATGACCACACCATTCCTCCGGCATTATCATGTCCGAGCATTCCATTAGGATTGGCAGTGTGGCACCCACCATACCACCATCCCCCGTGATAATGGACAGCACAGTTACCCCAGGCTGCCTTGTCTTGGTCGCGGTCAATAGTGGTGAAGTTGTTTCCGTTCGCATTATACCGCACAGAATCCCCTACAACATTTTAAAAGACATTTTAAAATACTCATATATTTCAATGTCCAGACATACAGCACAACTGTAAAATGGCTAATTTCCTTTAATCTCTTACTAGTATCACGACTAGCTTTTGTTTTCATTTTGTTGTACAATTCAAAGCACCATAAAACTAATTCATCACTACACATACATGTGTATTTCTTGATATTTTTACCTGCGGCACCACTGCGATGTACGTATCCGCTTATTGTTAGTTTATATCCTTCTCCCTCCGACGCAACAATGAAAGTCGAGTATTCAGAAAAACGTTCATTCCCGTTTTTATCTTCCATCAGGAATATCACTCTTTTTCCAGAGGGGTAGGTCATGTCATGAATAATATCATTGCCTTCGAAAAGGAAAAATAAATGTATGAATTTTGTAAGCCTTCGGTTTATGATTTTCTGAATTATCGATTTTGTGCTGTATATAGAGATATGGTCATTATCCATATTTGTCATTTTAATACTTTCCTAATTTTGGGGGGAAAAATTTTTAATCAGGGGGGCATAATAAGACGCAAAGGGGCTACAACGCTCATCTGAGTTGCAAATAAAAGAATAATAGTGGACAATTTGGCGGAGGCCCTCGAGTTCTTCCTTCATCTAGTAATTGCCTCCTGTAAAGTTTCGTGAAATTATTAGCATAAGCAAATCAGAGCCCTCGGTGGCAATATTTGCTGACACCTTGAATACTTGCTTCCAGCAAGGTTTCGCGAAACTCTGAGGAGCAGTTGCAGAGAAGTCGAAAATACATCAGGCAATCAGAGTCCTAGGGGCCATATTTGTTGACCAATTGGCAAAAGAAGCACAATCTTGGTAGAGGACATTATGTAGTTGCTTCCTGTAAGGTTTCGAGAAATTTTGTGCAGCAGTTGCAGAGGCAAAGGCGAGAATTCGTCAGCCAATCAGAGCCCTCGGCGGCCATATTTGTTTACCGATTGGCACGAAAAACACAAACATGGTAGAAGTACATGAGTACTTGCTTCTTGTAGGGTTTCGTGAAGTGATGTACAGCTGTTTTATAAGAGAAAATGCGTCAGCCAATCAGAGCCCTCGGCGGCAATATTTGTTGACCTATCGTCACGAAAATCACGAACTTGGTAGAGGTCCATGTGTACTTGCTTCCTGCAGGGTCCGTGAAATCATATGCAGCGGTATCATAGGAGAAGTTGAAAATGCGTCCGCCAATCAGAGCCCTCGGCAACCATACACGTTGACCGATCGGCACGAAAAACACAAACTTGGTAGAGGACCCTGAGTACATGATTCCTCTAAGGTTTTGTAAAATTCTGTGCAGCAGTTGCAAAGGAGCAGTCGAAAATGCGTCAGCCAATTAGAGCCTTCGATGGCAATATTTGTTGACCGATCGGCACGAAAAACACAAACTTGGTAGAGGACCTTATAAACGTCTTGCTTCCTGTAAGCTTAGGTTTCGTGAAATTCCGTACAGTTGTTGCAGAGGAGATGTCGAAAACGTTTAAAGTTTACGACGGACGGACGACGGACGGTGCGTTATGACAATAACTTACTTGAGCTTCGCTGAGGTGAGCTAAAAAGCAAATAATCCACAATGAATGTTGGACAAATAAATATGTGATAATATTAGAATACCGATCCAGTAATCTGTATTAACGTCTCCAAAGCCATTCTTGTAATCATTCCACACTCTTTTGAAGTTGACTTGTCCAGTTTCTCGTCTTTGAATAACCTATTGGTATAAAAAGGTCTTCTCATTTTGGATGACAAAAATGTACATGCGATTGATTTCTCTTAAATTTTCTATGTTTTTCCGGCAAAAAAATGACAATATCCATGCTCTGAAATCAACTTTCGATCAATTTCATGCAATTTTCGATTTTAAAATCTTTTTAAATAATACTTCCTTTCTCCTCTTAATAATTTAATTACATACGTTCTAAACGATTTATTATGTTGATGTCACTTATTTTCAGATATGCTAGGGCACCATTGGTGACGATTACGTTTTCTGTTTTCTTCTTTGCAACCGATTCGAAATCAGCGAGTGAAAGTCAAGCACAAAGCCAAAATCAGAATGAAAAAATGTAATTCATTGGCATATAAAGTCTTGAAAAAATAAAAAATTAAATAAATAATAAAAAAAAAATTAAAAAATTAAAGATAAAAAAGTTAATAAGACATTTTGAAAATGAGGAAAGGTGAATCCATAATGGAGATAAGACCACGTACCCGGAAAGAGTAAGTATAGTCTACTTGCTTGCAACAGTCCTGCAGAAAAGGTCAAAACCGATGAAAGTTTTAAATTCAGTGTTTATTAAAAACTACGTTACACATCTCAAGCTGGAATCTACAACACGTACCGTCCAGCCACCAAGGCCGAAATCCATATCACAATAAACAAGTGTTGTTTTCTCCGGTCTCTGTAAACCATAAATTCCTGATATGGTATACGTTAATTGGATATCCTCACAATCTGAATCTGATGGAAAAATTATAATTATTGAAGATAAACGTCAGAAAATATAAATTCTCTGCAGAGCAAATAGTCTCTTCAATTATAAATATTCTTAAATGAATCGAAATGTATTGCTTTTGAACACGGAGAGTAACTGCATGTTCACTTTGGCAGAGATTGTCGACACAATTTCAAAGCTGTATAATATAGGATGCTAATACTACGCTTTTGAACTTTTTTGTATATAATTTTCATACCTACAAATCACTTCCGTATTTTATTAAGTAAAGCTGATGAGGTTTTACTATCCAATAATACGGACAAAAAATTCAAACAAATTTATTATGCACAGGACACGTGTTTCGCATTTCTAATCTTCATCGGTGATTCTTCCAATCAAAGTGATTTTTAGACACAACCAAAATTCATTTCAGTAGCGCCCTGTGGTTATGTTTTTTAACTTAAATTCGTGCATTTACTTTTCAGAAGTACGCTGCTCCATTCCGTAGCATATCCTAATAAATTCTATTTTCACAGTGGCATTGGAGGGATGGTACTAAAGATATTAACCTCCTTAAATTTCGATTATATTTTTCAATTAAATGACAAGTTTCCGAATTAGCAAATAATATTTATTACATCAAATAGATCAAGTGCCAAAACAAAGATTCTTTGAGGCAACAGAGCTTGAAAAAAGTAATTAACACACTTAAAAATATCAATCTCAAGGGGAACGAGTTTAATCGCTCCACTATGCAAAAGGAAAACTAATACGGAAGTGTTCAAACTCTATACCTTCCCGATGAAAATTTCAAACCAATTACTTATGTACTAGAAACGTGTTCTGGATATCAAATCCTCATCAGTTATTTTTCCAGCCAACGCGATTTTTAGGCACGTGTCTGGTGCATTTAAATTTGGAATTTTCTTCAAGAGGGAAAGTCTTGTCATATTACTGCAAGCTTTTTATTTAATGGAAGACAAATACTATTAGTTATACAGTGTTTTACAGGGGGGGATACAGAAATATATTTGGTCGATGAAAAAAGTTGTATTGGGCGAGGCGAAGCCGAGCCCAATACAACTTTTTTCATCGACCCAATATATTTTTGTATCTCCCCTGTGAAACACTGTATAACGAATTTATCCCGCTGATGGCTTTTGGTTTGTGTATGTTTCGTCAACATATTTTAAAGCATTTTGGTGACGTCAAAAGCATAAAGCGTCTTAGTAGAATCAGGATATTAAAATAATATCTTGTTAGTAAAATAATACAACATAATATTTGGTTCTTCTCGACCAATCAGATTGCAAGAAATTTGCCAGAGGCGGGATAATTGTTAATATACACGTTGCGTCACATTTATAAACTTATTTTCTAGATGTCATTTTGGCTAGGTATGACTATTACTAGACCGTAGTTATGGTGAAACTTTATGGTCTATTGTGTAATAAATGGCTCTATTTGTATTAATTGCTAAATAGATCTATAGACTTTGTTCAATGTAACAAAACATATCAGGAAATAAAACAACCAATTCTCTGGAAGAAAAATTGGATATTTGGTGATGAAACAAATTAACCTATACAAAAGGACTAAAGCTGTTGGAATCAACTTAGAACTGATCGATGCAACAAAGACTTCTTAAGAGAAACAAACACTATCTTTTCTATAGATGTTAAAATCAATTACATGTACAAAATTATGAAATATGCATGATTTAATATATAATTTTTGTGTGCGATAGGCGTCAAGAATAGGTCATTGATCTTTCTCTAGCTCCTTTCCCTGTTGAAGTTTGATGAAGGTTGTTAATTGCTATCAAATCTTGAAAATGCAGAAAATGGCTATCTAGATTATTACAAAAGAATACAAACAGCCATGTTTTAATCCTTCTAAGAAAATGCACTGTAAAATTAATAGTATTAAGAAGCTAACAAATTCCAATGTTATTTTTGAAACAATCCCTCGGCGATCTCCCATTCGCCTACCTAGTTTTTTCGGACAATAAGCGGGTATTAGGCACTTTCCTATACATATATTTCTAAGTGTACTGCAACTTACGTCGTATCCTTCAACATTAATTGTAATATTTCTAAGAACTTAAAAAAACTAAGTTTGTCAACCCTGATGCCAGAGCTTATACTACCTATACCTTGGGTACAAACAATGTTGCCGATGTCACTCCAAGTTTGATCAGCTCTACAATTACGGTAAGCAAACGGTCCAACAAATTGTCCGCTAGTTTTGGACCCTTTATATCTGGCATAGTCACCTATATATTCTCCGTTTGAGGCTGATAAGTTTACACAATCAGGATTCTGTAATGTTTCCAGCGAAGGACAACCTAAAAGTAACACTCATTTTGGTTAAGCCCCTAGGTAAATCTGAAAAAAGAACACTTGCACAATGCAAATCAATTCCATTTTCTTCTTCTGTTTGGGTACCCGGCAGACCTCTATTGGTTCAGTTGGATGTATTGATCTTACTTTGCGGGGAACTCAAATGTTGACCAACTGCCAGTTACAGAGTATTTACGCCAGGCCGTTCCCCTTTGGAGTGCCTCATAACCCCTTCTAGATATTATTTACCCTATTTAAGGTATTCAATGGGTAGTGAAAGAGATTATGCCAAAAACATTGAAATTAATTTATTCATCACTGAATATATTTCTACGTCATATGATGTTTTAACAACTTTTGTACTAGCCTAGTAGATATCGAAATAAGAAATATTTTGAAAAGGGTCATTCTAGTAGTTATGTCCCCTTGTCAAAAAAATATTTAAAAAAAATAATTGCAGAAAAACTAATTGGTGAACTTTTATTTTTTTAGCGAAATTTGATGAAATATACTTTTTAGAAATTTTTGACCAATGTGTTTGATCGTACTGAATAGAATGTCACCATCGTAACCATTTTTATACCCTTTTGAATAAAATGTTGAAGAGGTCCACTCAAGTTTTAACATTTCATTTAACAGATCGAGGATTACACTTAAAAGATTATTGGCAGTAGAAATCAAGTTAACCTGACATTTCAAAATATTTGCCATTTAAATTGAGCAAAATCATCTAAAATTAGGAGCTTTTTCGGTCTAAAATATGGCCTCTTCAAGACAGGTTTTGCCTACATTTTGAGCATATTGACAAAAAGAATCGCGGGTGGAAGCATACTTCTTGTTTAGTATTTATTCTAAAATATAACGAAAAAAATTATAGGAAATTTCAGTTGACTACAATACCTGTTACCATGGAAACGAGCCTTGTTACAAATATTATACTGATACGGAAAATTTCAAACTAGGTTTCCATGGCATCGAAAACTTTATTTGTAAAAAGGAAGTATATTTTTGTCTCACTTCATCATATACACCTTCCATACTAAAAATCTTCAAAATTGGTGACATGTCATTTTCACGTGCTTTTGAAATTCTTTAGGTCTTACAGAGAATTGCTTTTAACATTCATAATGCGTGAGATTTTGTGAAGTTGAAGAAATTTTAACTCGTTTAAAGTGATTTTAAAGGAAAGTTATTTTTCGTCGCCCCTTCCACTAAAATTTATCTATATCAAAGATTATTTCGAGAAAATAATATAAATTATAATCTGAGTGTTTGTTCAAATCTATATCGACCCTATTTTGAACAGAGAGCACGAACAAAACAGTACAACACCCAAATTAGTACGATGTACCTTGGATAGAGAAAAGGGAAGGATAGTCATATACTATCACTATAGTCATTTACGATCCCTATTTTGAACATATAATATCCTTAATCACAAACAAGCATTTTATAAATAGGCGAACTCTCATTGAAAAACGACGTGATCCTTTAAAATGTTACCATGATACTTTTTTTAATTTTTGAATCTCATGTGCGGCCGCGTTAAGGTTAGGGTTGCGACTACAGGGAGGTAACTCTATTGTCATATCACTTAATATTTGAAACTGACATGGACGATAGATGATATAAACTCATTTTGTTACATTATTTCATAAGAAAATAATACTCTTTGAAATTTCCATTGCTGAATGGGTATTTTGGGGGAAAATGCACATTTTTCAATGAAAAATCGATGAAAATAGGGGAAAAAATTGTCATTTTCGCATGAGTTCTGCTTCTAAAGATTCAAACATCAGTATACTATTCATTATACTGCTTAAAAATGGGAAAATTAGACATTCAAACTTCGAGTAAATCACTATGTTTTGAGGTCAAAATGTTGATTTTTGCATAAATTATTGTGCTATTTATAGAAACAGTCATTTTTCTCAAAAATTCGCGTACATATTGGTTTGACTGCTTTAGGATAAAACAATACCATAGCTCTGTACATAGAAAAAATGTGCATCTGGCGACCTTCTATCTATTTAAAATAGAAATAACGAGTTGTTAACATGGCAACCAGCCAAATCGTATTTCTAAGGAAATACACTCCTTAGAACTGTTTATTTTGCCAGACTTTCTCAAAATAGGCTTTAATTCATACACAAGCTACAAGAATCCAGAAAAATAAGAGTATATATTACTTTTTGAAATTTCATGCATTGCGGATGTATGTAAAGTTATGATGTGGTATTATCTAAAACAACGAAAATGTTAAAATAGGCCAAAAATGGACGTTAATAGCCAAAAAATGAGACGGGCACATTTTGAATTTTTGGTCTGTATAGGTTGAGGAGATGTTCCTCTACATGTGGACGTATCCATTTTTCTTCTACCTCATTTCTATGAAAAGTCGCCATCCTGACCTTAATTCATTTCGGTTGCGCCATCTATGACGAGTTTTGTTTTTACAATGGGATTCTGTGAAGACAATTCATATATGTGACGTTATCCAATGTGATGTGACTGTTCTTTTTGTTTCCGATTATTTTTGGTAGTGCACGTTGTGTACACTACCCTTCCCCTTATTATTTAAGTTACGCAACATTTTATAATGGGATTCTGTTATATTTTAACGGTGTAACGTGACTCTCTCAGTTGTCTTCGTCTGTTTGTTCGTGTTTTTTGTATTGCGTGCTATCCCTTTATTTTCTCGTCTTTTGTGAGTTTTACGCTGTGATCACTACAACATCGTCATGTTGGAGATCTCCGCCTTATCTTGTAATCATACGTGTGTGTTCCGCTGTGGTCACTACAACGTCGTCATGTTGGGGATCTCCTCATCTTGTAGTCATACGTGTGTGCTCCGCTGTGATCACTACAATGTCGTCATCTTGGGGATCTCCTCCTTATTTTGTAATCATACGTGTGTGTTCCGCTGTGATCACTACAATGTCGTTATGTTGGGGATCTCCTCCTTATCTTGTAATCATACGTGTGTGTCCCGCTGTGTGTGTTCACTACAATGTCGTCACGCTGGTATCTTCTCCTTATCTTGTAATCAAACGTTTGTGTTCCGCTGTTATCACTACAACGGCGTCATGTTGGGGATCTCCTCCATATTTACCATATCTACATATTTGCATATCGTCTCTAAGCATCATTTTGGTTAAAATGTTAAACGTCTTCAAATTGAGTAAACCATACCATTCATCATTATATCATTGAAAAAAGGATACAAATTCTCACCTTCCCATATGCATTGTAATATAGAGTCGGTCCATGTTCCATTTGCAGTACATCCAATACTGACCAAGACATTGGCGGGGTCAGCAGCTGTATATCTATTTTCACACGTCACATTCGCAGTGCTGGGGTATATAGTAGAAGTAAAACTTACGTTTTGGCCTTTTGGTAGATCAGGCTTGCCACAATCCACTTTGAAAAGAAATTACAATATCGATTGATGGAATGTTAAGAAAGTGAATAATCTGTTTGTTTGTTGTTTTTTTTTATTTGCATTCAAATAGACTTAGTTCGAATTGAGCATCTTACTGGACAACACATATATAATTGCAGTATTTGTTGACCGATAGGTACAAAAACTTGAAAGAGGACCTCGAGTACTTGCCTCCTGTGAGGTTGACAGTTAGTGTTTTGAATGTCTTTCCCTGACATGGTCGCCATACATGTAGCACTTTCTATATAGACATAACCTCAGAAAGTGCATGTTTTGTGGATATTGTTTTCAGTTTCGTGCATGAACATCGACGGCGGGTGCGGCTAGCCAAACAGGGGATATTTACTCCTCCCTGGCACCTGGCATCACCTCTAGCTTGCTAGGGGTCCGTCGATGCTCAATGTGGTGCTCTATTGTGAGTGTTGTTGAGATTGTCGTCAGGATCTTCTTTAACTCCTATATAGAATGATAATTGAATACCAAACTCCTCTATGTTGCCCCGGGCCTGGCATCATAAACTAGGAATTGACTTTTAAAGTCAAGTTCTCAAAATACGATATATAGCAAATAAGTGAAAAAATTGAAATATTGAGTTCATCCCTCCTATAGAAAAATTCTATGAATAATTTCAAGTCATCACTAATATTATAATGAGACAAAAGAAAATTGAATATAGACTTTAAAAGTCAATTCTTGGTTTATGGTGCCGGGCCCAGGAGTCGTAAATTATCTGATTAAAAAGATAAGCAAGTAAAAAAATCAAAAAGGTAGATCAGTACAGAGCCATACTCTCACAAACAAACGATGGCTCCTCCCATTCTCCGTTTGATCGACATGATCCATATGCTTTGCCTCGGACGTATCCATCTTGACATTTATACTGTGACTTGGAGAAAAGTCCAATGGTATAATGCTTTGGTGGGCGGCCATTTAAAATTACACCGTTTCCACAATCTTCAAAAAAGAACTTTTTAAAGTGTTTAGTAATAAATCCTACCACAACTTGCTTTGCAATAAACAATCTACATCAATTTCAATATGCAATTCTCTTTATTTCAAGCAGTGCAATCAAAATTCTTATGTCATGCATGAATTTTGCATGCTCCAGATGAAAAATCCAATCAATTTTTATGAGAAAATTATTGTTCAAAAAATCCGAACTCGTACAAATCTGTGATGGCGTAGGATATTTTTGAATGTTTCTTTTCTTCATTAGTTGGTTATGATGATTGCGTCGGTTTAATTATAATTGTTTATAGTTATAGCGGCGTTATCTAGTCCAAATCTACTGCTGGTTGGCAACTCTAATGACAAATATTCTCATATACAGATATAGTATAATACAAAATCCCCAAAAGATGCACATTTAGCTATAAGAATCAAATCAGTGACTGCCACAATATAAGTATTTCGATAATTTGAGTAACTTATCAATTAGTGTACAGGGATGATGATAAGTGGGATGCTTGTCCGAAGTACAGGGTCACTTCTGACAAGAAATTTAATTACCCTATCCTATTGATGTGATCATACTCTACTAGTTGCGAATTATCAAAACGGATATTTATTTCTATTACTCTCTCATGTAAGGACTGTATATGGTTTACATAGTATAAAAGTCGCCCCCTTACAGGGCAAAATCTTAAAATTTCATGAAGTAATGAATGTGTACCAATATTCATTCTACAATGTAGGCTACTTGTGAAGTGATACATAACTTTTAATTTCCTCTCTCAATTTCTTAAAATATGAGCTTCAAAAACGGTATATTTTGCCAAATTTCTGGAAAAACTCATTTTTGGGCTCATTTTCGACACACTTCCTTTTAGGTTGTACCGAGTGGGCTTTTGAAGAACTTTTATATTTTGATATGTTGTTTTTAAGTGCAAGCAAAAGGAAAAAGTTGTTCACGATCCCGCTTGATGTTATCTCAGTGAAAATAAGCAAGAATTATTTTTCGTGAAAAGTTTATAAAAATCACCGGTTTTTTATTATATTTATGCAAAATTTACAATGTCTTAGAAAGCGAGGGGTAGTTTTTTATAATTAGATTTCTCAAAATATAGATATTCAACTCTCTAAAATGACAACAAAACTTAATTTTGGAGAAGTCGATTATAGGGGGACACTTTACTATATAAACCATATATACTCTTTTGTCAGCTAATCGTTTTATATTAAAATTTTCCTTTTTTAGTATTACTCTTCATTTATTTGTTTTGATTTTCTTTTAAATAACTTTTTGGAAGGGCGTGTAATTGGTACTCTGCATGAGTATAAGAAAATCGTCATACATCAAAAAGACAAAGTTAAATGAATATGAGTGTATAATTTATTATTCTTTCCTATTATGACTCATGGCAAAATTAGCACTTGAAGTCAGAACAAAAAGAATAAAGAGAGATGTAAACCAAACCAAAAGGAGAGACTTACGACAGCAAACAAAATGAAGGTATCGATTATTTTCAACAGCACGTTCTTAGCTTTAATTACAGTTTTAGATACTAAAGAAGAGGGGAGGAGATCTCCAACAAGACCTCGTTGCAGCATCAACAGCAAAACACCAAAACACCCGATGCAAAAACATAAAAGACGAGTACAGCATGAGACGGAAAAGAGACACACGACATGTAAACATCAAACACAAACGACTAAACATAAACCGACGAGACCAATGGGCAACCGGTGCCGACTTTGTCACGCAAGTAGCAAATGTTGTGGTTATCCTGGATTACGTGCGCACAACCCTCTCACTTCTCCAATTACCCAGAGGTCTCGAAGAACGTAAAATTGTGGTGTAAAACAACCTCCTCACTGTAAGATGACCTCACACAAACAAGACCGCGAAACGTAGAGGCCCCAGAAACACAGATGAATATGTAAATTGATATAAAAAGGGGGGCATGCGTAATACAGTCCGTATGTATGCTCATGTATGTAATCACCCGAGGAGTCCGACTGACATTCAGAGAGGACAGATGGTCGGGGCCCTGTCTTCTCTAAAGAGGTTTGGACAGGGCTCGTCATGGAGTCCCGTCGTCACAGTCAGTCAGAATGCAAGTCTCAAGGATGCGCTTGTACAAGACTGTAGATTGGTCAAGTACCTAGCCTAGTGTCCGTCTGGTGACATTAGGATCACATCCACGGTATAAAAGGCGTTTGATGATTCTGATTCTGATATCTTTTAGAAGGAAGGGGGTGTTTTTATCTTCTTTGTATACATACCAGAAGCAATACATGCTTCACTACCATCAACCAAGATACATTTTTCGTTGATGGCACACTTCGTTGCACTGCAATCATGGACAACATCCTAAAGATAAAACATAGGTAATCACAGATTACGAAGCTCACCTCGTGACAGCAAAATTTAATTCAAACATATTTCTTAGTACATATATATTGGCTTTTAAAGGCAAAATCACTCAAGCAGAAAAAGTAGGTCAAGGTCATTTTATGAAAGTTTGATCAAAGATACATCCAATATGCAAGTTTGGTACATGTAGCAGTTATACTTTGCTCAATATTGACTTTATAGAGCAAAATCACTCAAGCGGAAAAAGTAGGTCAAGGTCATTTTATGAAAGACTGATCAAAGATACATCCAATATGCAAGTTTGGTACATGTATCACTTATACTTTGCTCAATATTGGCTTTTAAAGGCAAAATCACTCAAGCGGAAAAAGTAGGTCGAGGTCATTTTATGAAAGTTTGATCAAAGATACATCCAATATGCAAGTTTGGTACATGTATCACTTATACTTTGCTCAATATTGGCTTTTAAAGGCAAAATCACTCAAGCGGAAAAAGTAGGTCGAGGTCATTTTATGAAAGTTTGATCAAAGATACATCCAATATGCAAGTTTGGTACATGTATCACTTATACTTTGCTCAATATTGGCTTTTAAAGGCAAAATCACTCAAGCGGAAAAAGTAGGTCGAGGTCATTTTATGAAAGTTTGATCAAAGATACATCTAATATGCAAGTTTGGAACATCTAGCACTTATACTTTGCTCAATATTGGCTTTTAAAGGCAAAACCACTCAAGCGGAAAAAGTAGGTCAAGGTCATTTTATGAAAGTTTGATCAAAGATACATCCAATATGCAAGTTTGGTACATGTAGCACTTATACTTTGCTCAATAATGGCTTTTAAAAGTGAAATCACTCAAGTGGAAAAAGTAGGTCAGATGCTGCATCTGATGCATGGGTCCATCTCGGCATCCAAAGATGAATCACTTGTGCCAGTTTGGTTACTGTAGCATTAGTAGTTTGTCAGATACTGAGCTACCCCAAACTTCTTAACCAAGTCACTCAAGCGGAAAATGTAGGTCAGATGCTGCATCCGATGCATGGGTTCACCTCAGCATCCAAAGATGAATCACTTGTGCAAGTTTGGTTACTGTAGCATTAGTAGTTTGTCAGATACTGAGCTACCCCAAACTTCTTAACCAAGTCACTCAAGCGGAAAATGTAGGTCAGATGCTGCATCCGATGCATGGGTTCACCTCAGCATCCAAAGATGAATCACTTGTGCAAGTTTGGTTACTGTAGCATTAGTAGTTTGTCAGATACTGAGCTACCCCAAACTTCTTAACCAAGTCACTCAAGCGGAAAATGTAGGTCAGATGCTGCATCCGATGCATGGGTTCACCTCAGCATCCAAAGATGAATCACTTGTGCAAGTTTGGTTACTGTAGCATTAGTACTTTGTCAGATACTGAGCTATCCCAAACTTCTTAACCGGACGCGGACGCGGACACGGACGCGGACGCGGACGCGGACGCGGACGCGTGGGGTTATAGCATAAGCTCACTCAACTTCGTCGAGGTGAGCTAAAAATAAAGTAAATGAAAATGGAAAGTTGAGTTATTCGCATTTCATAAAACTTCAAAAGAAAACTTCAAAAAGATGTTAGCAAAAAATAAATATTATAAGGTTATCAATTTTTTTTTCTTATTGGGGACTTTTTCCCCTTCTTTTTGTTTCTTTATTTTCCAAAGGTAAATTCACAGATACATACTCCGTGCCAATCCTCCATACTTGTGGTTAGATACCCTGATTCTCTGGACTGGGTTTGGAGAACCATGCTTTTGTTATACTGATTAAGTTCACAAATTTGAAAGGAAGATCTGTAATTCACAGATAGACACCTCTGTCTATGCAGGCATTCCTTTACACAATCTAAATATGACATTCTAGTTATAACATCTATCAATTTGTCTTCACTTTTTACACCAAACATAAACGATTGATGGTCGACAAAACTGCAATGTACGTAAAGAATCCTCAAAACAATTATCAGGAAAAACATTTCTATGTCGTATAATTTTGAATCAATTTTTTTAAGTATTCCGTTTTCTATTTTACATTTTTTTGATTTATTCCAAAATGTTTTTGCAACAAAATATCGATATCAGTATAATATAACATTTCATTTTTATATACATTCGGCACTTGTGATGTAGATGGTAATATTGCAATGTTTTAGCGTAACGAAAATGTCTTTGGTAAATCAATAAAACTAAAGATAAATGGTGTGATTGTGTTGGCAATGGTTGAAGTCAACTAGAAACAATATATATTGTCACTAACTTAAATTACAATGCATGACGACTCAAGATTTCTTTAAGGCACGTAAGTTTCCGCTATTCTTCGTAATCATGTATTCTTTTATTTAATAACGATTTTCTGAACCAACATTGTACTATATTAATATCAATATTAATTGTTTTCAAAGAAAATAACTATTTAGCTGATATACTTCACTGAGAAATTAGTGTTTTCTTGTCATGAGACGCAGAGGATACTCTTGTGAAATAAATGAAATTAAAAAAAAAAAAGGATAACCAATGTGAAAAAAGAAGATACATAAATAAATCATCTCACAAACAGCGTATGTAATGAAATCGCATTCAGAGCTAGGAAACAGGTTCATGATTAACTGAATCAGAACAATGACCGTGATGTCTACTTTTTTAACGCCTCGTTATTACTGGTGCAGTACAGTACTGTGCTACTTTTATTCCGGGCCGCCAGGAGGCGGTCCGTCTACTGAAATGGTTTTAGGTTTTTGCAATGTAATTCTGTGGGATAGTCATTGATGTTTGTACATGATTAATATTTAAGTTTCTATGAGAAACATGCTACAGAGAAATAATAAGTTTGATTCTTTCATTTTGAAATAAAAATGATTACTAAGTAAAGAATATATGCAGCCGATGCTCTATTTTTAGAATACAGTATGTAAACAGGCAAGCGATCTTAGCCTGACAAAGACTCGGCATCTTGGGAGTCAATAATATAGATCAACGGCGTAGCTCTGCCTGAAATGAGAAAGTGGAGGGGCACAACATCCCAAAATTTCTAACAAGCAAAAAAAAGGGGGAGCGATTTAAAAAATGGAGATTTCATGTTCTGTATGCACAAATTTTAACATTTCTGGTGCAATTCTAAATTTTAAGAACATGAATAGTTGTCTGGCGAGAGGTAGCGAGCAAGGAATTTTTTTAGCAAAATATTGACTTATCAGATAATACTTTCTATACCCTCTATTATTAACAAGTATATGTAATAATATTCTATATAGTTTGAGTTAAATGTCTTCATGTACATTGATAAAGTAATATGTTTATAGGATGGATCAGAATAGCTAAAATATTCAGAAAGTCTATAAAGAACTGGCGAGCGGTAGCGAGCCGAAGAAAAAATTTTAAAATTGACCGAAAAATTGTAGATTTATGGTACAAAATGTTGCTATTTTAAACAATGTTAATGTATCATAAAACTTTGTAATTGAAAAGTTGGGCCCACTTTTCAAAGTGGGGGGGGGGGGCATGTGCCCCTGTTGCCCCCCCCCCCTTCTCCTACGCCCTTGTAGTTACATGTAACTAAACTGGCTATTCTAACGAGCAACATCCGACACATGATGTATGAATTTCCGAAAAGAAGAGAATAAATCATAACATGAAAATGATGCCGATGGTTAAAATTATCATTTTTTAAAAACTTTAAGATTAAGCTCATATCTCATGTTTCATAGGTACAGGAGATTCTCGCAGCACAATATGTATTGGGGGGATAGAACATTTGTATTAATCCGTTTCCTAAAAGGTTTTGAATTTACTACTGTAGAAAAATGATGAAAACGTTGTACTTATATTTCCTATTTTTTCATTTTTATATGCATGTCGTTGCATTGGTTTAAAGACGTTCCATATATCTTTGAATGGGGGATAATCTGACATACATGTAGAAAATCCCTATATAAAACGAAAAAAGTAGGTTTCAGGAAAGAGGTATGCGTTTCCTTCTTGTTTATATATTGTTATTTTTTCACCTTAAACAGCTGTTGAATTGTCTATTAAGACATTGTGAATCTTTTGATGGACATTTATGTCAGGGTAATAGGCCAGCACTGTCCAGATTAATGAGTGGTCACTATGTTATTTAGGCGCAGTGTAACTTCATGTATGCATTTATTTGTAATATTATATGGACATCTTCAGGCAGACAGGTAGATTTTACTCTTTTTTCTTTATTTGCTAACAGTAAGAAAATGTTACTTTTATTTCTATTCTATTGTTAATCTGTTTTCAAGACAATGCACATGTTTTTGAATACTAGATTTATGTATGTATATAAATGCATATTACAGACTTTTTTAACCTTTAAGCATATTCCCATAGCACATATATGGTCATATTTATGACATAAAGGGCTCTGTTTATTGCATTGTTCTATTGGAACAAAAGATCGCTACGTACAGAATTCGTTTTTTATATCAATATTCTATTTCCGTTAATCGTCTTCATCTGATTTACCGCAACATTACATATTTTTGCATATTGCATGCATAATGCCGACTATTACCCTAGGGCTGCTCTCATGGCGTTTGCAAGAATTTTTCAATGAAAAAATGCATAAAAAAGGTTGCGCTCTCATAACACTGCCCCGGTGTTCGGGGGCAGGTAGAAAATTTGACGTTGAGAGGCGCAACATTTTCAAGTTGGAAAAGATACCATATATTTAGGGCCACCTAGACATTCATACCGAAAACAAACGTTGTGGTTCGAACGTTGCAATTTCTGCAGTTTTCTAGAACGTCGTGGAAGCGCCGTTGGAAATAGGAGTTAACAGTGCGCGAAAATTACTTTTTAAAATGCTTAAACATATCCTTTCTATCCGGAGAGATATGTTGCCTGTGGCTGACTTTGAATTGCTTGCATATAGATGCACATTCTTTGACATAGACCGATCGGGAGGTAAAGATGGTCGCTCTTTGATGTGTTCTGCCGTCCGAGTGACATTGATGAAAAAGCGTGAAATGACAACAAGAACAGCTGAACAGCTAATGTTACCTTATATAAATGAGATATTTCACTGTATGATATATTAGGAACAAAACATGGTGACTTTTATCATATGTATGTAGAGCATGGAGGTTATATTTTACAAAGAAAAATTAATAAAATACGTTATTCTTGGTCTACCACACATAACATACATTGTATCCTTATTATCTGATTCGTATATTAAGATTCTCAATTTATATATATAATAGAAATAACATACACTTTGATTTGGATTGGCATCCACTCCTCCGGCCAGAGTTAGCCGTAGTGTGTGGTCTTTGTCATATTCGTCCAACGTGTGGTATTGAACTTACATGTAGCAGAAAACAACTAAACAATAAAGTCATGAGCTTTGGATCATCTGTCATCTGCAAACGTTTGGTTTCAAAACTTTTTTAATGTTTGGAAATCTCTAAAAATGAGTTCATGGCTATTGGTCTTTATAAATGCATGCATTGTAATGGGCTCATTTAATTTGCATGATTTAGAAGTGGAGTACATTGAATATTACGTAAAGGAAAGACAAAGAAGCACGTGCAACGATACAAATTTGTTCTATATTCTGTATTTAAAGATAATTCACATAATCCTTCCTATACATAATCGTTACATTGATTGTTCCTTATAAGTGTCTCGGAAAACATTCACTAACGTAACGTTTGACACTTTATATCCCCGTGACAATCATACGTGACGTAAGATGCAAGAATTCCTGCTAAGAACTATTTTAAAAATGTATCAACGTTAGATTTTAATTGGCCAACATTTCTTCCTCTTTTTTTTTTTCTTTTAGATTTATCAGTTACAGTAACTGCTTTTGATGGCAAAATGGGTAAACTCGTAAATGTATCATATTTAGGATCGTAAACATCTGTAAACTTCATGTAGATATAAGAACAAATGAATGGTCAAAGACAGATAAGTTTAACATGTATTTTCGGTAATAGATCGAGAGTATCTCTTATTCACTCGAATTGGATATATCTCCTATTCAGTTGAAGATATCATCAGTTCGAAATGGTGATATCTCCTCTTCGAATCGGTGATATCCTCAAATTCGAATAGGAAATGTCGTCTATTTTTTATCACGCCTCATACTAATTTCAGCCAATGACGTCGCGGTATTATGGTCACGTAGTGTTCTACTTTGACGCCGAGGTAGGTCACTAAATTTTCAAACGTCAAAAATTAAACAGGAAACGTTACAAAATGGTTCTCGGCATGATCGATTTGTTATAGGGTTTATTCCTGTCATACTTCCTACTCAAAGTAGGTGTGTAAATATCACAAAAAATTTACACACCTACTTTGAGTAGGAAGTATGACAGGAATAAACCCTATAACTAATAAAGTGATATCACCTATTGAATAGGAGACATCATCTATTGAATAGGTGGTATCTCTTATTCGAATGGAAGGTATGTCCTACTCGAATTGAAGATATCACTTTCGGGAATAAAAAGCAAAACGGCGCCTCGTAGAGATGACTAATCTAGCTTCACATGTAATATATAATTTGAATCGAGATTTTCCTCAAATTGAAGTATTGGTCTCAAGTCTTTAAGGTTTTTCATAATTTGTCTTGTATAAATTTTATCAACTAACCAGGATGTCTTATAGTGACACAATTAATAATTGTTCTTGATTCTGATTTTTTTAATTACTCTTTCATTTGTTTCAGTTGTAGGTATTTTTCGGTCAGAGCCTCTCTTATTCCATTCCAATTGAAATCCGTGTGTTGTATGGTTGTATAGAACACAAAGATGAGGTTGTTGGTCTGCCTCGCCACAGTCCTTGTTGTTCCAATGGTTCTTGGTCAACAGAAAGGTAAACTTATTGCTTAGAGTGGGTTTCTGAGCATTTGCTTAGTGCAATGTATAAATTCTACTCTTATTTCGCGTTCATTTCTGATCTCTTGTCGAATTTAGTTCTTCCGATGTTCAAGAGTATTCAGATTTTGAATTACCATGTCTGGTCCATACTGCAAATTTATCTGTTCTTAAATGATGCTATTGAATTTGAAGACGCTTATTTTAACATTTATTTCGGCCTCGAACATCATTGATAAAATATTCTTGTTGAAATGTGATGCACTAAATAGTACATAAAATTCAAGAAGCATTTCAATTTCATTTAGATTTCAATACCTTTTTGCGTGAAAGCAAATTACTTAAGACAGTTTAATTATACATATATGTATATATACATTCAACAGGGACAGCTGGACCTTCGACTATGAATAAAATGTTGGATAACATGAAAAAGCTCATCTCAAATAAAATGACAAGGCGTCTTGACCGCATGTCCATGAAAACCGCAGCAGCTGCATCGGTTAAACCTTTGGACGACGCCCCCATCCGGCCTGTGGTACAGTCACAGCCAGTCATAACTGGTGGTGACGAGGGGATTAAGGGAGTACCTGACAGTTCTCTGACGGTATCAGGAGATACAAACGGAATATCTGGCGGTGGTGGTAGTATGTTGACTATAGGCGATAGCATCGATAGTGGAAGTTCAGGTAATCAAAAACTCAAAAATACAAAATTGAGAGAGTAAATAATTATAAATTGAAAAAGATTAAAAACAAAACAGTCGTATTTTCACATTTACAATCCTTCCGTCTTTGTATTGACTTCGTACATTTGGAATGTTTATCGTTGGCGTCAAATCCATGCCATGTATGGTCAAAGATAAACATTTCTCCATGCAAGATTGATTAATATCTGCAGTATTCAAACATCTTATCCTACCATAATAAGAACTTTAAAAACATATGCCATGCAATGCCTTAATTGTCTTTTAGTGGGTGTTCAAATGGGTATGGATCAGAACACGATGGTCCAACAAATACCCCCACAACAACAACCACTACAGCCCCAACCACAGCTGAGTTTTACAGACATACTATTTAACGCCCTGATAGTAGAGGAGCTGTTCAGACAAGTGCAGCAACCTACCACCAATAATAATTACGGGTTCGACACTGGGTATCAACAACCTTCTGCGCAGACTCAGTCCAATGACTTCGCAGCCTTTGCTGTCATGGATGGAGGAATGGGAATGGGGATAATGGACGGAATGATATGAGAATTTGGATAGACCTTAACATTACTGGTAGAAATATCGATATTTCTTAACAACGTCCCTCTAGATATAACCGACATGTTCAAAAGCTTCCTCATTTCTTTGTTCACTTATTACTTGATCTATGATTAGCGCCATGTTCATTCAATATGCAATTATCATTTTTCTTTTTACATATGTTTGTTTCGAATCACATTGCAGAAATGCAATGAAATAAAGGTAAATCTATAAAACAAACAAAACTGTTTAAACATTTTTTTTGTGATTCGCCAAGTGAAAGTCAAACAAAAATCCATATCAGAATCCAAAAATCACAATCTATGTTCATACAAAATCCTGACAAATACATGGAACAATAAAACAACCCGCAAAGGAGCAAAAATGAATCCCCAACGGAGATGAAATCAGGTGCCCGGGGAGAGTCAGCGTCTCCTCGGGAGGAATCCCCAAAGGAAATGAGATCAGGTGCCCGGGGAGAGTCAGCGTCTCCTGGGGAGGAATCCCCAATGTTGATGAGATCAGGTGCCCGGGGAGAGTCAGTGTCTCCTCGGGAGGAATCCCCAATTTAGATGAAATCAGGTGCCCGGGGAGAGTCAGCGTCTCCTCGGGAGGAATCCCCAATGGAGATGAGATCAGGTGCCCCGGGAGAGTCAGCGTCTCCTGGGGAGCAATCCCAAATGGAGAAGATATCAGGAGCCCTTTGAGAGAAAGCATCTATGGTTGCTTTCAAAACTATTCAAAAGTTTCCTCTCCAAATGAAATCAATGGTTTAAAGATTGGAGGATATGGACACAATTGTTTGTGGACCTTCAGAAGTCTCCCGCCAAAATATTGGCGACGAATTACTGGTCGTTGAGAAAAACATTCCCGATATCAATCTGCCGGACACAGCTATTGATGCTATCTTGATCGAAAAAATCCGTACTTGTTTGGAGAATCACAGGGCTACATTCTGTAAAAGAAAAATGTGAAAGTCCATGCATCGGATGCAGAGAAGTATGTTGGGTGACTCGATAAATAAGAGGTAACAACACTTCACTATGAGGGACAGCGAATGTAGTTATCTATTTCAGAAATATGAAAACTAGGTATTATTTCTTGGTATAAGACATTATAAGCATATCTAATAAAGAATCGAATTCCCCGTATTTCATGTGTTTTACAACTTACAATAAAGCTCATTGTCAAAACATGCTGTATCACAAGCGACATATGGTCAGGTATGGGAAATATGGAAGTTCTTCATAAGTCAATCAAACTCAAGGGCCAAAAGGTGCAAAGAAAGGTCTCACTACAAGAAATTTCATTGGAATATGAAGCCCTATCATTCATCATTCAATTTTGCAAAAATTTAATCTTTGTGACTGCCAGACAGGCGACCTGAATTTATTGGCACATTTCTATCAAAAATTCACATATTTCAACTGAGCAAGTCACTTGTTTATTCTAGTAACTTTGACTTTGCATCACAACATGACATACAAACATTTCTATCACGTTGAATTTATTTCTGTTATTCAAGTCACTTGTCTATTCAAGTGACCTTGACCTGGTTAAGTTGCATCGTGCATGCCATGGAATTGCACATATTTCATTGAGGCAAGTCAGTTGTGTATTCAAGTGACCTTGACATGATAAAAATTTATAAGCTTTAAATGCATCAAAGATGCAAAGTGCAGAGTTGCAAAACTAGAATGTAAGTATGAATTTTCAGACTTGCAATGTACATGAATTGAATATGATCTCAGAAGGTGGGAAACATTACTCGCACATTTCAGGTTGATACTCATTCATATATGATTCAGAAACCATTTTCATTTTATCAGAGTCCTATGAGTTTGACCTTTGACCTTTTGACCCCAAAATCATCAAGAATCATCCTTGATTCATGGGAAACATTTCTGACAAGTTCCATGAAAATAGGTGCAATACAGGCTCCAATATGGCCCTGAAACCTTTTTCAATCATGTGCGTCCTATGACTTTGACCTCTGACCTTTTGACCAAAAAATCAATAGGGATTATCCTTGATTCATGGGAAACATTTCTGGCAAGTTTCATGATCATAGGTGCAATACAGGCTCTAATATTGTCTGGAAACCATTTTCAATCATCTGAATCCCATGACCTTGACCTATGACCTTTTGACCCTAAGCTCAATAGGGATCATCCTTGATTTATTGGGATGATCCCTATTGAGCTTAGGGTCAAAAGGTCATAGGTCAAGGTCATGGGATTCAGATGATTGAAAATGGTTTTCTGGCAAGTTTCATGATCATAGGTACAATACAGGCTCTAATATGGTACGAAAACCATTTCGATAATCTGAGTCATATGACCTTGACCTTTGGACCCTAAACTCAATAGGGATCATTCTTGATTTATTGGGATCATCTCTGGCAAGTTTCATGATCATAGGTACAATACAGGCTCTAATATGGTCCAGAAACCATTATCAATCATCTGAGTCATATGACCTTGACCTTTGACCTTTGGACCCCAAAATCAATAGGGTTCATCCTTGACTCATGGTAAGTAAGTGTATGAAGTTTCATTGTTCTAGCATATATCATAGTTGACTTATAGTCCGGAAAACCAATTGTTAACCCCCCCCCCCCCCAACCCAGACGCCCATCTCACATCAAATTCAGAAATTAAAATTTTTTTTTTTTAAATACCTTGCATAATGACATTGCACACAAATTGTATTTCTATCTCTGTTGGGCAAGTAACTTGTTTATTCTAGTGACCTTGACCTTGTAGGTATTAATACCTTGCATCTTGACATAAAAAAGCAAACATTTCTATCAAGATGCGCATATTTTTTTAAGGCAAGTCACTTGTGTATTCTAGTGACCTTCACCTGGTAGGTGTTATAAATACCTTGCATCATAAAATGACACACAGAATTTCTATCAAGATACAAATATTTCTGTTAGGCAAGTCAGATGTATATTGTACTCTGTGTCACATGTACCTTACGTCACATACACATCTATCAAGTGTCAAGTTACATTTATAGGTAATTTTCATGACCACAGTGTTGCAGAAAAAAGGAATTACGGGAAACACTACTGCATGAAGTATTCTACAAATAAAGGCATCTATAGGTTAAGATAAATCCATAATTAATGAATACAATTTTTTTTACAATTTATTTGTAATGCATACTTCCAAATTATAAATTTCACAAGATCTTCAAGTATAAATTATTTTCACAAAGTAGTATACATTTCCTTATGTTCTCTTCTACAAAACGCTCTAAAAAATGTATTTTGAAAATAAAAAGTAATGGTTAAAGTACATACATGTATAAATCATAATGCACATCATGTACCCCTTATTATTCCAACAGAAACAGATTATGATGAAGCTTACTTTAGAATGAAAATGTTTATGTAAAATGTGAGAAAAACATACATCTAAAATCTTCTTTAAAAAAGCATAAAGAACAAGTAAAATAAGGAAAGTCAACATCTTTGTAAAGTAACAATATCACAGGCTTGCTTATGAAAATAATTATGAAATATAGGATTCATTTTGTACAATGTAAAATGATGATCAATGTCATTAATGATTATGCTATACGAGTCAAGTTGGTTCATCATGTTTGAAGTTTTGACGTAGATATTCTCTTGAACCAATGTCTGCCTGTAAAATAAAATATGCAAGTCCCTCTCAATTCTCATATACATGTATTAAATCAACAACAAGAAATTCTGTTCCTCTTCAATTCCTCTCACTTCATTAAAATTGAGACCACAGAGCAATCTCCATGAACAACAAAAAATCTGTGTTTGTGAAACATGAATGACCCTGTCGGCGTCTTTGTTAGTATTAACACCATTTTCTGTTCAGTAGGTAAAAGGTCAAGGTCACAAGGTCAAGAATGTTCCTATCAATGGAAAGGTCTTGTCACAAGGAATACACATGTGAAATATCAAAGCCCTATCACTTACCATTCAAAAGTTATTTCCAATGTTAAAGTTTTTTGAATACTAGGTCAAGGTCAAGGTCACAAGGCCAAAAGTATTAGTATCAATGGAAAGGTCTTCTCACAAGAAATGCACATGTGAAATATCAAAGCCCTATAACCTTTTATACTAGAGCTGCAACGAGTCGGGAACTTCTCGATTCGGTTCGATTTCGATTTTTATGTCTCGATTCGGGTTTTTTCAGTTCGAGTTAATTTTCCATGGATATTTTTTTTTCCTTTTATATTAATTGAAAATTTGATTGAAAATCTCATCTCAATTTTAAAAAAAATGCATAAAAAACCAGTTCATGTGAAAGCACTGTATGATATATGTTTATGTACCATGTGGGAATAATATATTCAAAAGGCACCCCCCCCCCTCCACAAAAAGGTCTTCTGGGGATATAAATTCGATACTGTGTACAAAAGATACATAATAATTAACAGGTTGGAACAAATAAGTCCATAGGTAAAATACTTTAAAAGAAGCATTTCAATTTGGGGTAGCACTCATTGAAATGCGGTAAAACTCACCTGTTCGAATTTCCTCTGACCTTGTATTTTCTTACGAATTGCTAGGTAAAATGCACTCGAAAGGTTCACCTTTTATTCTTAATCACCATCTAAAGTCATTCTTATTGGGAATCCTGCGATTAATGAATACTTTAAAGTTGAAATTAGAACATTTTTCTGCATTATTTAGACTAGTCGACTCGTTTCTGACAACTACGACTCGCGATTCGAGTCGGAGCTAAGAATCGAGGTTCTCGGTGCACCGCGGTGAATCGTTGCAGCTCTATTTTATACCACTCAAAAGTTATGCTGATTGTTAAAGTTTTTGAAAAGTATGTCAAAGGTCAAGGTATCAATGGGAAGGTCTTGTCACAAGGAATACACAAGTGAAATATCAAAGCCTTATCACTAACCATTCAAAAGTTACACAAATTGTTAAAGTTTTTGAAAAGTAGGTCAAAGGTCAAGGTCTAAAAGGTCAAAAATATTGGTATCAATGGAAAGGTCTTGCCACAAGGAATACACATGTGAAATGCCAAAGCCCTATCACTTACCATTCAAAAGTTATGCCCAATGTAAAGTTTTTGCCATAGACAAACAGACAGACAGACAAACAGATTGACAGGCCAAAAATTGTATGCCCCCAAATCTTTGATTCCAGGGGCATGAAAAAGCCCATTTACTGCAAAAGACATACATGTCACAGATATTTTAAAAGTCCTTGTGTATGGTACTGTTTGCTAAAATACATAGGCTTAGTTTTAGGCATCCTTACTAATTCATATTCTTTAAAGTGGATGCGCTGTTAGTAGAACCTAATGTGTGTATGTATGTATGATAATTCACTCATGATTCACTGAGAAACAAAAGGTCATTGACTCATTTTATTATACGCCCGTCATTTAACGGGTTGTATTATGGTATGGCGAAGTCCGTCCGTCTGTCCGTCTGTCCGTCCGCCTATGGAACGCAATAACTTGATTATGCGTCAACGGATTTTCACGAAATTCATACATTATGATTGGACTGTAGAGAGGAAGCCGTCTTTTGATTTTCAGGTTCATCCGATTTGTCGTTACAGAGTTATGGGACTTAGATTTTTAAAATACAGTGAAAATATACTAAAATAGTTAAAAATTATTTAAAAATCTATTTCTGGTCGAATTTTTTGAAATTTTGCATACTTCAAGTAGAAAGGATGTTCTTTGACATATGTAACGGGTTTTTTTATTTTTTTGTCGCATAATCGAGATATTGTGTGTAATAGGAAGGGGGGGGGGTTATATGCACATACATGTTAAGCTAAGGGCAAAATATAGGCGCATGGAACGCAATAACTTGAATATGCGTCAACGGATTTTCATGATATTCATACATCATGTTTGGACTGTGGAGAGGAAGCCGCCTTTCAATTTTCAGGTTCATTCGATTTGTCGTTACAGAGTTATGGGACTTAGATATTTTAAAATACATTGAAAACATACTAAAATAGTTAAAAATTATTTAAAAATCTATTTTTGATCGAAATGTTTTGAAATTTTGTATACTTCAAGTAGAAAGGATGTTCTTTGATATATGTAATGGGTTTTTAATTTTTTGTCGCAAAACCCAGATATTTGTAATGGGAAGGGGGGTGGGTTATATGCACATACATGTTAAGCTAAGGGCAAAATATAGGCGCATGGAACGCAATAACTTGAATATGCGTCAGCGGATTTAGATGATATTTCTACATTGTGATCAGACTTTGAAGAAGAAGCCGCTTTTCGATTTTAAGGTTCATCGGATTTTTCATTACGTAGTTATGGGACTTAGATATTTTAGATACAATTTAAAAATATACTAAAATAGTTAAAAATTCTTTAAAAATCTATTTCTGGTCAAAATGTTTTGAAATTTTGTATACTTCAAGTAGAAAGGATGTTCTTTCACATATATAATGGATTCTTAAATTTTTTGTCACATTATCCAGAAATTATGTGTAATGGGGGGGGGGGGTTATATGCACATACATGTTAAGCTTAGGGCAAAATATAGGGGCATGGAACGCAATAACTTGAATATGCGTCAACAGATTTTCATGATATTTGTACATTGTGATCAGACTTTGAAGAGGAAGCGGCCTTTCGATTTTTACGTTCATCCGATTTGTTCTTATGGAGTTATGGGACTTAGATATTTTGGTGTTGTGAAAAAAATCCCAACGGGCGTATCTTGCTGCGTGAGCGTAGGCTTTATTATTTCTATTACAAATGAAAACTAGAATTTGAAATTGAAAAAAGTTGACCCTATAACCTGACTTGACATAAAGAGCTTGTTATTAAACAAAGTTCAATATAGTATACAAAGACCTACCTGTCTAACAGGTTCAGGAATTCTGTATTTACAACACTTGTACACAAGCCATTCTGCCGAGGCTATAGAAATCTTATGTCCAGGTGACACAAAGATTGGATTTGTTGTTTTATTGCAACTTCTTAGTGCCTGAAAAAAAAGATGCAATTTCCTTAATTAAACTTCATCAAAGTTTTACTTATCCTAAAAAGAAAATTTTAACTGAAATTGTATTAAGTGAGTATAGTCCCACAAAATGTACTTACTTTCAGACATGAAAAAAATATTGTTTTCACACGCAAATGTAAATCAAAGTTATTTTTAGACAGAAATAACATGTCCGATATTCAGTGCATGCTTCCACAAATATAATTCTACAATCTAAATAATTTCAATTCCAACTATTCGGCTGTCAAAATAGAATCTAAGAAAATGTCACATAGATATTCAATATCAATATACATGTAGTTGTTAAATTCAATTCTTATTCAACAGAACAAGTATTACGATAAAGCAGAATAGAGAACTATAAACATACCACTCCGAGTTGTCTCCCTGAGTCACCAATAAGAGGAAATGAGTCGCCTCCCTCTGAGAGGTTTTTTATCTGATAATAAAAAAGAAAAAATGAGAATTTTTACATGTGAATTTTGATGATAAAAACATTATAAATAAGTCTATATAGCATCCCCCCCCCCCCCAAATTGTCTTTTCTCTAAAATAGAGTCAGAGATGCTCATTATTTAAAAAAAAAAGCATATATCAATACAAAGTACTATTTCAGTATTTCTTAAACATCATGTGAATGTTACTTTAAGGTACATGTATGTGCATTATTGAAGGAATTTACCATGCTAGTTTTAATCTACATGCTGTTTGATCATGCCTAAAGCAAAGTTTTGAAAAGTACTGTATCATAGCTCATAGTTAAAGTTCATATACCTTCTCCTGATGATGTTCATCTTTCTCCAGTCCATCTACTTGGAACAGTTTCTTAGCTGATCCAATACAGGGTATGTCCAAAAGAACACCAAGCTGGCAGGCACACCCAAATTCTGTCAAAAAATAGATGGTGTCAAAAGATTGAGTTATAAGAATGTATCAAAGTACAGAAATTAGCATTTTGATTGATGTTTTATTCCCATGGTTACATGCATTCATGAACTGAAGAATTGAAAAGTAAGAATAGACAATTTTCACATTACCGCAGTAGACTTGCATTTTATATATACTGGCCAAGACCAGACATCGCACCATTTGACAGAACTTTTTAATGTGATGTTGAAACAGATTTATGACCTCATAATAAAAAATAATGATAAAAGTTGTGATGTCGGGCCTTGGAGTCTTGGAATCTGAAAATGGTCCATTAAAGTATTTACCTTTTGGGTGTATGATGCCATTACCATCTACCATTATTACCTGTGACAAAAATGAGTAAGATATTATAACAAAAACAGATTATGTGAAAGACATCAATGAATATGTAATTCATTTATCTAAAGGCATATACACAATGAGTATTGTACATGTTATGACTTCATTAGTTAACACTTGCCTAATACAAGTACAATGTGAATGAACACGTATGTGTAAATCAAACAGACAGTTTATATTTGAAATCTACGTAAAATATCACAATACTACAAGAGCGGTGCACAGAAAAAGAAAAACTTACATCAGTTTCTTATATTGAATTCATCACTTTTGTATATGATACTTTTTTTTTTGTAATATGTGGTGGATATTTTTGTTTCTAAACGATAAGTTCATTATATTGAATTCTTCACTACGGTAAATACTGAATAAAGATTTATTTTTCTTACATGGGGTAGATATTCTGGTTTCCGTGTTTTCAGTTTGTTGTACTGTTGAATCATAAAGTCCACCTCTCTGAAGGCCAGGTAACCCGGTATATAAGGCTGCGTTAGCTTTACCATCTCATAGTCCTCGTATACTTTCTGTACAAACCAAGATTAATATGGACAATGAATTCAGAGGACTTTTGATGAAAGTGTTGACAAATGCCAGCCTTCCAGTTGGGGGTAACTAGGGATTCCTGGGCGTTCGTAATAACCTCCTTGCAGTTGGCAAAAAGAAATCTCTAACTTACCAGTACATGTCACTATAAAGCTTTACAAGAAAATTAGCATTTATACCAGAAAATTAGCATTTACAATTTGTGAAAATTATAGCTGAACAAATAGTCAAAAATATTAATGAATTAGATATTAGGTTTCTTCTCAAATAAATCATATATATTCAAATGAGTATAAGCATAGTTCAAGTATTCAAAGTTTCATGTACATGTAAAATGTAAATTACTTACATACATCATGGCCATGTAGTACATAGATTCTTTTTTTTCACTAATACAACATATAATTATACATTGTATGTAAACAATCACAATACCTCAAGATCTGGGAAACTACAAACAACAAAGGCTGAGCAGGCATTGACAAGGTCTCCTTTAACAAATGATATGTCAACTCCTCCAATGTAGAACTTCATATCTTTGTTATGCTCCATAGATTCTTTCATCTCCTGTATAACTGGTGCATCTTCAAGGATCAGTTTCTTCTTCAGCTCATCTTGTTCCCTTAAGTGAATAATATTAACAGACTGAAATCTAGATTTATATATTTTGTGGAAGTAAGAATGAGTTAGACTTCTTATACATGTACATGTATTACTTACGTATAGCAGACTACATATTTAAATTAATAAATACATGTAAACAGACATACTGTCATACTGTGGCTGTAAATTGTTTCTTACTTCTAAAACAATCAAGTATTAAATCCTGTCAGGTCATGCAATGCTTCATTTTTACTCTACTACATCAGACAAAGTTTAACTTTTTATCATTTACATGTACAATATTCATAAACAAAACTTAAAAGTGTTTAACATGTTTACATGTATGACAAAATCTAATACTCCTACCGACTGAATCTAAATAAATATTATTCTATTCTATTCCAAATGAAACAAAAATGTACATTCTTTCAAAGTTTCATGAAGTTGGCTTTAGGGATATATGTAGCAGAAGGTCCTTGTAATATCAAAGCTTCAATGGTTCATTCCAAGTACATTACATGTATGTAGCTTACTTCTCCCATTTGTCTTTAACATCCTGTGGTACATCTTCCCGCTGGACTGGATCACTATCACACTTACCACACTCCCTACTCTCCTTCACTCCACCACAATCATCACAAAAATCCATTATAAAATTCTACAAAAATAATTCAAAAAATGTCAAATGCATGTAAATCATGTAAATGTAATGAAGTTTTTGAAAGATCATGGTACATATATCACTTTCCATTTCAATCAACACTGAAGTAAAGTTGCACAAACAGAAAAGAGTCATTTCAAAATCTATATGCCCCCAAATTAGTTACTTCAGATTAGGGCTTGGACGATATTCCAATTCATTGATTCATCTTGATATTTTATTTCGCAATCCAAGTATCGATACACCCTGACGATAGCTAAGTTAAAATTTACAAACATTATATGTGTTTGAATTTTCCAGATTTTTTGTCTGTCATACCAAAAACGAAATGAACGTTTGAAGAAAACAAAAGAAAAGTTCGGAAAAAGCTAGTTTTTTTTTAAATAAATATAACATGTTGAATAAAAAAAGCTACTTATCTTATGAATATTAATGAGGGGGTGGACAGGGTGAAAGGGAGGTGGGAGGAAGGGGGTGGGAGGAGGGAGAGAGAGGGCAAGGGAGGAGGGAGGGAAGAAGGAAAAATGGGAGGGATGGGAGAGGAAGGGGGCAGGATGAGGGAGAGAAGGGGACGGGAGGAGGGAGGATGGGGCAGGAGGAGGGAGGTAAAGGAAGGGTGAAAGGAGGGGTAGGGATGTGGGGGCAAGAGGGGGAGGTAAGGGGTGGGAGGGGGAGAGAGGTACCCCCCTGTGTGTCCCCATAAATACTATCAAATAGCTTTTTGAGAAGGTTTTATCAATTTACTTAGCATCACGATACGTATCGTATCAGATGTCAGGTATCGTGATACGTATCAGATCTGCTGGGTGCAGTATCATCCCAGCCCTACTTCAGATGCATCACGTCCCAGTTCTACTTCCAGCAATTCAGCATTTTGATTTTTTTTATGTTTCTAGACTAGTTTATGAAAATACAATGTAATTCAGAAATTATCATGTAACAAATCATCATGAGTCATTTCAATGCATACAAGCCAAATAAGCGTCTTTAGAATAAATTTTACATGCAGTAAACATTCCTCACCAATCTGCCAGGTTTATTTCTTGTACAGATTCAGACAGAGGCGATTCGGGATGTTGTCCTGTGTTGTGTCCGAATGCTTTTCATTGCTGAGATATACATTCTAGAACGTGTTATGAAAAGATGAATCTAAATTTCATATAATTGATGAAAGATTGTTTCAAGTGATGAAATTGTTAATATTCTCGTGTAACATTCAGCGTCAACAAATAAACCGAAAGTAGAACATTGAAAAGAACGATAACTCTGAATACTGATGTGGGGAATTCAATTTTCCATTTTTGGAAACGGTAATGAAGAAAGGAAAATTTAACCAATTAATCATTTTCCTAATTTTCTTTTCTTACTTTTGCAAAGGAAAATTGAACTGTGGTTTAGCACAGCCAGGGACGTATATATATTTTTTTATACGCCCCTGGTATAGCGTTTGTGTCGCCTGTGAAGAATAAAGCGACACTTAGGGATCACTTTGTCCGTTGTCCGTCTGTCTGTCACACTTGGATGTCACACCCTATAAAAGTTATTCCTGAGTGTCGCTATGTTTCGCAGGCGACACATGCATTCCTTGGAATTATTTATTATTTTTCAATTTGAAAAAAATGAAAAATGGAAAATTGAATCAATTTTCAAATTTTCATAAATTTACTTAATTGAAAGTGGAAAATGAAAAAAATTGGTTCAATTTTCCATTTTCATAAATTTTTCCGAAATGGAAAATTAAATTGTGCTTTAGCACACGGACCGGATCTGACAATATTTTTTTCTAGTCAGATCGTCCATTTCCAATGCATTCGCCCAGATTGTGTATACCGGATTCAGTGGCGGATTCAGGGGGGTGCGGAGGGGGCGCCCGCCCCCCCGGCACTGACCCCAAATTTTCCAAAATCAGGTATATTTTTGCCCATTTTCAGTAAAAATCGGCAAAATTCGCCCCTTGACCCCCCGGCAAAGGGGGCGCTGGATCCGCCACTGGGATTTATATGGAAAGCAAAATTAACAGAAACTCAAATAATTAGAGAGCTCTTCAATTAATTAAAGAGCTCTTCTGCTTCTGCCGCGTAATAGCCACAATCAACTTGATGATTATTATGCTATGACTTACTGGTGCGCAAATTTAAAAACTGGATAAAAACATGGTAGGAAGAGGTTTAGGCTTTGGACACCTGAGACTTGAAAGCCCCAAGTGTTCTCGCTGACACTATACCTGGTGGCAGCGAATTCCACTCCCTGATGGTCCTGGGAAAGAATGACTCTTTACGGTAATCTGATGAGCATGATGGTACCATATAACTCCTGTCATGGGTGTTCCGAGACCGTCTTATTGGTTGTTTTAGGCGTCCTTCCTTGTTTACATCTACTAGGTTGTTGGTGATCTTATACATCATACATAATCTCCCCTCCCTTCTACGTTCCTCTAATGATTTCCATTGTAGTGTGTTGATGATGTTACTGACGCTCGAAATATTCCTTTGGTTGTTTTTGACATATCGTGCGGCGCGGCGCTGGACCTTTTCTAGGCGATGTTTATCCTTATGAGTATATGGGTCCCATGCAGAGCTAGCGTATTCGACAATAGGTCTTACGAGAGTCTTGTATGCATTTTCCTTTATGCTTGTAGAGCTGATGTTCAGGTTGCGTCGCAAGAAGCCAATGGTGCGGTTGGCTTTGTTACATACTTTGGAAATGTGTTCCCCCCAGCGTAGGTCTGATGTTATGTTAAGGCCGAGATACTTCGCTGAAGTTACATGTTCAAGGACATGGCCATGTAGAGTATACTGATATAGCGAGGTAGTATTCTTTCGAGAGATGGTGAGTACTTGGCATTTATCGGGATGGAATGCCATCATCCAAGTTTCCTCCCATTTGGCTAGCTTGTTAAGGTCTTCTTGTAAGGTTTGATGATCGGCATCGGATGAGATGGTCAAGTAGGCTATCGTATCATCCGCGAAAAGGCGAACTGTTGAGTTGATACCAGCGGGCATATCATTTATATAAAATAGAAATAAACATGGTCCCAGGACCGATCCCTGTGGTACGCCGGACTGGACATCTACACTAGGCGATGATTCTCCGTTAACGACAACAGACTGAGTTCGCTCCGATAGGAAGCTCCTGATCCAATCATTGGTTTTTCCCCGTATCCCGTAATGATCCAATTTGTGTAATAGAAGACTGTGGCTCACTTTATCAAAAGCCTTTGAAAAGTCCATGATAAGGGTGTCAGTTTGTTTTCCTTCACTAAGATTTACGGTGATATCGTCTATAAACTCTATCAATTGAGTTTCGCACGATCGACGTTGGCGGAATCCATGTTGGAGTGGATACATGATGTTAAAATTGTCTGCGTGCTTCATAATGTTACTTGTCACTATATGTTCGAGCAGCTTGCAGCATATGCACGTAAGCGATATTGGGCGGTAGTTTTCTGCCTTATATCGATCCCCTTTCTTGTAGATAGGAGCCACTCGTGCATTTCTCCAATCTGATGGAACTTCCCCCCGGTCTAGTGATCTATTAAAGATGATGGTAAGTATGGGGGCTATACAGTCAGCTAGTTCTTTTAGAACACGCGGTTTGATTTCATCCGGGCCTGCAGCTTTGTGTGGGCCAAGCTTGGTCAATAGCTTGTGTACCCCTTTCTGTGTTACATGTATATCTTCAGCTGTTGGGTATGATCCCTGCATGTTGCACGTTTTCTCAAATGAGTCTTTACTTATGTCTACTTTTTCAGAGAACACTGATCGGAACTGTGTGTTCAGGATTGTTGCTTGTTTAACAGGATTTGAATAAAGCAATCCTTCGCTACGGAGTGCTGAGATACCACTACTCTCCGTCCGCTTATGTTTAATATATGTCCAGAATTTCTTCATGTTAGTGTGTTCCTCACTCTCTGTACTTGGTGTCACAATGGATTCAATGTACCTCCAATATGCACGTCGGAGCTCTCTTTGTATTGTCTTTTTAAGTTCTTTGTATTTTCTTTGGTGTGAGCTGTCAGCTGATTTTTTATGTTGTTTGTAATGTCGATCCCTACGGTGAATCAGTTTTCGGATTTCTGGTGTGATCCATGGGATACTGTCTTTCTTTTTGGCTGTTTTATGTGGAATGTGTTTCGTTGTGCTAAGCTCTAGATCCGTCTTAAATGTATTCCACATTTCCTCTGTTGACTTGTTTTCAATGTTCATTAGATTTATTTTATCTGCTGTTTCTTCCATGTCCTTTTGTATGCTTTCCCATTTTGCTCTGTTGTATAAAGCAATCCTCCTGGGGCGCTGTTTGTTAGTTTTTGGTTTAGCCTCAATTTCCGTAAAAACTATGTCATGATCCGATATGCCTGGGATCACGTCCGTGCGAGTGAATCGTGATGGATTGTTTGTTATAATGAGGTCTAGAGTGTTATTTCCCCTTGTTGGTTGCTCTACAAGCTGTACGAGTCCATGGTCGTCTAGCATATCTCCGAATTTATGATGAATAGCTGGGTGGGATGTGTTACTCTTTACAGTTTTGGTTTTCCAGTCCCAGCCCGGGAGGTTAAAGTCCCCTCCAATGATAATTTGCGGATTACCTTGGCTAACAGCTCGTGAAATACTGTGTGAGAGTTCCTCATAACCCTCCTCATTAGATGTTTTTGGGTTGTAGTATGACGATATATACAGATCTTTGGTACCTTGAAGGCTGATTTTAGCCCACACAATCTCACATTTGGTGTCGAGTTCTGGAACAGGCGAACTTTAAAATAATCAAAGCGCTCTTCAATTAATTATAGAGCTCTATAAAAGAATTGAAGAGTTCTCTAATTAAACTAAAGAGCTCTTTAATTCAATTATAGAGCTCTTTAATTGTATTAGAGAGCTATTTAAAAGGGACATATCCAAATTATGATTAAAGAGCCCTCTAAAAGAATTATAGAGCTCTTTATTTGAATTAATGAGCTCTGTAAAGTAATTGAAGAGCTCTTTAATTAAATTAAAGAGCTCTCTAATTACAAAAATCGGTTTTGTATTAATTAAAGAGCTCTATAATTGTATTAGAGAGCTCTTCAATTCTTTTATAGAGCTCTGTAATTAATTGAAGAGCTCTTTAATTCTTTTAAAGAGCTCTTTAATTCTTTTAAAGAGCTCTTTAATTCTTTTAAAGAGCTCTTTCATTCTCATATTTATTGCGCTCATTAAAAGAATTAAAGAGATCTCTAATTGTATTATTGAGCGCAATAAAACAATTATTGCCTTTTTTAATTCATTTATTGCGCTTAATAATAAAATTAGAGAGCTTTTTAATTCATTTATTGCGCTCAATAAATGATGCGAATTAAAGAGCTCTTTAAAAGAATAAGAGAGCTCTCTAATTGTATTTATGAGCGCAATAAATGAATGAAAGTGCACAATAATAGAATTAAAGAGCTCTTTAATTGAATCATAGAGCTCTCTAATTCTTTTAAAGAGCTCTTTAATTAACCGAAGAGCTCTCTAATTATTTGAGTTTCTGTTAATTTGGCGTTCCATAGATTTCAAAATGAAAATTAAAATTCTAGCCTCAATTTTGACCAAAGATTTAAACTGTGAGTTCCTTAAATTATCGCCTCGCTCAGTTATTGAAAAATTTTCCAAAGGGAAGCTTTAGAATGTTCAAAGATCGAGAAGCCTCAGGTGCTCATGGTCCTTTTTTATGAATACACTGTTTTGCACTACTTTCGAAGAAAATAAGTTGATATAAAAAAAAAAACCCCAAAGATACTCCAAAGGCCAAGTACATGCAGATATGTGCTTCAAGTTTAGCAACACTAACATGATGAATGTCGGCTGCCGTGATGATAAGAATCCATGATGATAGGTATTTTCCAAATCTTACCAGAAAAGACGTCTAGAATCCATATCGGACTTCTGCTGTGATAAAACATGAACGCCTTTCAGTCAAAAGCACTGGCTATTTTTCGTATGCACGTGTACAATGCTTTTGATATCCACTTGCCGCAGATTTGCAGAGGCCTGCGACTTGTTGTATTCTTTGGGAGGGTTGTCCACGCGTAGTCTGGATAACCATATGTACCATTTGCTGGTAGATGATCGTACAAAATCGCCTCGGGGAGTCACGGTGGCCCTTCTTTTTATGAGCTGTCCACAAGGTAGATTTTACCTTTAGTCAAAAATCGGGGAAAATTATGCATGGATACCCCATATTTTCTTTTCATATTAATTATTGCACATTGAGTAAAGCTAATGCAGGTTTCAAATAATTATACTTTGGTTAAAAATGTCTCTACAATGTAAAAATGTGAATATTTGGATGTAATACACACAAATGTATTAAAGTTAGAGTCATTCGAATTTATGGACGATAAAGATATCCCTACAATTTAGGGTCTATTTTAAGAAAGTTTTTATAAAAGGTTCAAAGAAGATAAGCACGAAAATTCCTAGTCCGAAAACCTGACACAAACCCAGCCTTTGACGGATATTTTGTCGGTTTGGGGGGGGGGGGGTATACCAGCCCCAGCCGACAAAAAAATCGTCAAGGGCTTGGTTTGGGATAGGTTTTTGGACTAAAAAATTCAACAACAAAAAAGTTATCATAGGGAGATTTCTTTGTTTGTTGGTTGGTGTGACTGTTCACGTTTGCCTCAGTGTGTCTAGCTGTTTGTTAGTGAGTTGTTTTGTGTTTATGTCCGTCGTGTGCGTGTTTGGTCCGCCGTAGTCACTAAAACGTGGTCTGGTTAAATATTCCCTTATTCATTGTATTTAGATTAATCATATTTTATTAATAATAACATCAAAGGGATTGGAAACAAGTTATCCGACTTAGAAGTATTCCTCTGTCATTGCATGATAAACAAAATCCGATCAGTGACATATATTCGTTCATTGGTGTTACTTTCACCGTGGCGTATCACGTGATACGCAAATGATATGTTCCACGGGAATCTCCTTTGATTAAATCAAGTAAATTCCGTCTAAATCTACTTAATGTGAATTCACTTTAACCCTATCATATGGCCATAATCATCAATTATATGATGGTATTCTATTCTGGTCAAGAATAGACGTGTATTCGGAGAACACTTAAACATAATTTTTTTCAATGATCACCACATGTTATGATATGGTGCACGGACAGATACAAAATTTTCTGTTTAAGTGTTCTCCAAATATACGTCTATTCTTGACCAGAATAGATTACCATCATGTAACTGATAATAATGACCATATGATAGGCCTAAAATAAATTCATATAAAGTAGATTTTGACGATATTTACTTGGTTTAATCAAAGGGGATTCCCGTGGGACATACCATTTGCGTATCACGTGATACGCCACGGTGACTTTTGAATCATTCAAATTTCCGTTAAAAATTATGAGTTTTTACGGATACGTAATCTGTGTATCCGTCACAAGTGATATAGATGCCATGTCATGTCACTATAAACTCATAGAATTCCTCGATTTTTTTCTATAGCGACTTATTATTGATTTTTGTAAAGATTTATGTATAATTTCCAGGTATTTCAAATAAGGATAGAATGCTCAGAAAGAATATTTTCACCATTATGCCTTCTTCATTCGTGCAGTCCGGAATCACCCTGAAATAGGACGAATGTGATTTAAGTAGAACTTTCTAAGATTAGGGATACCCCTTATAACTACTGTAGAGTACTATAATAACATTATATAATATTGTTCAACATTCTATAACAATTTCTTATTTTATTCTGTTTTGCGTCCTTTAGAAATTAAAAAAAAAAAACAAAAACAATACCAGCCTGAGTCAGAAAAGAAAGGAGGAGATCTCCAACAAAACTCTGCTGTACCACCCACAGCATCTAAAATTTATTAAAAAGCATTCGCAAAGGATTGCTGTGTATAGGCTTATTTCAACGTGGACAATACCGGTACAGATTGTTGCCATCTTGTAATGGAATCCCCGACATCTTGCTCTTATAAGAAATAACATACTAGTAAAGGTATCTAGTGATGATGATCACCTGAATATGTACACTACTTATTAAATGTGACAATTTTAATTTCACAAACTTTTTATTCCATTGACTCACGCCTTAAAATCTGTCATCAAGCTTCCATGGTGGCTTTCGGGGTTCTACTATTGTTACAAGATTGTCAAAATCTTGAAGACAATTTATACTTGACGAAGGAGACCGAATCGTTTGACAAGACAGAAAACCATAAAAACATGTGTTTTGTGTACTTGTGGCTATCCGGATTACCATTGATGTACCTCACATTTGGACAATATATAGCCTTACCTCACTTAACAACAAGTAAGACTAATTCAATTTCCACATCACTAACTTTCTCCTTATGAATAGTAACGCCCCATCATTGTCCATCTACTCTATGTACAGTGTATCCATATCTCAGTTAATGAGCTGTATCTAGGACACTCTCAAACTCTGAAGGAAAGGTATGCCTGTGATACTAATAAACTTCCCGGTAATGGTCAACTTGTAACGTTTGTTTCGACGTACGATTGTCGATACAGAAAGTTGAATGATTCCAGTTTAAGACACTGGGATCTCTAGACAAATCTTAATTGGAGCTTAGGAAATTTGGAACCGCACACTCTCTGTAAAGTAAATGCATAAAATTGATTTATAAAAAAAAACAGAGGGCGCTTCTGAAACGAATTTTGGCTGTATCTGAAATAAAGGAGGGGAAAACCAATGAGACCAATGGTTAGTCGATGCCGACTTAGGAGGGACATCTACCACGCTAGTAGCAGACGGTGCTAGCTGATAACCCAGAGGTCTCGAA
This sequence comes from Pinctada imbricata, assembly GCA_033119305.1. Taxonomy (NCBI): domain Eukaryota; kingdom Metazoa; phylum Mollusca; class Bivalvia; order Pterioida; family Pteriidae; genus Pinctada; species Pinctada imbricata. The sequence goes on from VSWD01000006.1 coordinate 42,656,960, forward strand.
GAAAGTAAACTTTTAGTGTAATGTTAAACGTCTTTAAATTCAATAGCATCATTTCAAACCTGATAAATTTACAGCATGGACCAGACATGCACGTTTCGGGTACTAAACCCTCGTCAGTGATCCTCAGTCTAAACAATGTAATATGGCCAAAAAGTATGAGAATTATTATGTCCAAAAATGTACCAAAAGACGTAGCAGAATGGGTGGGATATGATGCTACAGGACCCACGTTTTAGAAATTTCAAGAAATTTTGTAACAGAAAATTTCAAATGCGTTGAAGACACATACGATCAACCGAAGTTGATCGAACTTGGCTACATGTGCCCTCGGGGACTCTTGGTCCACCAGCAGTGACACTCACCAAGTAGTTCAAATGTTAAACGTCTTTAAATTCAATAGCATCATTTCAAACCTGATAAATTTACAGCATGGACCAGACATGCACGTTTCGGGTACTAAACCCTCGTCAGTGATCCTCAGTCTAAACAATGTAATATGGCCAAAAAGGATGAGAATTATTATGTCCAAAAATGTACCAAAAGACGTAGCAGAATGGGTGGGATATGATGCTACAGGACCCACGTTTTAGAAATTTCAAGAAATTTTGTAACAGAAAATTTCAAATGCGTTGAAGACACATTCGATCAACCGAAGTTGATCGAACTTGGCTACATGTGCCCTCGGGGACTCTTGGTCCACCAGCAGTGACACTCACCAAGTAGTTCAAATGTTAAACGTCTTTAAATTCAATAGCATCATTTCAAACCTGATAAATTTACAGCATGGACCAGACATGCACGTTTCGGGTACTAAACCCTCGTCAGTGATCCTCAGTCTAAACAATGTAATATGGCCAAAAGTATGAGAATTATTATGTCCAAAAATGTACCAAAAGACGTAGCAGAATGGGTGGGATATGATGCTACAGGACCCACGTTTTAGAAATTTCAAGAAATTTTGTAACAGAAAATTTCAAATGCGTTGAAGACATATACGATCAACCGAAGTTGATCGAACTTGGCTACATGTGCCCTCGGGGACTCTTGGTCCACCAGCAGTGACACTCACCAAGTAGTTCAAATGTTAAACGTCTTTAAATTCAATAGCATCATTTCAAACCTGATAAATTTACAGCATGGACCAGACATGCACGTTTCGGGTACTAAACCCTCGTCAGTGATCCTCAGTCTAAACAATGTAATATGGCCAAAAAGTATGAGAATTATTATGTCCAAAAATGTACCAAAAGACGTAGCAGAATGGGTGGGATATGATGCTACAGGACCTACGTTTTAGAAATTTCAAGAAATTTTGTAACAGAAAATTTCAAATGCGTTGAAGACACATTCGATCAACCGAAGTTGATCGAACTTGGCTACATGTGCCCTCGGGGACTCTTGGTCCACCAGCAGTGACACTCACCAAGTAGTTCAAATGTTAAACGTCTTTAAATTCAATAGCATAATTTCAAACCTGATAAATTTACAGCATGGACCAGACATGCACGTTTCGGGTACTAAACCCTCGTCAGTGATCCTCAGTCTAAACAGTGTAATATGGCCAAAAAGTATGAGAATTATTATGTCCAAAAATGTACCAAAAGACGTAGCAGAATGGGTGGGATATGATGCTACAGGACCCACGTTTTAGAAATTTCAAGAAATTTTGTAACAGAAAATTTCAAATGCGTTGAAGACACATACGATCAACCGAAGTTGATCGAACTTGGCTACATGTGCCCTCGGGGACTCTTGATCCACCAGCAGTGACACTCACCAAGTAGTTCAAATATTAAACGTCTTTAAATTCAATAGCATCATTTCAAACCTGATAAATTTACAGCATGGACCAGACATGCACGTTTCGGGTACCAAACCAACCTCCACCCCGTAAGATGACCATGCAAACAAAAAGCATAACACAGGGGCCCAAGAAACACACAGATGGATATAAAAATGGATATAAAAACAGAAGGCGTACGAAATACAGTCCGTGCTCGCCGACTGTAGCAAGCTCATGCATGTTATCACCCGAGGAGTCCGACTGAGATTAAGACGGCCACCGTCAAGCCGGGGAAAACTCTTTTATCATGCACACTTGTATGAATCTCTTCATTAACAATATTGATCTTTAGATCCAAATATGGTGTTTCTGTGTTTGTAACGTTTGTCTTGTTTGGAGTCAATTCTTGAGGATAACATTTTTATACTTTTCAAGAACAGGATTGTCTATAGTAAGAATGTTAAACGTCTTCAAAATCATTTCAAAGCAGATAAATCTACAGCATTTGAAAATTTCTGTTTACAAAATTTCCTTAAATTTCTGAAACCTGGGTCCTGTAGCATCATATCCCAGCCATCTTGCCACGTCGTTCGGTGTATTTAGGACATAATTTTTACAGATTTTTGCCATATTTCATTGTTTAGATTGAGGATCACTGACGAGGATTAAATACCCGAACGTGCATGTCTGGTCCATGCTGTAAATTTATCTGCTCTAAAATGATGTTATTAAATTTGAAGACGTTATAATTTGTACCACTTGGTGAGTGTCACTGCTGGTGGACCAGGAGTCCTCGAGGGCACATGTAGCCAAGTTCGATCAATTTCGGTTGATCGTTTCTTCAAACGCATTTGAAAATTTCTGTTTACAAAATTTCCTTAAATTTCTGAAACCTGGGTCCTGTAGCATCATATCCCAGCCATCTTGCTACGTCTTTCGGTGTATTCAGGACATAATTTTCGCAGATTTTGGCCATATTTCATTGTTTAGATTGAGGATCACTGACGAGGGTTGAATACCCGAACGTGCATGTCTGGTCCATGCTGTAAATTTATCTGATCTAAAATGATGCTATTGAATTTGAAGACGTTATAATTTGTACCACTTGGTGAGTGTCACTGCTGGTGGACCAAGAATCCCCGAGGGCACATGTAGCCCAGTTCGATCAATTCCGATTGGTTGTTTCTTCGAACGCATACGAAAATTTAATTATGTTTACAAAATTCTGAAATTTCTTAAACTTTTGTCCTGTGGCATCATATCCCAGCCATCCTGCTACGTCTTTTTGTACATTTTGGACATAATTTTCACAGATTTTGGCTATATTCATTTTTGTGCGAATAGCACATAGCGATTGCCTGATTTCTTCACTCATGGGAGCCCCGTCTACTGAGTATGTATAAACGATGTTACTCTGTTTACATGTACCTTGGGACTGCGTCAGCGTCATGATCAGTATAAAGTCTGATCAATGTCTGAATCAATGAATTATATCTATATGAATCGAGCTGTCGTGTTATGTACATGCATGACCTAATGAAAAATTGCATCTGTATGTACTGAGATGAACACAGTGTGTTGGAAACCCCTTTCCATTACCAGGTGATTATCTGTTTTAGTGGACAATATATAAATGAAACGGTGCTATCGATAAAGATATTAAGTTGAATCATTGAAACGTAAAACTATCTTCAAGTAGGCTTATTTTGCCCCTCTTCACAAAATAAAATCTGTATACGACGGAAAAATTAGGAACTTCCATCATGAAATATGATATTAACAATTATGAAAAATAAAAGATCAAAACATTCCCGTTTAGGATGTATCATGTTTTTATATACTAAAATAGAAGTGAATTTTCCTTCAACCTCTTAGCACACACCTAACATTGAACATGAACGATGAAAGGTTAAAGAGAGAGTGGGGATCAAATTAGAAAATAAGATTCGTCTTCTTTCCTTGTATATGGAATCATCAATCGATAGTCATATTGGATTGTTGTATTTTTTAGGGGGAGGGGTAGATTTAATGTGATGTTATTTAATTTTCATGTTCACTGTCAGACATCATCTTTCAATTCATTACGACAACATTATGCATTTGCATTTTAGTTCTGTCTTTATACTTCCATAAACTGGCCTACGAAGGTGTTCAGGAACAAATATAACTTTGAAAACACAATATTTTGTCGTACATTGTAAGTGATATTATTCTGGCTATTCGCACTCAGTACCTTTAGTGCTTTGATTTCGATTGAGATTCACTGACGAGGGTTAAATACCCGAAACGTGCATGTCTGGTCCATGCTGTAAATTTATCTGGTCTAAAATTATGCTATTGAATTTGAAGACGTTATAATAGACCAGACATGCACGTTTCGCGTATTTAACCTTCGTCAGTGATCCTCAATCGAAGAAAAAGGAATATAGCCAAAATCTGTGAAAATTATGTCCAAAATGTATAAAAAGACGTAGCCGGATGGCTGGGATATGATGCCACAGGACCAAAGTTTAAGAAATTTCAGAATTTTGTAAACATAATTAAATTTTCGTATGCGTTCGAAGAAATGACCAATCGGAATTGATCGAACTGGGCTACATGTGCCCTCGGGGACTCCTGGTCTACCAGCAGTGACACTCGCCAAGTTGCACAGATGTTAAACGTCTTCAGATTCAATAGCATCATTTCAGAGCAGATAAATTTACAGCATGGACCAGACATGCACGTTTCGGGTATTTAATCCTCGTCAGTGATCCTCAATATCATCCAGGTACCTAGGAGTACCAATGAAACATTTCACATCATCATGTTTTCTTCGCTTTTGAAGATTTTTTGGATAAATTCTTTTTCATATGTGTATAAAATGTGAATCTGCATCAAGAGGCGCACAATTAGCACAGTTAGTACAAAGTGAAAATCACTTTGGCAGGAAGTATCACTGATAAGGATTAACCTTCCGAAACACGTGTCTGATGCATTAAAATTGGTTTGAAATTTTCTTCAAGAAGATAAAGAGTTGGAACACTTCCGTATTACCGTATATCGGGTAATTTTCGCGTCGGGTAAATTTCGCGGAAATGACCCTTAAAAGGTGTGTCTTTTATTCGCTGAGTCAAATATCAAAAATTCAAAAAATGTTCAAAGATTGATTTAATGTGAAATGAAATACGATCATGCATGATTACATATACAACTGCGAACGTTTTGCTACTGGGTTTACGTATCAATACACGTACAATAATACAAATATACATGATACAGCTCAATCGTTTAAAGCATCGACGATGCAGGCTTTTTTAAAACCCTTGGTTATAATATCTGGTTTCCCACGCAAGTATAAGTCATATAATTTTGTGATCCAAAAAACGCCTTCTACCTCAAATCATTGTTTATATTTAGTTTCTTGCGTGAAATACACGGGTAATCAAAAGGCTAAATGTCATAATTACAGAACGACAATAGGTGGTTTAAAATAAAAACCGACATGCATTCTATCGATAATTGTTTGATTTACGCTGGGTAATTAAATTAATTTATGTTACATGTTATCTGTAAACATAATAATCTTAATCAGACGAGTACTCACAAACACCCCTGGACAGTTACATATAACCGTACCTCTAAGCGTTATTAAGGAACATTAACAAGATCAAGGTTTAAGATCTGTGTCTTTTTTTCGCTATGTCCATTAATGCTCGCGAACTTAGCGAAAATTAGACACACGCGAAAAATTCCCGATATACGGTATTAGGATTTTACTATTTCTATCAACATTAGGTGATAGGGATGGAACATGCTCCCAGGAGATGCACATCACTCATCGCTCCTTTTTAGAAGTTAACCTCTCTTAACATAGTTGGTTAGTTCGTATATTTGTTCCTAAATCGATGGTTCTCGGGGGTGTTTATGGTTAGTACCTTTGTGTGGTTTATGTATATTTTGCAGCAAAAGATGAAGAAAAACCCTTCGCTTAAATTAGTATCTCTTATAAATATAGCGATTGTCCATGACATAAACAAAACAGGTAAAATTGTACCTCAAAACATAAAATAAATCAACTTTAAACAAAGCAAGGCTCACAAAAATGTTGAAATCTCGAAAAAAATTCTACACAAAGCAGTTTTGATACAAAACAAAGAATAGTAACTTTGCAAAAATAATTCAAATTCATTATTATTTGATGTACAGGAATTTTTGTTTTGATAGCCCGAAATGATTGCTTGCATATTGACTTATAACGATGCCAATATTTTCTTTTATCATGATCTCATCGTTAACTGTGTTTCTGAATAGACATACACATTGTATGACATGAAAAAAATACGTTTTAGCACAGATTTGCACCAGTCAGTGCGATTCTCGTGTATTTGATATAACAAGTAACTACTTCTCGTCGTTTTTGTTCTTTTCTTTGGCTTTTTATGTACCTATCTTATCAACACATTTCCATTGTAATTTCTCGGTTTCTAGAAGGTCAAAATAAGAGTTGCCACCATATCACATTCCATTTCTAAACCTTAGCTCAATTTGGTGCTCTATTGTGGGTGCTGTTGAGATTGTCGTCATGATCTCCTTTAACTCATTAGGATGCCACCTCGGAGAGGGTGTGTATACTACGTGCAGATGATAAAGTCAATTTACTCCGGGAACTATGAACACTAGAGCTTCGAACACTTTAGGGTGTTGAGGACTTTGAGTTCTGCTGACGGGGACTTTAAGGACTTTGAACATCAGGTTTTGGCAAGGCTTTGTGACGTTCCAGCTTTGGGATATGAAAGACAGTTTTGCCACAGCTTGGGTTATTATACGTGTTTTATCCACTTGTCACAGATTTACAGGGTCATGAATAGATTTATTGTATTGTTTTGGGAAGGTTGTTCACGCGTAATCCGGATAACTAGTGATGCCATTTGCTGGCAGACTACCGTACATATTCACAGTGTCACAATGGCTGTTTTATGTAATATCTTCTTTTTTGTTTTGTTTCGTTTTGTTTGTTTTTTATCTTTCCTTAGTTTGTTTGTTGATTCAATTGGTATTACTGTTCAGGTTTGCCTCAGAGTGTCAAGCAGTTTGTTTCTAGATTGTTTTAAGTCCGTTGTTTGTTTTTGTCTTGTGTGTGTGTGTTCGGTCCGCCGTAGTCACTAAACGTGGTCTGGTTAAAGATCCCCTCATCACGTTTATAATAGACAAAATCCGATCATTAACATGATGTTTTCGTTCAATGGTCTTACTTTTGAATCTTTCAAATTTCCATTAAAATGATGAGTCTCCAAAAGACACGTAATATGTGCATCTGTCACAACGACCGTAGTGACCTCTATATAGCTGCCATGTCATATCAATATAAACTCATAGAATTCCTCGATTTTATCTAGCGACTTATTATTGATTTTTGTAATGATTAATGTATCCTTTCCAGCAACTTCATAAAAGGGTAGAATGCTCAGATGGAATATTTTCATTATAATTTCTTTATTCATTCAGTCCGGAATCACCTGAAATAGGACGAGTGTGAAAGTAGAACTTTTAAGATTAGGGATAATAACTACTGTAGAGAACTAATATCATTCTATAATATTGTTCAACATTCTTAGCCAATTTCTTATTTTTATGCTGTTTTACGTCCTTTAGAAATTCAAAATGTTTTAAAACGTCTTCAAATTTAATATCATCGTTTAAGAACAGATAAATCTGCAGAATGGACCAGACATGTACGTTTCAGGAACTTAACCCTCGTCAGTGATCCTCAATCTAAACAATCTACTATGGCCAAAGAGTGTGAAAATTATTATGTCCAAAAATGTACCGAAAGACGTAGCAGGATGGGTGGGAAATGATGCTACAGGACCCACGTTTGAGTAATTTCAAGATATTTGTTAAAAGAAATTTTTGAATGCGTTGAAGAGACAGACGATCAACCGAAGTTGATAGAACTTCGGGGTCCGTCGATGCTCAATTTGGTTCTCTTTTGTGAGTGCTGTTGAGATTATCGTCAGGATCTTCTTTAACTTATTTGTGTCACACTTACGCCCTTTACCGTGTGGATCCCGTAAAAAGTTCCCCGCGAGGGGTTTGACAGTTAGTGTTTCGGATACTAGCCATTTCACCGATAAATATCATCGAAATTAAAGGAGTTTAACATCTTAGCACCATCCCTCCAATGCTATTTTGAACATAGATTTTATTTGGATATGCTACTGAATCGACCCTACAGGAAATTTGGAGCCGCGCGCTCTCTGTAATGTAAATGTAAAAATCTAACTTCTAAAGATTAAAGAGGGCGCTACTGAAACTATTTATGGTGGCGCCGCCCAAAGCATCACTGATGAGAATTTAATATTCGAAACACGTGTCTGGTGCATGTAAATTGATTTGGAATTTTCTTCAAGAAGGTAGAGAGTTGGAACCCTTCGACATTATTGAATACTTTCCCTGACATGGTCGCCATAGCACTTTCAACATAGAAATGGCCTCAGACAGTGCAGTTCATGTTTTTCATATGTTTTCATTTCCGTGCTCATCATCGATCATCGACGGCGGGTGCGGCTAGCCAACAGGGGATGCTTACTACTCCCGGGCACCTGGTCCCACCTCTAGCTTGCTAGGGGTCCGTCGATGCTCAATTTGGTGCTCTATTGGGAATGCTGTTGAGATTATCGTCAGGATCTTCTTTAACTCATTTGACTACATGTGCCATCGGGGACTCCTGGTCCACCAGCAGTGACACTCACCAAGTAGTACAAATGTTAAACGTCTTCAAATTCAATAGCATCATTTAAGAACAGATTTTGCAACATGGACCAGACATGCACGTTTCGGATATTTAACCCTCGTCAGTGATCCTCAATCTAAAGAATTTAATATGGCAAAACCAATACCAGCCAGTCACAAAAGAAAGAAGGGAATCTCCAACGAGATCCGGTTGCACCACCTACAGCAAAACACCGACATGCCCCTTGCGAAAACACATGTTAAAATCCAAATATGACATCAAAACACAAAAGACTAGTACCCATAAACCAACGACACCCTTGGTTAGGACGAACAAAAGCCACATTAATAGCAAATGAGTGATTGTCCGGATTACGTGCTCAACAAAAGAGTTAAAGAAGATCCTGACGGTAATCTCAACAGCACTCACAATAGAGCACCAAATTGAGCACCGCCGGACCCCTAGCAAGCTAGAGGTGGGACCAGGTGCCCGGGAGGAGTAAGCATCCCCTGTTGGCTAGCCGCACCCGCCGTCGATGATCATGCATTAAAACTAACTGCATTATACACTATTGTTCAGCATTCTAAGGTCATTTAATTCTTGTCTTTATTCTATTTTGTGTCCTTTTGATATTTTTCAAAAAACCTACCAGACAGACAGAGATGAAACAAACAAGCATACAGAACAAGTTTGTTCTTTCATATTATTTGGACCTTTGATAAATGACAAAACCTTGGTCCAGATTATTACTAAAATAAGTGTATTGGAATTCATTTGCAAAGGATATCTGTCTATAGATTTATTTTAAGGTGGATAATACAGATTGATGCCAACTTGTAATGGAATCCCCGACATCTTGCTCTTATAAGAAATAACATAAAGGTATCTACTGATGATGATCACTCAAATAAGTATACTACTTATTAAGGAGGGTTTGAACACCAAGATGGCTGCGGTATTATTTGCTCTCTCAATCCATAGCAAAAGTAGTCTTAACATTCTTAAAACAGTCACATGCAAAAACAGATCACAGGAGTATCCACCTTGGTCATCTTCATTAGTCTCATTAGTTTCTTTGTTATTTGTATCGTGCCAAGACGTCCTTAGTTTTTATTTTTATCACTCTCATCATCATCAATTTTATTCTCATAACCTTTTTACAATGGCATAGAGAAATATGCAATGGGTGGCACTGTTTAATCTTATTAATCTTCATTTTTTGAGGGGGTTAAGTTTTAAGTGCGTGTTGTATGTGTTTCGTTGGGTATGTTGAAGCGAACTTTAAGTTATGTTGGAGATGTTAACCATTTATTTTCTATATGTATATTATTAGAGAGGTTTGGTTGTTACAAGTGCTTTCAACGTGTATGTATGGCTTACATGTACACGTCATCGCTTGACATCACAATACAAAGACGTCGTTTAGTTATACGTACGAACCAGTATAGCTATGTAGGAAGGTGTACGTGTAGTTGACTTCTTTTCAATCAGTTTAATCTGCAAGAAATGAACATCGAGATTCGTAAAACCTCGACGTAAGGAAAGTTAGAATCCTAAAGCTTATTTATAACACCGAAAATTGGAAGTTGGATCAATGATAAGTGTGGAAATTTTCAAAGAAGGTCCCTGTTCTATCGTTTCGTGTAGAGCGTCGTTTACACGTCCATAACGTGTAGCTATACATCACAGTATGACGTCATTTGATCAAAGATAACAGGAAGTGATGACGTCATACGTACACGTCGCGACAAAACTTGTAACTAAACCTCTCTATTATTTGAACACTTGTACTTGTAGAATGAAGTAGATCCACGTGGGCCTCTTGTTTTCCTCTTGCGTTGTCATTTTTCGGTCAACAGCTATGGGCATTATCTAAGCCACCTTCATTATTGCTTTATTTCTGCGGAGACAAATCATTCACATAAGGAATGTCAAATGTACGAATCAGAATGTCGTTCCGTTTTCTAAATGCCACCACAATCTTGGTTGTACAGATAATTTCATATGAAGTCATTTTTCTATGGGGGTCTGTTGAAAAAAAGACTGCCGGGAATTTTTTTTTTTACGATTTGGACTCATTTTTTAGCTCACCTCGACGAAGTTGAGATGAGCTTATGCTATAACCCCGGTGTCCGCGTCCGCGTCCCCGTCCGCGTCCGGTTAAAGTTTTTGGGGTAACTCAGTATCTGACAAAGTACTGATGCTACAGTAACCAAACTTGCACAAGTGCTTCATCTTTGGATGCTGAGGTGAACCCATGCATCGGATGCTGCATCTGACCTACATTTTCCGGTTGAATGACTTTGTCAATGTCTGGTTAAAGTTTTTGGGGTAGCTCAGTATCTGACAAAGTACTGATGCTACAGTAACCAAACTTCCACCAGTGATTCATCTTGGGATGCTGAGGTGAACCCATGCATCGGATGCTGCATCTGACCTACATTTTCTGGTTGAATGACTTTGTCGATGTCTGGTTAAAGTTTTTGGGGTAGCTCTTTTCTGACAAAGTACTGATAATACAGTAACCAAACTTGCACCAGTGATTCATCTTGGGATGATGAGGTGAACCCATGTATCCGATGCAGCATCTGACCTACTTTTTTCGCTTGAGTGATTTGCCTTTAAAGGCCAATATTGAGCTAAGTATAAGTGCTACATGTACCAAACTTGCATATTGGATGTATCTTTGATCAAATTTTCATAAAATGACCTTGACCTACTTTTTCTGCTTGAGTGATTTTGCCTTTAGAGGCCAATATTGAGCAAAGTATAAGTGCTACATGTACCAAACTTGCATATTAGATGTATCTTTGATCAACCTTTCATAAAATGACCTTGACCTACTTTTTCTGCTTGAGTAATTTTGCCTTTAGAGGCCAATATTGATCAAAGTATAAGTGCTACATGTACCAAACTTGCATATTGGATGTATCTTTGATCAATCTTTCATAAAATGACCTTGACCTACTTTTTCCGCTTGAATGATTTTGCCTTTAGAGGCCAATATTGAGCAAAGTATAAGTGCTACATGTACCAAACTTGCATATTGGATATATCTTTGATCAACCTTTCATAAAATGAACTTGACCTACTTTCTCCGCTTGAGTGATTTTGCCTTTAGAGGCCAATATTGAGCAAAGTATAAGTGCTACATGTACCAAACTTGCATATTGGATGTATCTTTGATCAACCTTTCATAAAATGAACTTGACCTACTTTCTCCGCTTGAGTGATTTTGCCTTTAGAGGCCAATATTGAGCAAAGTATAAGTGCTACATGTACCAAACTTGCATATTGGATATATCTTTGATCAACCTTTCATAAAATGACCTTGACCTACTTTTTTCCACTTGTGATTTTTCTTTTTGAAGCCAATATACATCTACTTAGAGAAAAGTTCAAATTGAACTTTGCTGCCGCGAGGTGAGCTTCGTAATCTTTGATTACACTATGTTTTTTCTATGGCTAGGGGGTCATTATTCTACGATGAAAAATGAACCCTAGGTCATTAATTTTTGGGAGTCATTATTCGTCTTTGTCGGCATATTCAAAATGTTTATTTTAACTTTTTTATTATTTTTAAAGAGAAATTTCCATATCTTACACCCGAGCAAACCACGACGTCATTTTGACGTTATCCGAGGAAAATGGCGTCACAAGCCCTTTCATTCAAAATGCCGTAAACACATTAATACCAAACATGTATTGAAATTTTGCACAAATAAAATTGAAAATTCAATCTTTATCGCAGTGATTTTGTCAAACAATTTTACATACCAGGAAAGCGGATGTCAATTGTTGAAAATTGACGATTTTAGAAGAAAATAAATTGGAGATTTTGTGTACTGGTAGATATCCAGATGTAAGACTATTTCAATTTCCATATCACCAACTTTCTCTTTCTAATTATTAACGCTCCATCATAGTCCGTCTACGGTGTATCCATACCTTAGTTCATAAGCTAGGTGTATTTAGGAGACTCTCAAAAGCTTTGACGGCATGGTGTTTCTGTAATGCTAATCAACTTACCAGTAATGATAAACTTAGATCGTTGTTTTGTTTTCATTTGTTTTTCGACGTTCCATTATCGATAAAGAAATTAAGTTGAATGATTCTAGTTTAAAACACTGGGACCATTAAATAAATGAAATGTCACGTTTCTTAATTGGATGTTAGGATTTGAATGTTCATTCCAAAATGAGGTGATGGGGATGGAACATGCTTCCAGAAGATGCTTAGTCGTCATGGGCACCTCACTCATCTCTCCTTTTTAAGAAGTTTATCTCTGCTAACACAGAATGTTACTTCGTATATTTGTGTGATGTTTGATTGTATGTTCTTAGTTCGATGGTTCTGGGGGGTGTATATGGTTGTTACCGTTGTGGGGTTTATCTATATATTGCACTATATTTAAGATGAAGTAAAAAGAAGTCTTTTGCTTAAATTGTTATCTCTTATAAATATAGCGATTGTCCATGACATAAACAAAACTGGTAAAATTGTACCTCAAAACATAAAATAAATTCACTTTAAACAAAGCAAAGCTGCACAACAACTCACAAAAATGTTGAAATCACGAAAAATTCTACACAAAGCAGTTTTGATGCAAAACAAAGAATAGTTACTTTGCAAAATAATTCAAATTCATCATTATTTGATGTATAGAAAATATTTCGATAGCCAGAAATATAATGCTTGCATATTGACTTATAACGATGCCAATATTTACTTTTATCATAATCTCGTCATTAGTCGTGTTTCTGAATAGACATACACATTGTATGATGAGTTTTTCAATTTAGTTAAATGATATGTAACCTATGATATGAAAAAAATACTCTTAGCACAGATTTGAAACAGTCAGTGCGATTCTCGTGTATTACTACTTCTCGTCTTTTTGTCCATTTTCTTTGGCTTTAGTTGTACCAATCTTTTCAACACCTTTCCATTGTAACTTCTCGGTTTCTAGAGGGTCAAAATAAGAGAAGGTGTCATCATATTCAATATAGTCATCATATTCCATTTCTAAACCTTCGGACGCCACCTCGGAGGGGGTATGTATACTACGTGCAGGTGACAGAGTCAGTTTGCTCCGGGAACTATGAACACTAGAGCTTCGAACACTTTTTGGTGTTGAGGACTTTGAGTTCTGCTGACGGGGACTTTTAGGACTTTGACCATCAGGTTTTGGCAAGGCTTTGTGACGTTCCAGCTTTGGAATGTGAAAGACAGTTTTGCCACCGTCAAGTGTTGCAGTAGCGTCTTTGTTTATGGACGGAAGTGAGATAGATTTGATGGGTTTTTGATAAGTTTCTATGAGTGAGGTTGGCCTACGAGGTTTCGGTTCTTTATCTTTCTTGGATTCTTCAATGAATGATGTTGTCTGCTGCTTCCCGCCTTCTGACTTGTCAGGAGAACAAGAATCATCAGACGTTCCAGAACCTGGCTTTCGAGTTTCACCATCTACAGTTTTCACAGTATGTAGTTGAATAGCACCCTCGGTAATTTGACTAGGTTTATGATCTGATACAAGTGTATCAGCACAGCTAGAATGGTCATGATCACTTTCCCCATACTTGTCACCTTTCTTCCTTTTTAATGTACCCTCATCGATGAAATCTATTTTTCCTACAGGTGTAGCGGATCCAGTGGAACCAGGTGTGCTTGCTATTTGTTTTATCTCTTCATACACTGGAGTTTCTGCAGCACCCATCACGATTCTATCTTCTTTCCGTTTGGCACTTCTGTCTTTACGTTTTTTCGTTAAAAGTTCATGCTTTGTTTTTATTGGTGACGCCGGACTCAAAGGACTTGGTCTTTTGAATCTCGGCGATGGATGTATTTTTGGAGATCTAGGTTTTCTATTTAGTAAAGGACTAGTATTGAACAGACTATTACTTTCTTCTTTAATCTCTGTGACTGTCTCATTATTCACATGAGGACTAGGAAAAGGAGAATAATATCTATTGGAGGGTTTAGGACTCCCACCTGGTTCTACATCTGCCTTTGTTTTAATTTTCAAATTCTTTTTGCTAGTATTGCTTCTGTTACTGGAAATAGATGACCCTCTTGACACGAGCGCCGCACTGTCCTTTCGGTACTTTTTCCTTGGAGTTCCTCCCGTAAGAGGGCGCTCCATATCATAGTCTATTTCAATTCCTTGGCTTAAAGCACTGTGGTGACTCGGGGTACTATGCATGCTAGTACTTTTAACCATGTGAGTAGGCGTTTCCTCCTGTGACGTAATTGTGTATTTGTGATCACGTGTATAGAAAACTCGATGATATATTGCAAAAGCAACAGCGACAAGAACGATAACTGAACACAGAGAAATTCCAACAATGGTTACTTTACTGTCCCATATACTTCCCTTTCCCGGCTTTATAGGCACTGATACGGCTTGCAAAGATATCGTTTTGTTTTTAACTGAAACGACAAAAACAAATAAAACTTACGATTTTTAAAAAGCATTTGCATGATGTGATTATTTTAATGGCGATGACATGTTAGAAAGGAAAAGTAATAAAGAAAACTCAAGTTATTACTATTATCAATCATTTCCTTTGTATAGTGCTCAGTGTTTTTAAATACCGTATCAAGGTATCTTCTAATTTTTATGGACATGTGTTACAAGTATAATCTGTTTACCTTGTGCGGAGTATACAGCAATGAACCCATGCACGTGGATATCTCTATAAGGATATGGGGGGAGCTGTAATGGCTGAGCCGTAGCTGCGTCATGTATACGGTATGGCATCACCAATGACGTATTGGATCGTGTCATAAACTCTATCAGCATACTATTTGTCGTTGATACCACCTCGGTCAGAGTTATCTCCCCATGACTTAATGCTACAAGGTCCGCGCTAGAGGTCTCTCCACTCCTTATTTTCACCCATTGTTGGTCTTTATAGAGATCAAAGTAACGAAACGAAAGTCTGATCTGGTGATTCTCCTCCACTTTGATAAGCCAAATAGACAGTCCTTCGCATCTTCCGGTGGCGATTATTTCCCCTTCCGTTTCTCCCAGATGACAGCCGCACGCACACGAACCATTAACCTCAGCAGAATGCAATGGTGTCTTTGGAAGCATATCTGAAGATTATTGATAGAAAAAAACATGTTTAATCCGAAATTTTTCATTATCGACAAAAACTCAGAGTAATTCGACTCGAAGCAATTATTTGTCTGCTTTAAATTACTGAAATTACGTCTGCTTTAAATTACTGAAATTACGGAAATTCTTCCAGAATTGTAACGAACAATACCCTGTGTAAACTTATGAATTTTTGCATGACATTGATTTTTTTCCAACAGAACTTATTTGTAGCTAATGTTATCAGATGATCAGGGTTGATCAGATTACCAGGACAGGGAAGAAAACAAGGTCTCCATTCCACGGGATTGCCCTCACAGAATCGTCCGCCATGTTCCGGATGTGGATTGTTACAGTACCGGAAGCGGCTCTGTTTTCCTGTACCACATGTGACCGAGCACCGTCCCCATTTTGACCAATTACTCCATCCGCCGTCTATAGGGATCACTGTGGTTTAAAATTTTAGAAAATTACATGTCGATTTCAATTATTTCCTTTTTGTGAAGCATTGGATAAAAGCAAAAACGGCTTGATAAAATATGTGACGGTTTTGATTCAAAAATTACCTCCTGGCAAGCAATTGAGGCTATGGAAAATGACTACAGGGAAACAACAATAAAGATACAATGAATATAAAGACAAAAGTACAAAATATGTTCAATTACATTTGAAATGCCTATTATTGAAATTTACCTTTAATGTTGCGATACCTTAGGAATATTTTTCATTAAACAACCTACATGACATTAATTACATTATTTATCATCTCATTAATACATTCTCCGTTCATAATCATTATAGCTGTCAATATAATTTTCAATTACCATAAACTTTACATGTACCTCCACAAAGGATTAAGGTAAACAATGGAGGCGGGCGGGGAACATCAAGGTATGGGGGATGTCATAATGATATGGACAACAGCAAAGGAATGCATGAATATTGATCGTTACATATTACACACAACATATGCATGCAACTTTGATGCAGTGCTTGTTATTACTTACAAAGGAAAGAAGATCCAATGAGGCATTGTATAAAAGATCATATGAAGAATTTATGTCTCTAATGCAAATGATTTCGTAACAGCAATATTTACATAAAACATGTAAAAGCCGTACATTTGTTTTTTTACGACAAAGAATAACAGATAGCTTTATCTACATTCAAGACCAATTTGACCACTATATCAACCAAACGGTCATGTTTCTCTTTTCTTCAGACACTTGTAGGACAACCACCTATTCTAAAATTGCGCAGTAAACGTTACATTGGAATTTATTGTCTCTTATTTGTAACCTTGTATAAATGAACCAGGAGACATAACAAACAGTAATTCAATTCAAATATACACTTTGCTATCAAATATATTGCCCTATTGCAGGATTGAATATGATCAGCTGAGCTACATAAAACTTCAATTGCTGGACCTTTTATCACTACAAATCAATGTATCACAACGTGCCTTGCTATTCTCTGTTGCCTTAGGATGGTTATAACTGCATTAGTTGATTAATACCCAGTGCTGGTGTAATCACAGAGGCAAAAAGTCAACCTTCTGAAGAGTAATTGATTGCTGAACCAATACTCTAAAGCTTTCTGTCAATATGCTTCAACGAGTGTTGGCATTATCATGGTTATGGCAAACATGGGTAAATTGTAATAGTAACACAGCAGGAAGAACCTGACAAACTTCTGAGTATTGGACGACGACAAATTACTTTACTGTCAGACAGATCATGACCTTAAAGATGTGTAATGACACCCAATTGTTTCCTTTGCTGTCTAATGTGCAAATCATTCATTTTTATTGCACAATTGAAGTTCGATGGATTTTAAGCGATTTATATTGAGTAATCTCCTTATCTGATAAGAAATATCATGTATTGCTTAGTATTAAAAGGTATTGGAATGTTGACTCATTTAAAATATGGTTGGTGCTACTGCAAATTAACCATTAATTGAAGTTTTTCTACTACAAACATATTCTCTTCTATAACACGTCAAAGAATATCATACTGTACCAATTTATCTATAATTTCTACTCGTTTCTAATTTTTGTTGTCTGAAAGTGTGGCCGAATTTTGTTTCTTCATAGTGTCAGCCACAGTTTAGCCACAAAAACGGCCAACGACACTTTGCTTTTCTTGTGTTGGCCGCAGATCCAACAGTAATAATGAACAGAACTGGAAAAAAAACACAGTATATGATTGACACGAATTAGCACGTTTACCTGAGGACTAGTGATTATCCCTGAATCTATTATTAGAAATCATCTGGTATATATTTTGCCCCAAAGTATTCCAATAAAAGAATACGAGCTGTCACGTGACTGATTGACAAGCAAATACGTAAACTACAACATATATATACCGTTATATGGCGCTTCTATTCGAAAAGACGAAGCGATGGCATGGGAATTTCAGCCATATCATTGACAATAAAGCTTAAAAAGGTAAACTATGATTGCCCATCATTCATGCTCACGCTCTATTAGAGTCAAACATAAGTCCTCTTAAAATCCTGTGTTTTAATTTTTGAATTCTATCTAACATTACTGTTAGATCTGCGGCCAACACACAAGATCATTCAAATAGCAAATAAAGTGACGTTTGCCGTTTCTACGACAAAATTGGTTTGATTATGGATCTCAGAATCCTTTAAAATCTAATTATATCTTATATTTCAGTATAGCTCGATTTATCAAATAGAGAAAATTGTGTCTGGGAAATTAAAGGACGCACCTGAGTCGGGATGAGCTGAAAGACAGTAAGAGTCTTGTTCTGATACAGAGCCTCGTCTTGAAGTTGTGACGTAAACAAAGCAAAAACCAGCTGCCTGTTCTGAAAATATATCACAGTTAAAAAGAACATATTTATTATCGGGTTCTGCCTTTGTTTCTGATATGTACTTCCTTTTTAATGGCGCCGCCAGAGAACCAGAAACATCCCTGGCTAGCTTGAAAATACGAATTTTATTATTTTTCCCTGCACATTCTGGCTTTGTATAGAGCACAGTCACGTGACCAGTGCATGGAAACACACTTCTATCGTTCACACTTAATTTGTAAGCTAAACTCCATTTTGTAATCATAATATTGCTGACCGATACTGGTTTAGAAGAATCAAAGCTGTTCCTCAAAACTGCTCTGTAATTTCCTTTTGTGTCGAATAAATCACATTCGTAAGATAATTCCGATATAGATTTCGTTATATCCGATATTGGATGGGAATGAATTATTTGAGGTTCACTAAATGTGGCGATTGTATTATTAGGGGAATCATCAGTACTATATTCCAAGTCTAACTGAAATGAGTATCGACGAAAGAAAGAATTGCACGCTGCCATTGAAGTTAATGTGAGCATAACTTGCTGAGTTTGAGCGATATGTGAATCAGGGAGAGACAGAGTAAACTTGGGCCATTCCACAGTCATCCTTGACGATGCTAATATAGGACCACCAGCATACGTATGAAGTTCCGCGATTACAGGTACCGCATACTCAATTGTCCCGCACGGAATTCTAACCTGGCCCACTGATTGGCCAAATTGAATACCACGTGTTGTAATCTCTTGATTTTTACTGGCTAAGACAGCTGTGAGTCTGATGAAGGCGTTTGGAATGGAAACGTTGGACGGTATGGTGTAGTTGATGATCAGGTCACCGGAGAAGGCCACATAAACCAAAGGCAATTGTACGACATACTGGCCATCTGAAAAATTAAAAGTATATGAGAATACACCATGCAATAGAATAAACATGTACACGCAAATATAAATGAGTAAAAATATAATACATCTCCATGATCTATATTGAGCTAACATACCGGTATTTATTGTTCAACTTCAGTGGCGAATTCAGGGGGTTGCGGAGGGGGCGTCCGCCCCCCCCCCCCCCCCCCTCCTGGCACTGACCCAAGATTTTCCAAAAAAAACTATATTTTGGCCCATTTTCAGTTAAAATCGTCAAAATTCGTCCCTTGACACCCCCCCCCCCCGGCAAAGGGGGCGCTGGATCCGCCACTGAACTTGGTATTACAAGCGTACAGCATAGTGTTTATAGAAACAGTACAACTGACGGTCGCAAATACTAATATTTCTTTATTGCTATTCATCATCAATGTAAAGTCTGACACCTGCATGTTCAAATTTTATCATTTTGTCTCGGACTAGTTCGAACCAATCAGAGTGCGTTAATCGCGTCACGTGCACGTCGTCTAAATTTCTGTAGACCGTCAGCAATTCCGTCATTCGCATGTAAGGGGAGTCGCCTTCGCCTCGCCTTCTATGGACTTGATCAACCCGACAAATCTCTGTAGACGTTAAGTAACAAACATAATAACTAATAATATGTCACAGTACAGTACATGTACTTGGAGAAAACTTTTAAAACTAATTGTTGGCATTCCTATGAAAATCAAATGTGCCCCAATCAAAACAGGAGCTAAAATCCATCAAAATCCTTTATTTCTCGGTAGTATATAAGACAATTGGGAAGGATGGTTAAGTTCAGTTCATTTATATATATATTTATGGAAGAAATATTCACATCTGTTGATTTCATGTATCATGTAAAATTTATCCAAGTAAGCTAGAATTTAGAAAAAAGAGAAAAACACAAATCGGTTTTGCATTTTTATGTAATGTTATAACGTGATGACTATGAATCCCCTTTCTGGCTAACGTTATCGCAAACTGAAGATAAAAGGCATCAGATACGGATGTTGGTCAGCATTGTGATTGTTACCGACTGACAACGCCATATCTGGTGACGTTCAGTTTTCGGTATGGGAGACATATCATGCGACATTTTATGTCCAGAATATAGAGTGATATTCTTGAAACACTGATTCTCTGAATAGACATATTTCTTAGTTATAATTCACCGCAATTGATCAAAGGGAATAATGTATAGGAGGTATTATCTTTTATGACAAATTCATTGTTTGCTCTTTCCTTTTTCGATTTATCTCTAAATATGTATGATTTTGGATTGTGATTTACGATCGATATTGACATTTACACATGTTTGGTTTCAATATCTTGTCAACGGGATGGTTGCAATTTTATCACAATTATGCATTATTCTAACATTACGCCAATGATGACAGACTATTAATCAAGAACATGCAGATAAATGAAAATGAACAGATTTTGAATTTTAGAAGATTAAGTCTTAGGAGGCTTCCTCGTTACAAAAACTACACTATGTAACATATCGCTACATTGGAAACATTAAAAGTTTTTGCCAGCAGAAGATTCTTCCCCTCAAGAGCACCTGAGATAATTCACTGCAGGGGAGAACTTTCTTTAAAACATGTTATTTCTACTATCATAATGTTTCGCTTTTTAAAAGTGCTCTTGCCTTTTAGTTTGTCAACAGCACGTTAGATTTCCAAATTTAGCAAAATATGATAAAGACAACGCTTTCATTATATGTTTCCATACATACACACATTATTCCTAATCAACATTTCATTAGGACCTGTGCAAGTAGATTCAACATCCGAAACTTGCATGTCTAGTTCATAGACTTCTGACATTTTTGTCCAGAAGGCCGGTTCCTGATAGCACACTTCGTTTCTCTATATTTTGAAGATATTTATTAATTTGTAAACACTATTTTTGCCTCTAAATGAAATGTTTGGAATAACTGTTGTGAAATAAAGAAATCGAAATGAAAAACGATTGGTATATATAGTTTTATTTTGCTGATGATTCACAATGATATGTTACTTATACGATTGTGCATGACTCAAACATCACAGCATTACTTCCCTTATATTCTACTGATTAGTAAATGATGATAGAAAATTCCACACGAGGTCGTTACAGGTTTGAAAATGAGAACCTATTGCCAATTTCCGGGTCAAGAAGGATTTTCAATTATCCCGGCGGATGTATCCGAGAATCCCGTCTCAATCGGACGTCAACAAGATTCCAGGGTGATTGTAATTGATGGGAAGACAGTCTATATTGTCTTTGATCTGCCGACTTATATGAACTATGGTATTATTCGTGATGGGTATTGGATGGTAATTGGAAATTTTCCCTCCAGTCGTGGTACTCGTACAAATTAGTGATTCTAGAAGTGCATTATTGAGGCGGAGTATTTTTCAAATGGCTGCTGAAAAACAAATTGCAACGATAAAAAGTGAAAACAAAGATAGGAAAACGATCTCGTTGTACCCTGTGTTTTAGCGTATCAATATGATCAGTGTGATATCATTAATGATAGCATGACTACATTTTTTATTCACCTAGGGGCTTAACCAAAAATGTAATCATGATAATAATATGTATTGTAGATGTATCAAATTATAGTGATTTAATTATTTTCATTGATACTTCAAATGAGCACTGTAACCTTGTAACGGAGCATTTTTAGATATAACTGAAAGGGTTTTTTCTTCAAGTTTGGATTCATCTTTACAGCTCTTCATTGTTTCTTTTAGTTTTATGAAGGACTGTTACTTGGTACGTGTAGCATTTCTTCATTTTATGGTAAATAATAAGTTTTGGTGCCATTTAAATAGAATACAGACAAAATGATAAAAGCATGATAACATTGCATTATTTGAATTTACATGGTGTATTTAACTGTCATTTGGACTGAGTTTTATTGTAATTATTTTAAATCAAGGTGTCTTTTTACGCTTCCTTTTGTGGGGTTTAGAGAATAAATTATGCAAAATAGAAAATGCGCAGAGATTTAATGTTAGATAATGAGTTAAGTGAAATATGAAGTCCTTTTATTCTTTTTGTCATTTATGGTGCACAACTACCTTCCTTTTAAAAAATTAAATATCCTTTCATTTGCCAGTCTGAGGATTCCCTTAAAAGAGATAAAAGTACAAATAGCAAATATATCAACAGATAATTAAAAGATCTTGAAGATGTCTCTCAATATACCGCAGTTCATCTCAGAAGTCGCATTTCATTATACGATAAATTATCGCATAAGTTCGACAACTGAAAAGGGAGGTTGTCTTCTGAATTTAGTTCAGAAAGGAGAAAATAAATGTATATATACAGCGCATATATATCAAAAATATGGTTTCAGATCAAGAAAACACGATAGAATGTCTACTTTGGATCTTTAATTAAGCCATAAGAGCTACAGACATAAAATTTGTTTCTCTTATGAACGGTTCTGATGAATTATTAATATGTGCACACCATATATTTGTTCTGTTGTTCATTATTTAACGAGCTTGCACCGAGGTACATTGTACCTACATGTACATGCAACAAAGATAACTATGGAGCCATAGTGGTCGGGTCAAGGAATTCATATGCATAAATTACTATAATTTCTATAACAGGAGCGTATCCTGCAAGTGTTAAAGGACATGGGTCAAAACTCAAGTTCGAGATTTGTCGAGAGAGGGCTCGACTGAAAATCATTGAAATTGGTCCTCTCTTGTAATATTGACCTTATGACAACAATGAAGAGTCAAATCGCCACCCCGACAAAACCCATCGCAACCCGACCAAACCCAACCTTCTTTTTCTTGATTTATTGAATCCACCAAATGTACATGAATGTTTAACGCCTTCAAATTCATCAGCATCATTTTAGAGCAGATTAATTTACAACATGGACCAGACATGCACGTTTCGGGTTATAAACCCTCGTCAGTGATCCTCAGTCTAAACAATGTAATATGACAAAATCTGTAAAAATTATGTCCTAAATATACCGAAAGACGTAGCAAAATGGCTGGGATATGATGCTACAGGACCCAGGTTTTAGAAATTTGAGAAAAAAATTGCGTTTGAAGAAACGACCAACCGAAATTGATCGAACTTGGCTACATGTGCCATCGGGGAGTCTTGGTCCACCATCAGTGACACTCACCAAAAGGTACAAATGTTTAACGTCTTCAAATCCATTAGCATGAAAATTCCATTAAGTTGGATTATCTGAATAAATTGAACTTGAATACTAAATTGAAAAATATTTATTATTTCCATGACTGAAAACATGTGATTATGTCGATTCTTTATTTGAACATGTTCTCCTACATCAGACAGATATCAGTGAATGAAAGTCAAACCCAAAATCAGAATCCAAAAATTAAGTCAATATATAGGCATACAAACTCTTAAAGAATATAAAGAAAAAAACAAAGAGGAGGAGGATATCCCCAATAGTGTATTCCTACGAGAAGAGAGAAAAACGGACAAACAGACAGACACAATAATACAGCACCATAGAAACAAGAAGGACAAACAGACAGGCACAATAATATAGCACCATAGAAACACGAAGGACAAACAGACAGACACAATAATACAGCACCATAGAAACACGAAGGACAAACAGACAGACACAATAATATAGCACCATAGAAACACGAAGGACAAACAGACAGACACAATAATACAGCACCATAGAAACAAGAAGGACAAACAGACAGACACAATAATATAGCACCATAGAAACACGAAGGACAAACAGACAGACACAATAATACAGCACCATAGAAACAAGAAGGACAGACATACACAATAATACAGCACCATAGAAACAAGAAGGACAAACATACACAACAACACAGCACCATAGAAACAAGAAGGACAAACAGACAGGCACAATAATACAGCACCATAGAAACACGAAGGACAAACAGAAAGACACAATTATACAGCACCATAGAAACACGAAGGACAAACAGACCGACACAATAATACAGCACCATAGAAACACGAAGGACAACACTATCTAACAAACAATCTCTACAGAGTCCAGTATATAGAAATAGTTATCTTTTGTAGGTGGCGCTAAGTAAATACACGCGCTGTTTTGATTGTAAGGGCGCCGTAAAATGGCCATGGATCAGAAATTAGAACATGAAAACTGTATATCTCATACTGATAAAGTTGCAGAAAATGACAGATGATAGTCTTTTTTCTGTTTAGGAGATATCCCCTTTCAATGTTTACAATAGAATCGGTTACAATTTTATCATTTATATACCGGTATAGTAATTCATAATGAATATGACCATTTTAATGGTTTTCGAAACCTGATAGTGAAAAAATGATGCATGTCAAAATGTCCTCATCAAAGGAGGGATAAGAGAGTGTCAGATTTAATAATAGATTAGAAGACGAAATCACATAAAAAATCCCTTATAGAATTCATATAATTTATTTAATTAACATAGAGAAGCACGATTGCAGGTTTTATGTCTTGTTGAGGCATTGAACTCCATAGAGATTTATAATGGGGGGAAATATTGACAAGATAGAGAGAATGCAAAAAACTAGAACATCAAAGATACGAGTGTATTAACTTCTCGTGCTGACATGTACTGATAGAATCTAAGCACATCTGCTTTTCGCAAAAAAGGCATTGTATCCTTTCTGAGTCTTGTTCATGTAACTTTTAATCAATTTTGAAACGTCGAATCTCTTCTTTTTCTGAATATATGAGTTGTATCCTTGTGCCGCTTTTTATACGAAAAGATGCTTTCTGCAGCATCAAAGGGTTTTGTGCGCAATATACCTTATATTTGGTAGTTTTTGTTCATTTTTTTTTTCTTTATTTGAAAATATCGAACCTCTAAAGGTATATGTAGAGATTGTACAAATTATGAGAAATACGCAAGATGTTGAATACCAGTCCACAATTTTATTAAAGACATAAAATATACTTTCATGTATCGATATGTCCGCCGTACAGATGTTTTGTCGAAGTTCAACATATTTTGATGCTTTCGTTGATAATTGTAAGAATAAAGTTATTAATTATTGAATATACAATATCATAATGTAGAATCAAATAGATCAATCAAAATCATCTATAACAAGCTTCACTTATCAGATGTATATTTGAATAACAATATATATTTACATTGCGAGTTGATTTTCATGTTAAACGCCTATTCAATTTGGACGTTCAATTCACGATGCACACAGGTTGGCCCCAATCACATAACGTGCGCGCAAAAATTTCAGACATTAGGCAGGGCATACTGGTGCTGAATTTGCAAGCTAGAGGAGAATCCCAACATGTGTACGGGAATGAAACTATATACAAGGGGACACCCCCCTCCCCCAAATCCTAAAACCATTGAACTATGTATACCAATTTCGACAGAGTTCATGTGTACTTTAATTCAGATGGCGCTACCGAAATGAATTTATGCAGCGCTGACTACTCTGATATCATAAAGAAGGCTTTATTCTCTTCAAATTGTTTATAAAAAGTTAAATTCATCATGGAAACGTTTTAGCAGATATTTACAACTAGTATTTACATTGTGAAAACGTTGTAACAGTCCATTTGTAAATGTGAACTTCCACAGAGTTCACGTATAGATCTACTTGAATGTAGATGGCGCTACCGAATTGAATTTATGCAGCACTGACATCTCTCTTCAAATTGTTTATTTAAAAAAATTATAAGACTCATCGTGAAAGACATCTTAAAAATAAAAATTATTTGGTTATTTTTAATAATGAAACCGTATATTTTTATTTGGTCCTTTGAAATGGAATATTTCTTGTCCTTCCTGGTAGGGAGAATTGACACACTTGAAATATTTAGATCTTAATTTTTCCTTAATTTGTGTAAAATTTCAAGGATGTTTACTAAGATATTTTACATCTGAATGTAAATATAAGGAATGAGTGTCTTATTTTTTTCGTGTGTTCATGGCTTTTACACTCTGGTTCGACAGGGGCAAATCTTTCGAGAACCGCTTCGAACCAGAGTGTACACTCGACATTCCTTAAATACCAACTTTAACACTGAATCAATAGCTTCAAATGCCTATGGGTCTCCTTTGCGTTATATATGTACATGTACGGTCTTGTTTGTTCTGTATATTCCTGCTTCATGATGTTGCAGAAAGATTTCTTCAACATTTTATGTGTTAACTGCATCAAAACAAGTTGATAGTTCAAACTTGATATTTTTTTTCATTCAAAGTTGCCTTAAAAATCTTAAAGATTTCAGTATGGCTGGTGTGCTGTTTCGGCTACTTGCTCTGTGGCAGTGCACAGAGATGGGACACCTCGTGCGAAATACAAAAAAAAATACTTCAGAAAAAGTCTTTTCTGATGGTTTATGTCTCAGTAAGTGAAATTTCTATACTGAATACCAAATATGCATCGTTGAACCATAGATCTACATCATATTTACATTCATAATAATTTACAAATAGAAACGCTTCTTGTTGTTGTTTTTTTTCCCCAGATTTTATCTTAATTACATTTACAACACTTGAGGAATTCAATTTTTGATAAAATTTGATTCGAACACACACTATAATCTCCATTTAATTCTATTACAGAGCAAACTTCAAAAGCATAGATATTCGTAATCAAGATTTTATGGGTGCAATTAAAAAAATATGTCCTTAAATTTTGTTTTCAACAAGTTCATTGACATTCTAGAAGTCCTTAATGTTCACTAGATGTGATGATTTTTTATTTTATAATCTACTTAAAGTAAAACATTATTTATTAAGTCGGTAACATAAAAGATAGCAAAATGGGTACGCATGTATTAAAGTCTTATATATCAACTGATTGTAAAAATGATATGTACTTTAACGGCAAGATGGTTAATGTATTTCATAGCAACTGAACGAATATCGACGGGAAACAAAGGAAAAGATCTCCAACAAGACCAAATAACAAGCACTTGCACATAAACTAATTATAGGGTTATTCCTTTACCCAAAGTAGGTTTGTAATTGAAGGGGGAAGGGGTCCTCGAATTTCAAAGATAACCCTTGCACAATGTTTTCACCATCTGTTGTAACATTTCTTTTGTAGTGTTTATTTCTTTAATATTTCTATATCGACAGGAATTGTTATCATCTTCAATGTTGAAATATATGTTCTGTTGCTATATTTTCAGTGCACCATATGCGCATTTCTACATGTAATACTCAAGGCAGAGATAGAGGATATCCAAATACTGATTTTATAAGGAGGACAAAAGTCTAAATCTGATCTAGGACAGAGCTATGCTTTCAAGGAGATACTCCTTAGTTTTTGATTTTTTTTTTCTCAAATTTGGTGACGGAGAAATTACAAATATATTTCAAACAAGCACTGAAACAATGCGAGACAAGGCGAACGATATTATCTGCTCGGGAACGAACGTTCCACCAGCAGAATAAATGAACCAGCTTGATAAAGTAATAATTGCGCCATATGTACATGCCAAGAACCTCCTTATCATCCATCAGTGGTTGTGACCTCCTCAAAAAGAAATTGAAACATCGCCATACGTGGTGATTATTATGTAGCGAGATGTGACAAACCTGTTCCAGGATAGATACAAGAACGCGGTTTAATCTGTTTTGCTGACAAAATCATTATGTTCATCGTGGCAATCAGGAAAATGGAAATGTTCATCCGAGCGAAATAAGAGATCAACTGATAAATTCTCAACAGAACCCATGCCAATATTGAAAAATTTAAGAGAAAGAAATCATTTTCGCATGTGGGTTTTTTAATGGGAATTAGGGACCTGGGTATGTGAAGAGTTGTGTAGTTGTGGAACCCACGTGTATATACAATATAAAGTATAGCATTTGTATATTTCTCGACCACACAACTTCTATTCAGTTTTACATACAGATATGTCGAAGACGTGCTCCAAATCTTGCAAATTAACATATCACAATATATCCGTGTGGATTAGAGGTGAAATAATCAACTATTCATTAATTCTGCTTCATAATTAGATCTCATATTATCTTTTGACGACAATGGTCCCCTAAATAGTTTGAAACATATGACAAACGTGACGATTTCTACTTCAAAATTATGTTTCCCTTTCCTAATTAAGTAAATTCCTTCGTCCCCTGCCTATGGTGTACCCATATCGCAACTGATACAATATTCCAGATCAAGCTCAAACTACTGACCGAAAAACTACTGAATCGAGAGTACATTTGTTAGCGACTGACTCACTGCAATTTTTTTTTTTTTTTTGGTACGATACGATGATAATATAACACATTATATAACATCTCGTTGTCCTCCACGTTGGAGGATATTTTAGGTTAATAGAAAGGAGGGGATCTCCAACAACACTCGGGTGCAGCACCCACAGCAAAACCCCAAAAACACCTTATGCTAAGAAAAAACGCAGAGCAGACACGCACAGAAAGAGACGCAAAAGGTAAAAGAAACGCCAAATCACATAGAAACATCAAGCAAAAATGACTAAACATAAACCAACGACACCAATGGGCAATCGGTGCCCACTAGGGGCGGTCATCTGCCACCTGCCACGCTAGTAGCAGACGGTGTGCTTATCCGGATAACGTGCGCACAACCCTCCCACTTTTCCGATTAGTATCGGATATGTTTTATTCTGTGCGGCCTAAGTGACGGTTGTTGCTAGCTAACAGGAGATGAATACCCTCCCCCAGGCATTACCCTCCCCCAGGCACCTCAAGTCAATTTTGATTGTGACTTTTGGATTCTAATGTTGGATTTTACTTTCATTCAATGATGTTAAAATAACAAGGACAATATGACTGTACAATGTTCTTAGGCGCATCTCGAACATGCACAAATCAAAAGACCAAAACATTGAATAATAGAAGTTTATAGTTAATCTACCATACCAACTAGAAATGCATACATGTATATTCTGTGGACTTTTGAAAGAAATATATGTTTGAGGGACATATGGATCCGTTTCAAATTTTCGAAATCGTACATATTATCATGCTCATTTTTATATTTTGAACGTTAAACATAGTTGTAGATGAATTAAGGCCAAGGTCGTTCAAGTATGTGACAATTTTAACATGAAATGCGACGTTTATGGTTTCGTGAAATATTCAATTCAAGTTACTTCCTTCTCAGTGATTAGCTGTTGAATGAGCATTACAAATGCAGTCTAGGCGTCAGGTCGACATAATCTTGGTACAACAAAGAAACATATGCTGCCACATGATTTGTAATAATGCAGATTTGATATATACGTTGTCAGGGCGATGTGCGCTGTCGTAGAACTATCCTGTCACTTCTACCTCCTATATCGTGTGAAAATTATATACTAGTAGAATTTTATATAAAAAAAATTGATTTTGCAAGTCTGAATTTTTGACATTTTCTATAAAGGATAACTCAGGAATTTCACATGGAATGAAAAGTTCGCCATTTGAACTTCCATCACATTACTGAATTATTTTATATTCCAAATATAAGGAAAATGCAACTTAATTACTAATTTATCTTTGCTTAATTTTCATATGAATAAAAAAAAATTGTATTTGATTTTTGATTTACTCATATTTTTAACAATATTTCTATGCATATAAACTATTATATAGAATATATTGCTTCTAAATACATTTTTTCCAGAACAATATTTATCTTGATTTTACATCAGCAGTAACATTCCTAACAATGTCAGATCAATCACACTCCTATTTTTAGTTTTGTCGTAAGTTTTGTCGTAACGACAAAACTAAAAATAGGAGTGTGATTGAACGAGCGTTCCTAAAGTCTTATCTTTTCTTACGAATTAGATTACGAAAGTATCCAAGAAAATTGTCTTAAAATTAACAAGATTAAACTTATAATCCATTAATCCTTAGGAGTATGTCGCCTATGCTGAAGCCAATGGTCGCCATATCTACGCTGGTCATCTACTAATCACTTCTCTATTGTTTTGTATGTAGATATAATCGTATTAAGAACCTTTGATCTTCGAGTTTAAAAGACTCAAAATCTGTGAAAATTTGGTATCAGCCTGCTAACATCAGCCTTAGTAACCCAGTGAATGTGTTAAATTGTTTAATTTTCAGATTTTAATAAGATTATGTACAACGTACTGAATACAGCCTGTCTCTTTGAAATCAACACCACTGTTAGTTAATGAGTTGTGAAAATGCAGATAATTAGTTGTTTATTGTGTAAACCCAGACATTTAAAATTTAGAATTTTGTGTGAAGATTTGGGCTCACACATGGTATATAATAATGTTGGCTTATAACAACTTATTTCCATTTTTAAAGTAATTTTAAACAATTATACTTTTGTCTGATCATACATATTAATTCAATGTATAGTAAGAACCTGGAATTTCTTACTGAATGTACGTGAAAACTACTGGTATAACTAGATTTTTAAAAACCCTTCTCTTGCGTCATCAGGACAAGGGGATTTGTTTTTGTCAGACTGAACTATACTGTAACATTTTTTAAAATACATTTGTCGCCCATCTCCTTCAAAAACATTGATTTTGTCATTTAGCACCTTGACAGAAGAAGCATCCAAGCGTTGCTAACGTTACGGTTACAGAAGATTTTATTGAAGTTTTATGGAAGCCGAATGTCTCAGCTGCCCTTTTGATTGCTTCGAGTCATTTGGCACAACATGTTAACATCGAGATTAACTGTACATGTCAATAAACATCTGCCTTTATAACCAAAATATTCATTACAATGGAGGATATTGGATCAAGGGGTTATAACCTTGCAATAACCTCCATCAATCTATATTCTGAGAAATTAAGTCTTAATATAAATAAATCACATTATATAAATAAGGCAGCTTGTTTCAAATTCTGGTATTAGAAAACTAACACTGGCTACATTTTGTCTATCAGACATGGTGAAATTCCTATCGAGGAAGCCTTAATCAAGGATACTGTTGGGTACTGTCACAAGGTAATTTGGAGATACAGAGAATTTTGCTATATTTGTCAGCTCTGCTTTAATATGAGACCACCTTTTGAAATGCCAAGACACTCATTTTGTGGCTCTTTTACCTGTAATTAAGAAAACTAACACCCAAAGGAGTTAATTTTCTTTGAGCTATAAATAAGACGATGGCGTGATTCAGGTACACTTCATACAAAGCACCGTTGTCCGGATTCTATAGTTAATTATCCCATAAAAGTGCGGACTGACTTTAAGGAAAAAATAAAGAAGAACGATCCTCTTCCGAAGAAAATAGTTCAATGCATCATTAGAATATTCAGAAATATTTCTTTTATTTCACTTTACTTTGTTTCGTTATGATGTCTGTTTTCTGTGTGTTGTTTGTAATTTTCAAATACTTAAAAAATCAAGTACATGTTTTTATCTTGTCCTTTTCCAATGAACGTTTGCTTAATTTCTTTCCTTTTGAAAATTCTTGGTATTTAATTACATAAATCTAATCTACTTTTCTGTTTTTTATTTTGTTTTGTTTCGGTTTTTGGTCAGTCAATGGTGGCAAATGGTAACTTTTTGACAAATCTACATCGTATGTACGTCCATCTGTCTGTATGTCTGTCCGCATACACATTGGCTCGTACGTATATTCTTGATGTACAACCAGTGCAATTTATCACTCCTCATCCGAATATTGATCAATAATGTAGCATAATGTATAATCCGTACATTTAAAAGAAATAAATCAATATGTCACCAATTTAGAATCTTTCATAGCAAAAATTAAAAGACATGTCAAATCTGTCAGATTCAAATAATAAAGATTCAAACATCTCAAAAGTGTAAACATTTCAATTTTATGCAACGCCTGGGGTGTTATAACGAAAAATTAAATCAATCAATGACTGGCACGAATAGGTTTGCATTTTATCAAAAAGAAGTTATAGAATGGGTACGTGCATTAGCAAGTTCCAAATAAACTAAACATTTCCTTTTATTTGCTTTTGACACAGGTAATTTAAACTGATAATTTTCTAATTTAAAACATTTTGATAAGTTGTGAAAATAGATTTTTGTATCATTTTCAAACACCAAGAGTACCTATATGTATATTATGTTTCTCTTTTGTTTCCAATATTTCTCCATAACTTTAATTAGTACTATTGGGTTATACACATTCTGAATGAATATAAATGATTACATATCTCATTAATCATTATTTTCCTTTAAAAACAATACCAAAAAAATTAACAATTTTCAACAATTTCAGACGTTGGTGAACAGTCTAATTAGCCTGAAATTCTAATGTATGCGTCATGATCACTGTTTTCAAACAAGTTTTGGAGAAATATAACCTCTGTTATCTCGGGAACAATGGTTTCTTTAAGATAAACTGGAGTAATAAAATACCTCTTGAAAAGTAATACTTGATATTTATTTAGATTAAAGTAGGACGAATCTTACCTGTGTAAAATATCAGTCCAGGTAAAAGCAGGTAACATGCTATAGTCCACTCTAAAATGAAGTCGTTTGTCTTTTTTAACATGTCGACGTTTGTAAAATCCTTAATATTACCATAGTTTTCCCTTTTCTCCTCAACAAATCACTTCATACAGAAAAGTTGAATGTAAATTCCTCTGAAAAATAAACAAAGAAGTGCACCAGTAGACTCTTAGCCTGCATTTTGAAGGAGTACACATGCGCGTGTGACAGTTATGACGGTTTTAGCGCTAGTGCGCTTCGCCGAGCAGAACTGCAGGGTGCCTTATACAGTGCTGGAGTTACAATAAGAGAACGCACAAACTCTATTGGCAAGGTGACGCTCGCTTAGTCAAATTTCTAATGTGTTACCCAAAAATATCCTCTCTAACCATGCGAAATATCGGTCCTTAATTGTGAAAACAGAAACTCTATACCTTTGTTCGAAATTAAAACTCGAGTTTTGCGCATAACAGCATAACTAATGTCATATTTCGTTGAAAATGACAGTTAAGCACGGCATGACGTATATTTGCACTGATAAAGCTCCATTGAAATTTTTGATCTTCTACGTTCAATAATTTATGGATCATTTCGCGTAATCCTGCTCCCGTGTTCACAATTTAGAGGTCTATAAACGGGACCAGACTGAGACTACAGTCTTAAGACCAAACCCATGCATTCTTAGTCCCTTCGCACAGAGATTAGCATTGTACTGTTTTCATAACGTCTTGGATTAGTCCATCCATACTATCATTAACATCGTAAGATAGATATTTATAAAATATTTACGACATATTTTATCTCGTAACCTGACCAACCACAGAGCCAATACAAAGGTGTACCATTCGGTCTACCGCAAGCTCCTACAGTGTTGGTCCCGCCCCTGCAACACTTAATCGATATGTAGACTATATCGACCAGGTAGGGCTCCTCAAGCTACATACCTGTAGACTATTGCTAACTTCAAATGTACGAAAAACGAGATGCTTTGTTAGCTTTATTGCTCTTCTATGAACATCGGTTAAAGATTGAAAAAGGAAACTTGTAGCGAACACGCTCAGGAATTTAATGGAGAAAAAAGATACAGAACAATAGATCTTAAAAAATCTATATGAATGCAAGCATTTTGTAAAACGAAATTTGAAAAGAAATGAAAGACACAAAACGAAAGAAATAGAATCAAGGACACAAAGGAAAGAAGGAAATCAACACATGAACATGATGATGTTGCAATGATCACAGCGGAACACACACGTTTGAGACGGTTAAAATGTAACAAAGAAATAAAAATTAGATAACCTCGGAAATATTTCATTTTTGTGTCGGTATTAGAATAAAGTCTGTTCGAAACAAATATTTTTTTTTTTTGCATTGAATGAATTGATGGATTGTGAGAGACGGTGCAGACACTCGAATGATATAAAACACATTCACTGACAAATCCAATACCTCACACATCAAATTTAAAATCCACTTGGGAGTTCATATTTAAACTAAAATATCAAAACCAACCGCTGTAACATATAGATATTTAATCTACATCTATAGTGCTATTCCCGTGGGCAAACCATAGGCCATTAAAGTCAAGTCAGAAACATATATTTCACAAAAAAAAATACTGATTTTGTGATAGCACAAATGATAAATTGGAATAAATTGTTTGCACTGAAGTGCACCAAAGTATTCTAATTGTGATGGGAATAAGAGATCTGGTTTTCGTAAGAATTCTAATCTAAAATCTCTATGAATATCTTCAAGATTTATTTATTTATTTATTTATTTATTTATTTATTTATTTATTTATTTATTTATTTATTTATTTAAAATAAGAGAATGTATTCCAATCCGACGCCATGGCGAAAACGTAGTATCAGAGAATAGATACAAGGTGCAAATAGAACATAAAATACTAGTTGAAATAGATGAAATACTAGTTTATTCCGACAATCGAAATGTGGCATATGGTAAATGAAATCGCTGACTATACAATTTTCATTCTATGAATGATTGATTGCATAGTTTTTGTTACCGACACCGCCAAGTTTCATTGTATATCCAAGGAAACAGCTTTAGCTTTTCAAAGATAGATTTAGAAATGGGGTAATTTACATCAAATTGACCTAAAACGGAAGATACCGAGCTGTAAAGCAAATTTATCACATCACGACCCAAAAAGATCTTCATGATTATACAAAATGTCAATTTTACGAACGATTTCATTTTAGAGAGTATTTGACAGAGAAATTAATATGTCGTAAATCTTCCTACCTGGCGTCATTTAAAATACAAAATATACATTTGTAATATTTGCAGGACGTAATGGCTGTATTAAGTGTAACCAAAGTCCCAGTCATTACTACGTTGCTCAATAATAAGTATTCAGAGAGATGGTGTCTTCGTTTTAAGGAAATTTGATATTATAGCTCACATTATTTTCATGTTTTTACTACCAGAATGTTATCGAAACACCCCATTGATACCAAGATAAGGGATTTGTTATAATTCATAACTTCATATGAGGGTCACATTCATTTTCATTTCGCAACTAAATCTTTTGACTATTCGACACGTTACATGTTTAAAAGTACATATACTTCAGATTATAACGTATTCACAAAAACAATCCTTTTGAACAATTTTATCCTGTTAAATCATTTCTTAACTTAAATATATATGTTTAGGTTATGAACAGCAGCTTCATGTGCTTTGAAAGTAATGTACTATTTCTACACAAAACCAAAAAGGAAAACAAAACAAGCCAAAACAAAACAAAAAACAAAAATTCCCATGATCCCTCCATGACAGTATGTTTTCTTACATTATAGCATGTAGAAATTATTACAATGAAAATCAATCAACCTAAGGCCATTTCTTTGTTATTTTCTGTTTTGCGTCCTCGTGCTGGTAGGTTTTGAGCCAAAAGTCTTAAAACAAAACAAAATTAAAATAATTAAATCTTTTGCAAATTAAATGTATTTTCTACACAATATTAAAGAGAAATTGTTCAGTTTTTGTATTTCAAGTAAAAATGTATAAGTACTGCTATAATTCAAGACATTGCATTATTTATCATTCACTTGTTGTCTAAATTCCGTCAATAACCGAATGAAAACAGTTTCAGTATGATTTCACATAGTCACATTATATGAAATTGCAACTTTGTTTTCTATGCTTGTTTGTTTTTCTCCCTGGCTGGCTGGTAGGTTTCTCAATTTCAAAAGGACGCAAAACAGAATAAAAACAAGAAATGGTCTAACCTTAATTACTACTATCCTCATTGTAGATAATTCTTTTCTTACCCATGCTTCCCACTACAATTGATTTAGATGATTGATACATGTGTGTTGTCATTTACGTTCTGGTTTTATTGTTGCAATGTTTCCAAGTCTTCCAAGTTTTTCTGTTGTGAGGACATTGAAGGTCTCCAGGTTTACACCGAAATACGAGAGTTATGCGCATATTATCCAGAAAACCACACCATTTGACATGTTTCTAGTGAATTTATGTCCATCGACTCTGATAACTCATCGACTACTTCGTTTTATATGTAGTCCATTATACCCATCTTGCTACGTCTTTCGGTCTTTCGGTAGCTACGTCTTTCGGTCATGTAGCATCATATCCCGCCCATCCCATAATTTTTTTTTTACATAACTTTCAGTCTTTGTCCATATTTCATTGTTTGGATTGAAGATCACTGACGAGGATTTAGTACCCAAAACGTGCATGTCTGGTCCATGCTGCATTCTCTGTTCTTAAATGATGCTATGAATTTGCAGATGTGTAATATTTGTATACTCGTATTAAACGTTTTCAACTTTCGATGTTTACCTTGTTGTTGTTGTTGTTGTTGTTGTTCTTGTAAGCTGGATGTATGAACGATTGTTGTGATCTACTACATGCTACGATCGTCCGGTGTTCAATTTGAATATCACTAAGAACAAAGGAAAATTATCTTTGAGTCTTCGATATTAATATTGCAATCTTAATTCATACGGGCCAGGTAAATAGGATCCTACTAAATAAACAGAGTGATTGACATATACTTTTAACCGAACTGGATAGTGGGTGTAAGTTAACGATTTTTACATGTCATGGTACGAAATGGGGCCATTTTAAAAGTTCTGGGATGGTTCGTGTAACGCTCCCGAATCCAAAAGATTTGACATCTAGGGTCGCCAAAATAATCTTTATCAAAATGTACATAAGAAAACACTTGTTTTTAAACTAATTTACAGTGCAATTGATTTGAACAGACGCTTTCAATTTGTTGAAAAGGCATCGCGTAATATGATAAAAAATTGATCAAAAATAATTCGCAAAGGGAAGTAAATAATTCATAATTATATTGTCCGTCTTTAATAAAAAAAAACTGTTATGATAATAATGATGCTTACATGGTATGGTCACTCTACATTTGACTTCAAAGTACTAGTAATACAAATAATTATTATTTCAAAAAATCATAAAATTCAAGTACAAAAGTTGCATTATTCATGGGATGCTTCTATTCATTACGGATTTCATAGTAATTATCAGCTGGCTCATAGATCCCAGGTATTACAGGCTTCCTCTATGAAAAGATTTGATGTTTCTTTTGCATGCATACACGTGGAAATGCACAGACAATTCGTGAAATCGATAAAATGACGGAAGATCAAAGAATAAAATCGATTAATTATGTTTGCGATGTCACAAGGAAATGGTTGATCCTTATTGCCATGTGACACCGTGTTGTAGGTGCTTTATGCTAGAATATTGAATGTTATGTAACTGATGTGCACAAAGCAAATACATATCAAAGGAATTAATACTCGACTGTCTCTTGTTTCTCAAAGATAATGCTGATAAGATACATGTAATATCGTTAAGATAATGCTGTTAAGATAATACTGTTAAGATAATACTGATAAGATAATATTGTTTAGATAATACTGTTGAGATTATACTGTTAAGATATACTGTTTAGATAATGCGTTCAAAATAATCGAAGTTGACAGTATATCTCTTTTTTTCCTGTTCGACAACCCTATTTCAAGTCTCTAGAGGATGACATGTTATGCCAAAATTTACAGTTGAAAAATCGGGGAAATTGCAATCTTTTACAAAGACAGTAAATTGTGTTATTCAAAAATGACAATGAATGAAAAGACAGGGAATTGTGTCATTCGAAAATGAAAATGAAAATTAAAAAAAAAAAAGAAAAAGAAAATCATGGAATATTAGAGAAACTCTAAAGATTCTTAAGTTTGAGATCGAACTTTTTAAAAACAAGGGAAAATTAATCTTATGTTGACAATCCTACAACACTTTAGCTTTAAGATTAAATCATTTAGTCTGTCTGTAATTGAATGTAATATATAAATTAATTCACATGCTAAATTCATCTAAACTTTTGCATTTCTCTCGAATTCAGTACTTAGTTGTTCAGTAGTTGTATTTTAAAGCAACTTCACTTACCCCTGATTCTAGTGATGACCATGAGAGAACAATCTGTTGTGTACGATACCTTCAGCCCATTGATGTTATATTAACACTATATGTGACAATTTGTTTGATGTAACAATTATTGGCACCTTAATAACTACCACAGTTTGTATTACACGTAACCGATTCATGTGTTATGTCACAAAACCAATTCTGTGATAAGTGGTTTTCTCTAGGAGAAAAGTGTATTAACGATTTCCAATCAGATTCTGAAATTATGGGAAATATGAAACCTACGATATACCTGTATACAAAGTATCATTTTCTTGTAAGTTAAGGGGGGTTTTTTTTACTATTAGATCGGTTTTATCTTACTTTGTTTAAAATCTTATCATAAATTTCAACCCTTTCTGACAATGTTGAATGTAGGCAGATGTCTGCCTGATACTTAGAAAAATTTGTTACATTTTAATTTTGACCCATACGTAATTTGAAATGTAATAAGCCTCGTTTTACATTTCCATTCTATTGTTCGTTGCTTTGTATTTTCCAGACCCTAATTCTGTATTCTGAGACCCGGATCGATGGGTGATCCGTGCACATCCATTATAAATGATAGCTTTTTATGAGAGTGGCTCTTTCCTGTACTCAGCCTGGGGTGGTTTTCTCCCAGACTATTGTTCACCTTTATTGATTTTGTATGCATGAGTAGATCTACATCAGGAATACTCAACAAAATAAGTCGATTAGATGCACATCCTTAAGGTTCGTTTCTGATCCGCTTCCAGATTTATCAACGTTTTTCAACTATTTCAATTTTTTGAATCAAAAGTCTATATTGAAAATTGTGCATTTAGATAGTTTGAGTTAAAAAAGATAATATGTCGTTTGAACTGTGAATTGTTCTCAGCTTTCGAGATTGAATATCTGTTTTGATGAAAGAAGGAAATTTCAGGTAAATCATTTGCTTTCATTTCCCTTACTGAAATACTAGTAAAAAGAACGAAAACCAATGGTAGCTTCGAAAATATACCACACAAAAACATTTTAACCTATTTAACAAATCTAGGGAAAAATCGTAACAGAAGTAATCAGCTGAATGTCTGCGTGTCAACAACGGTGTTCCAAAGATTAATTCCAACATTCTGAAGCTGAGCAAATCAGCGTATAAATGTTCGTTAACGCTAACCGATAGAGAATAAATCAATGAAAATTGCCGACAATCGGTAATTGTATCTAAACCAATAATTCTGTCTTGCGAAATTGAATGCATCATAAAAAAGCGATGGGACCATTTATATACAGCGATCTTGAAATAAGTACTGGAATTACAGTTGTTCATTCAATTTTTCTTCTTTCCGAATTTGGCGCGAACATAAAATACCAAAATAATTTGAGTGCACAATACGCGTATTTCCACAAATCATGCATCCTTTAAAAGAGATTGTGGAAGGTTGGGAACATATATATATGACGTAGGACACAAAAGTAGCGTCAGATAAATCCAAAGAACTGACTGCCCAAAACCAATATAAACTTATCTCTCAAATTTTTGTTATTAATCAGTGGGGGTTGAGGGTCAAACACAATACTTTGAAAAATACAAAACTAAACAAAACAACTAAAGAATTCTGTAAAGGTGCAAAAATGAAACCCTAGTGATGATGAGATCAGTTGTCCGGGTATAGTATCGGCTATAGTGACGGGGTACACTATAGCCGTGTTACTGTAGAAAAGATATGTCAGATTCGGTCAGTAGGTCTTTTAGATGGTTCCAACCTATGGCTTACTCTCCCTGAGCTTCTGATACCATATCCAATACGTATTCGCTATAATTTCTTTCTTGCAGAGTATTTCAGTTCTTTTGTTTTATTTTGTATTTTTCAATGTTTTGTATAACCATTGATTTGGATTTCTGAATTCTAATTTTGATTTTTCTTCGACTTTCACTCGCTAAAATATCTTTCAACCTTGTGGACTTAGAGAGATGATATGGTGTTTTAGATTTTAATCGATCATAAATTTTTTTTGCAGTGACAATGATTGAGGATTTTCTTGGTAAGTCGCCTTGCTCTGAGAATAACGTATCAAATATGACATGAATAAAATAATTCTGATTTCTGAAGAAAGTGAGTTTGTAATTCTGAGGTTGAAGTATTGTACAGTAGCAATGGAATTTAAAAAAAGGTAATCGAGTCCAATTTGTCTAATGTTAATTTATTCAATCACTGAATGAACGTCAAGCAGAAATCCTGAAATCAGATTACAAAAATCACAATTGAAAGGCCTACAAATTCTTGAAAACATTTAAAAACAGAACTTCCTCACGAGAAAAGAAAAATAGCAGACAGACAGACGGAGACAATAACACAGCTTCATAGAAACACAAAGGACAACTTAATCTTCTGAATAATCTACAGAGTTCAGTGTAAGTGCGGAATGCATTGTAGGTGGCGCTGCTAAAAGCGGCGTCGTACTAATCATATTCAAGTACCACATGAATCATGTTACATGTACAGTAGGACCAATAGGGAAGCTTAAAGCTGATCTAATTTCTCACTGTGTATTATTTAAAAAAAACCTGGGTGGGGGGGGGAGGGGTTGATTGACCCCAGAAGAAGAAAAAAATACCAACAATCCCTGCAAGTGGTGCCACCTTGAAAAAATAAAACGAAGATATTAGATGTGCAATAATTCAAACTTTATAAGACATGAGATTGTCTAAAAAAGATTGACCTCCACAGGATTATGAAATTTGAACCCCTCATAATAATAATGCTGAAGAAGCATGAGTATCAAATTCTAAAATGGAAACATAGCAAAGTTAAGTGACGCATTTGGTTTGTGTCTTTGAAGATTATTATTTGATGTGTAAGATATACATCAAAGGAATCGCCTGTCTAACTGAACCTTTTTAAATCTCATGTCATTGCTTATACTACAAAATAAACATGCTGAACTGTGCACCAGCAACATACTTCGTTAATCTTACATGTATACTAAGTATCTCCAACTATAAACCTCACTCACATGATTATACACAATGAGAGATCTCCAACGAACATCGTTGCACTAACCACAGTCGACCGCACGCACAATGAAGATCAAAACAAAGAACGGACATCACGCAGTACAACCGCATCCCAACTACAGGTAACTGTAAGGGAGAATGACAAAGGAGGAGATCTCTAACAAGACTCGGTGGCAGTACCCACAGTTTATCGTCGAAACATCCCTATGAAACAAACGAGAACAAACACACCTCGAGGATACAAAGACAAACTAAACAAACTAATACACCATTGAAACTTGAATGAAAACACATAAAAGGAAGGAAACCAACATGCACCTGAAACTTCTTACATACTAGTACACATGAACATTAAATGAAAACAAATACACATTATCAATGGATACCACCTAGTAAAATAGGGGATCCATATCTGTTTCCCTCCACCATCAAGTCAAATTCAGACACCAGATTGGTATCATGTTAGAGATGCTCAAACTTTGTTATGACCTTGAATAGCAAGGACGTTAGACTGGTTATTTTTAGCAGTTAAATTATGTGGTACCATTTTCGTTTTAGAGGAATTGAGACGAAAATAAGTAAGATGGATATATAAAGAACCATGTTACTTCATCAGTGAATTATTAGGCAATTAAAATTTGGTTATCACATTTGAAAATCTGAGGTATAATTTACCTAAGTTTACTTCTGACTTCTTCTAACCTTCAGTGATTGATGGTTTCACGGGAGGAGACGCTCTATCCTCCTGGCAGTTGTTTTCATTTCCAGTATAGTATGGAATTCATTTGTATACATGATAAACTCATTTGTTTCATTTTTGCTTTGATTTGAATTCTTCTTCAATACCGGGTTTCCTAAATTTGTTCATTATGATTGTTTAATGTCTTCAAATTCATTAGCATCATTTAAGATAAATTTACAGCATGGACCAGACATGCACGTTTCGGGTATTTAACCCTCGTCAGTGATCCTCAATCTAAACAATTAATGTAATATGCCCAAAATCTGTGAAAATTGTGTCCTAAATATACCGAAAGACGTAGCAAGATGGCATGGATATGATGCTAAAGGACCCAGGTTTTATAAATTTTAGAAAATTTTGTATATATAAATTTTCATATACGCTTGAAGAAACGACCAACCGAAATTGATCGAACTTGGCTTCATATGCCCTCGGGGACTCCTTTTCCACCAGCAGTGACACTCACCAAGTGGTACAAATGTTTAATGTCTTCAAATTCGTTAGCATCATTTTAGAGCAGATAAATTGACAGCATTCAGTTTTAGCTACTACAATTTTCACGAAATGAATCAGTTATGAAAAGAACATGGTTATATTGATACTTTATACAAAAAAAATTATAATGCTTTGTGAGCAAGATAGGTTTATAGGGTCGGGATGGGCAATCATACTGAGAAATATGGAATTGTCTAATGTTAAACGTTTTTGAACAAATTCAATAGCAATTTATTAACAGATAAATTTGCAGCATGGACCAGACATGTACGAATCGGGTACTTTACTCTCGTCAGTGATCCCCAATCTAAACAATGTAATGTGGCCAAAGAGTTTGAAAATTATTGCATCCAAGAATGTACCGACAGACGAAGCAGGATGGGTGAGATATATGATGCTTATATAGACTTTCTGACAAAATTCTTATGACCTCGTTGTCTCTTTTCGAAGATGGCATAATTCAAAAATGCGCTTAAAACAAACCTTTTATATGAGTATCTTGACTGTACTTTTTCTTTGCAAAACAAGTAGAAGAATAGAATAAAATAATGAAATGAATAGTGCCTATTTTCTTCAGATCTGTTATACCGGAGTATATACTCAAAG
Source organism: Pinctada imbricata (assembly GCA_033119305.1). NCBI lineage: Eukaryota > Metazoa > Mollusca > Bivalvia > Pterioida > Pteriidae > Pinctada > Pinctada imbricata. The sequence continues at coordinate 42,699,984 of VSWD01000006.1, forward strand.
ACAAGGCCTGTATTTCGATCACATTTCCCTTTGTTCTGAGACTCTGATAACCAATCTGTCTTCCAAAGAAGATCATTAGTAGACAGAGAAACATGCCAATTATAAATCTTTTGATGATCCTGTGATACCAGGTTGGCGACATTTTCCCGATACCACGACAGACTGTTACAATCTCATTACTCGGATCTTATTTGTGAAAGGTCACAAGGGGACTATAGTTTAAACCTGGTTATCAAGTCATATTGCATTCTATTTTATTTTGTTATTGTCAAGGAATTGGATGTGAAAACGATTTTATCAATCGTTATTCTACGAGTGGAGTTTTTTTTTTTTTTTTTTTTTTTTTTTTTTTTTTTTTTTGACTTGGAAATTTAAGAAATTGTATTGTGATTATTGCAAAGATCTTATTTTAGAATGTACTAAATCTTAGCTTTAATCATGTTAATTCCTTTTCAGAACATTTGCCATTAAAGCATAATAATTATCCTCCCTCAAATCTTTTTAGATACTACATGACTAATTAAATCTTATTCTTAACTATGAAACCCCTGTATGTTGTAAAACAGTACCAAAAGGTTCGACTCTGATGTCTAACTTGTGTCATCAGAATGAATTCGCAAAAGCAGATAAGGACGCGACTGTCCATTATCATTACTATTCTACATGCTTATAACAATGTATACACGTTGTGAATGGATAGGGCAGTGATTTTCACCTCTAGGGTCTCGGGATAGAATCCTTGATTCGACAAAGTGGTCTTAGGTGGGAGGGTTTGCCGGTCGCACATCCAGTTCTACGAGGTTTTCCCCGGGCACTCCGGTTTCCCCTGCTCCAAAGACCCCCTCGCGCTACAACATCAGTTTGTGACTTATTTTTAAACGTTGTTAAATAAATCAAGTTCAAATTTCAAATTGTCAATCTAACTTAACTTAATTTAAGACGTGTAACATTCTAGACTCCCCCCCCCCTTTTTTTTTCTGGTACGGAAGGACAGAAGTGGATAAGCTATAATTCTTTTCATCAATATTCTACGTAACATTTGTCGGCGGACTTCAGCTTCATTTCAGCTTACTTTACTGCTTCTATGACATCGCTAAAGCATATTTATAAGATAATGAGATAGCAAATTTCACGAAAATCTTTTAGCATGTTCAACTGAGGTCAAATTGACCCCATCGATTTTCGTTGTTGAGTTTATGTTGGTGGAGAGATATATTTTCCGCTACGTTTGTAAGAGCGTCGTGGCACGACCTCCGCTTTCTTAGTGTGCCGTGGCGCAATGCATTGGTGTCATTCTCGCCCCTAACTCCGTAGTTAGCGGCCATGTTTTTTAAATCAAATAATTCCCTTATGTGTGTGATGTTTCATGGCAAATTCAGAGTGACATGGCTAGAGTGAAAAGGCTGTCCGTACTTCAGAAAGAAAGGATGGGATCTCCAACAACACTTGGCTTCCACTTGCCACTGCAGCACAAACTGCAAAACACCCACTGCAAAAGACACAAAGCAGACACGCACAGAATGAGACGCAAATGGTACAAGGAACGCTAAATCACATACAAATGACTACACTAAACCAACGAGACTAATGGGCAATCGGTGCAGACTACAGCCATAGCTTTAATGTTATAGCTTTTCTTGTACTTCAGCTAGATTTATAACGTTATGTTATTCCTTTTCTTGTTTATAAATTAAAGTTGTTACGGTCCTTGCTTCTATGTCTTTTTATCTACAAACTATTCTTTACAAAAGAATTGATTAATGTACTTTCTTGAAATAATAGATAAATGATATTTTCTCATATTTTCCAGATATTTTTTTCCATATAAGGATGAAGTTTTCTATTTATTCTGCTGAAACCAGTGCTTATTAGTTTTCTTCTTGGGCTTATCACAAATAATATTTTTTTACGATAGAGTTCATGCTGTAATTAATAGATCGAGCTATCGAATTAAAAAAAAACATTAAAAAAATTATCTGTTCTTTCAAAGGAAAGTATTTGCATTAATCATTTCGGATAAACTATTATCTTGCAGATGAAATTAAGTGATATATGTAAGCTAATCTATTTAACACTTGCCAAAGATGACAATGTTTAACAACCTGCTTTTTCTGGAGATAACCGTCCAAAGTCAGCTACTGGTGCACATTGCCCCTTCTACTGTTTTGTGCCAACATTAATGTTATTCAAGTGCTTGTGTTGGTTGTTGTTACTCTTGGAGTGATTGTTTCTTTTGTCTCATTTTAACCTCTTGTTTTTTTTTATTCTGGTGTGATTATTTTTTATTGTTGTCCGAACTTCTGGACGTGTTCCTTTGTTGCTACCTTGCAGCAAATATTTTCCGCATTTAAGTCCATCCTTGTTCGATCTCCTCTTACTGGTATGCAAATGAAACATGCTGATATGATTTTTCAAAACATTTAAATATTGAAAGAACATTTTGTGTCAGTATAGGTCAATAGAAACTACAAAGGTAACCAGTCATTTCAAAGTAGTCCAACTTCAAACAAATATCCACAACTTATGAAGGTAGGCAGACTTACTAGTCATGCTTCAAAATCATATATAAGGAATCATAAATCTACGGTACTAAAGCATGAGGATGGTTTCTACTTGCAATTTACTGCTATATACAAACAGTCTTGAGACATGGTAAACAAGTAACTGTGGTGACTAGTTATTAAAGGTAGTCCCTTCCTATGTAGTTCAACAGCTAATAACTTAATCTCTAAGTATATGGACCAAGATACCTTTTTCGTATTCTCTGGGCGTTTTTGTCGAGTCATATCCCTACGATTTATGGACATCCCTTTCCACCCAGACAATCCTGTCAAACAATAAACTTAACTGTTTGGTCCCAATGCCTGACTTCATGCAGGAAGATTTATTGCTGTAATCAGCATTAGGCTGGATTATGTCTGTATCAGTTTCCATTTCCAGTCTCCATTCGTGAAGGTTATTGTTTGGACTCGGCAGTAAAGAACTCGGGTGCGTGTTTCTGGTACATTACTAAGGATCGCAGAAATACCAGAACGTGCCAAGTCATACTAAATAATAATTTGACACGCTCATACTTTTTCCAGGAAATAAGGAGTAACGGATTTTTGTGACATTGCTGCAGAATTAAGTTGCTTTTATCCTGTTCATTTTGGAATTACCACGTTCAGAAACGACACTAGTAGTAATCTACCGTTGTCTGCAGAGTCATCTTACTTGATAAAAGATAAAAATTATAAATGGAATAATGTACATTTTTGTATACCCAACATTGAAATCCAGGGAACAATTAATCAGGAAATTGATATTAAAACTATTTCATCCTACCTCGTCACATTTCATTCTTGCAATTCATACCTGTAATTTTCCATTTCCCACCCAAAAGAGTTAAAGAAGATCCTGACGATAATCTCAGCAGCACTCGCAAAAGAGCACCAAATTGAGCATCGACGGACCCTAGCAAGCTAGAGGTGGGACCAGATGCCCTGGAGGACTAAGCATCCCCTGTTGGCTAGCCGCACCCGCCGTCGATGTTAACGCACGAAAATGAAACAATATATTTAATACATGCACTGTCTGTGGTTCTGTCTATTTAGAAAGTGATATGGCGACAATGTCAGGGAAAATATTCAAAACACTTACTGCCAAACCCCTAGCAGGGTTTGACAGTAAGTATCATTATACAGTTAAAATATACTTTTGATGGAGTTAGTGCGATTCTGGTTTCCCGAGACTAGACCTATTTCCCGCGGCGAAGCCGAGGGAAACCAGAAGCGTGCAAACTCCCCCAATGGTATACTTGACTGTGGCATCACTAGTGCTACGCGCTGAAGCTCCGCCCCATGTCGAAGCTAGGAAAATAGTCTTCCAAACTAACGCACCCTTTGCAGGGAAATAGTCTCATCAGGCGAATTACAGCTAGTTTTAATGAGTATCTACAAGTACCAGTAGAGGTATAATAAAATGTTATAATTATGACAGTCGCTTTTATTTCGTGTCCCCGTTCTTGGATTGCAACGTCATTGCGTTCACAGAACTTTGGGATAACCCAATGTCTTCTTAATTATTTTCACTTCACATCGAAAGCCTGAATACATATTTGTGTTATATTTTCCTTCCATGTATTTATAGTGCTGTGCCCGATTTTTAGTCGTTTTGAAGTAATTGTTCTCGTAAACGTGGTAATTTTGCTTCACCCTCTTTCTCATCTTTACCGTCTTTCTCGTCTTTTGCTGTGCCCCCCTGCATTGTCGTCGTGCTGAGAAACATCTTACTATACTTTATTATTCTGTTTTGAGTCCCTGTTAAATTGGGAAACATACTAGGGAGCCAGTGGCTAAATAAAAAAGGATATAAAACAAATTTCTTTTCTGATACTCATCATTAACTGATTTGAAAACAAAACTTTGTCGTTAAAAGTGTTTCTTACAAACAGATTCATTTTGATAAAAACACTACATCTGTTCCGTACGTTTCGGCAATAGGCTTTCCTCAACAGGACTTAATTATGTTCCTCTATTTCATATATTTTGAATTCAAGGAATTGCAAAAATGAAAACAAAAATCGCCGAGGTAGGCGTGGATGTAGTGTTTGTATTGTATTTAAACATGTCATAAGACTGTATTTCATTTATTTATTTATTTATCTATTTATTGATATTTTATTTTTTATGCAATTTCATGAAACCAAAATATGAAATTAAAAACATTATCAACTTATGAAGAAAAAATAGTTATTATCTGACAGCATTTCATGATTTTTCATGTTGTTTAGCTACATTGTTTCAGGATTCCAACACTAATAGCACTAGGATGCAAAATTGAATAAAACAAATAATTGGCAAAACCATATCTAGTTTAAAGAGTTTTACAAGTATGATATCAGTTTTCCTATCGTAGGCCCTATTTCACAGTGAAAGTACATGGTCGCCACATGTAGGCGTTTTGTTCTCACTATATGTATGTTATTGCCATGTAATCATGTGTTAAATGTCTTCAAATTCAATATCATCATTTAAGAACAGATAAATTTTCAGCATGGAACAGACATGCATGTTTCAGTTACTTAACCCTCGTCAGTGATCTTCAATCTAAACAATGTAATATTGCCAAAGAGTGTGGAAATTATTATGTCAAAAATTACCGAAAGACGTAGCAGGATGGGTGCAATATGATGCTACAGGACCCACGTTTAAGAAATTTCAAGAAATTTTGATAACAGAAATATTTTCGAATGCATTTTAGATCATTTGCTGTAAAGCATACAAATATAGTCAACCTATAGGTTGGCTTCTAGTGTTGATTCATCACTTCTCTTCATATTTTTGTTTCAACTTTTTGTGTCTCGCTACTTGGAATATTATATCAACATTGAATAGCAGGATGTGCTTGCTCTTCCCCTTCACCATATGATCTCATTTCCACTTGCTATTTTGCAGAGTGTTGTTTTGTCTGGCTTTACGTTTCTCCTGGTTTCACAATCTCATTGGTTGTGAGTTTTGATTCATGTTTTGCTATCACTCACTTATTTCAATGGTTTAAATATCTATCTTATTTTCTAACAACTTATAAGATCATTTTTATCACTGGTAAAAAAATTTATCATTAAAGATAATGAAAAAACACCACACAGTTTTACACGAATGCTGTTTCCAAAGAATAGAAAGAAAGGTAAAGAAGGATAACTCACTCTTGCGCTTAAAATCTACTTCAAAACCAACAACCTAGAGAACATTTGTTAGGTAAAACAAAACTGCCAAAGAAACATATATTCAAATCCGAAAAAAGAGTAAAATAATGCACGTAGAAAAATTATCTATTTAGATATTGGTATAAGATTAATAGAATCTATCACGTCGTTGCGACTGAAACAGGGAAATCTTATCTAATTGTAAAAAACATTGCAATCCACGACGATCCAATAAGGGACAGTCAAATCAGTAGCATGATGGTGTCTGAGACAAGGAAACATATCTCCAACAAGACAGCGTTACAGTGAAATCAGAGATAAACAGGCGAGCTAGATTATAGCTAAAAAGAAAAAGCACGTAACGTTATCACACCATTAAACATCACACAGAAAACGAGACGAAAGAGAATAATATGTGCATCGAGAAGATCAACTAACAAATAAAACAAGGAAAGCCAACTTGATGTACGAATAACAACACTTAAAATAAGGAGACCAATGTATTAATAGTAAATGGTGTAGTTGTACGTGTTACGCGCGTACTATCCTCCAATTATTCAGATCCACAGACGACTCCGAAGAAGCACAGTTGTGGTATAGAAAAACAGTCTCACTGAAACATGAAATCTGAAACAAGACAGTAAAACGCAGGGGTACTTCATTCAAAATATCTGTCAGTAGTACGTCAAATGGTATTTAAGCTTATCCTTTCGTGAATGATGTATAACTAATATTTACGATTTTTCATGTGACGATGAAATAACGTTACATGTATATACTGAGATTTATTGGAAACTTACCACTTTGTGAAACGGAGATTTAATTTAATTTGAATGGTCACAGTTTGTCGTAATGGAGTAAAGAAGTAGTTACACATGTATTGAAAAGGAATCTTGATATTGATTTCATGAGTATATTTTTATGATAGGGCACTAGCATTAAAATGTTTTTTGTATTACGTCCAGCTTATTTTCTTAAAGGTTCTCTCCTGTCGGGCAAGAATGCATGCACATATATGCAATAAACATTAACATTAAAACTTACGATTGTCCAAAACTGATGTTCCCTCCAGCGGGCGTAAAACAAAACATTTTATTTCTATGGCCAAACTGCGATTTTATCCAAGTTTTCAGCATTATTTAATTTGAATAGTCCTCCTTTCTTAGTTCCTCCTATCAATGTGCAAGATGTTTCCTCAGATACAACATCCCCCAAAACAACGATTTAATGCTGGGTCGTCGAAATGCTTCACTCTAAATCTGTATCGATCACTAAAATTCTGTCAAAAATCGAAGTCGGTCTTCAAAAGTACAGCGTAACAATCTATTCTAGAAGCGATATAAACCAAACAGGACATTAAGGAGATTAAAGTGTCCCAACTCGTTACCTACTTGAGCAACATTTCAAACTAATTTAAAATGCACTAGACACGTGTTTCGGCTACTCAATCCTCATCAGTGGCACTTCAAGCAAAAGTGATTTTCAGGCGCAGCCAAATTTATTTTTGTAACTCCCTATAGTTTTTTTAATTCTTTCTAATTTGTGAATATAAATACCTGTCAAATTTCGAGTAGATTCGGTATAGGTTACCATTTTTGATCATCGGTCAGATAAAAAGAACACGAAAAAAACTTCTAGTAAAATTCAAAATTTATTTCAAATGAATCTAAATCCGTTAAAAGTATCTTTAGTGGAGATTTTCGACGATCTAGCGTCAAACCGCTGTTTGTATGTTTGGTCTTCCTTATCCCCTGTTGTGCTTGTTCCCTCGGTGTTTTGAATTGAGGTGTTTCGATGATTAAGAAATGCAAGACTACATGTACAATTCCACGAGTTTCAATAATGCATTTAAATGATAAAATTAAATTGATTTTTCGATTCTTTATACATGTATTACGATTTCACATGCAAAATAGAAAGAATTTCCAAAATCATTGAAAATGCCCTCACTAGCTAAATGACGAATGCAAATTCAAGTACATTGTTGTCTGTAGGCACCAAAATTTTTTTTTGAAACGCATGCTCTCCGATTTTCATGAAATTTCAATAAATGGGTAGGGAAAAAAAGAAGGCATAAAAAAACTTCAACATATCGTTGCCAAGTGATTTGGTTGCCATGGTAAACCAGCTCACAAGATACCAAAATATGAAAATTAAAAAATTTCAAAGACTTACTGTGTCTCGAACAAAGGGTTCATGATTCTAATCGTTATCAAATCGTTAAAAAGGCTATAAGATACTGAACCACATTTGTTATCTTTTCAGATTTTCATCATAAATACGGTTACCAGGGTAATAGATATTGTGGCAATATTTTTAAAAATGTAAGATTTTATTTCTCTGGTTTTTTTTTTTTTTTTTGTTTTTGTTTTTGTTTTTTGTTTTTTGTTTTTTCTTTTTTTTTTTAGCTGTGGGTTAAATAATAAGCAATTTCTTCTAATGATTTGAAATAACTTGAACTTATTTCGATAACACTGAAAGATTTTTGAATGTCTTATAAAATTACCAAGAATTTTGTTATTTTTGTATGTTAAAATTGCTTTCTTCAAAACTGAAATGTACAAAAATAAATGTATTTATGATATTGTCGACAAAATACTAAAATCAAAGACGTTATGAGCACTGGAACATATATTCAAAGACAACTCACAATTAAAGCGCTTGCTATGTATGAAAAAAAATCACCGGTTTCAAAAAGCTGGTTTGAATAAAAAAAATTCAATTTAGCATATTTCAGAAAGAAGTCTAAAGCAAAAAAATTGTATCAACAGAAAGTGTATACCTTATATTTATTTTGTAGATAATAAGATAATCATTTAGGGGCTGCATGATGTTATGGGGAGACAACTACATCTGAAACTTACTTTAAATTTTATAAAATTTTCGTAAAAAAATCAAATTTATTGGCACAACACACCCATATCTACTTAGAGATGAATATTGATTTATACAAGATTAGAAAAAGCATTTCAAACACTACATTTTCATATATTCTAATCTTCCAAATTTGAAGACATAAGAAATAGTAGATATTTTCCTGTTTTCACTGATTTTACTTCATAAAAATCATGTTTTCCCCCAAAACACCACTTTCGCACCCGATTCAATTCTTACGACAACGTGTATTTATTAGCAATGTACCTTGAATGTCAATTATAATGAATTTTTCATACCGTTGGTCACCGTACTATATCCTTCGGAGCTTGAAGTCAAAGAAACTACAAAGACAAATAATTCAGCATCCTATTTGGACATAATGTTGTCCCACGACACTGAAGGTCATATGAACACCTTACTCTATGACAAACGTGATGACTTCAATTTCAGCATTACAAACTTTCCTTTTCTGAGTAGCAATATCCCTTCATCGTCTGCTTATGGCGTGTTCATATCTCAGTTTATACGCTATACCAGAGCATGTACCAAATATACGGATTTTGTTCTGAGAGCTAGGCGTCTTTCAGATAAGCTTCTCAGCCAGGGATATGTTTGTGACAGACTGACATCGTCATTGAGGAAATTCTACTGTCGATATGGAGAACTTGTACACTATGATGTCCCATTCTCCAGAATGGTGGATGATATTCTGTCATAGACCATTTGAACCATCCAACCAAATATTGTACTCTACACGATGTAAAACAACCTCCTCACACAAGCAAATACAGATTAATATGTAAATGGATATAAAAACTAGGGCATGCATAATACAGTCCGTGCTCTGCCGACGTGAGCTCATGTATGTATCACCCGTGGAGTCAGACTGACATTCAGAGAGGACAGGTGGTCGGGGCCCAGTCTTCTCTAAAGCGGTTTGGACAGGGCCCTTCATGGAGTCCCGTCGTCACAGTCAGTGAGAGTGCAAGTTTTGAGAATGCGCTCGTACAAGACTGTAGATGGTCAAGTACCAAGTCTAGTGTCCGTTTGGTAACATTAGGATCATATCCACAGTATAAAAGGCGGTTGATGATTCTGACACATTTTTTATGGTTATACTGTCTACCTTTGATACTTCTTATATTGTTGATCATGTCACCATAAAATGCAGGTTGCGAAATACACAAAGTAATATTCTCTGTTCCTTGTATGGGTCCGAATTTTAAAAGAAGTTGACAATATTTTTTGTAAGATTTCCAGAAAATCTTTGCTAGTTTGTGAAAGCGAAAACCGTAAATTTCTACTATGAAAATCCAAAACATGAGTACATGCTCTAGCATACCGGATGAGCTGCGAAATTTAGATACCATATGGCGGTAATCTAGGAATATCACCGTCAAACCAAGGAAAATTTACTATGTTGAATTCAGAATCATCAATATTGTCATACACACTTGTATGGATCCCTCCATTAACAATTTAGATATTTAGGTCCAAAAATTGTGTTTCTGTGTTTGAAACGTTTGCCTTGTGGATAAAAAGAATTTATATACTTTTCAAAAACAGGAGTGTCGATAGTAAGGATATCATCCAGGTACCTAGAAGTACCATTGAAACATTTCATATCATCATGTTCTCTTTGTTTTTGAAGATTTTGGATAAATTCTTTTTCAGAAGTGTATAAAAATAGATCTGCAACAAGAGGCACATAGTTGGTACCCAAAGAATCCCTACAACCTGTTTGTTAAGATCCTCACCAAATCTTACATAAATATTGTCCAAGAGGAAGGACAAGCATTACACAGGTTGCTACATGTCCATGATTTAAATAATTTGTAGTCTGTTGAGGAAAAGAAACCCTTTGATTCAGATGTACAAATGTAAGTTTTCCCCTCTCGATCAAAACACCATTTGATTAGTTTAGACAACCGATCATTAATTTTGTGTACATATATGACCAGCTGGTTTGTATATATAATCAGAAGTTGCACATCCTCACGAAGCAGGACATGATTCAAGTACTTTAGGATCTGATGTAACTTTATTGTAGTTAAAAACGAAATAACGAACAGGTGTCTTATACTTATAACAAATAAGAGGAGGTCCAGATTCTCAAATTATTAAGGAATTGTACTTTGCACGCGGTGATCCCTGAAAATATTAGAGATGTTTAGAAGATCAAATCGTTTGTTGATAAACGGACTTTTGATGAATCGTCTTTTAGGGGAGGTATTTTTTTACAACGGGATAAAGTTTATTTTGTGCAAATGTTACAATAATATTAAGTTTGAATCAGTCAGTGTTTCTTAAGAATGCAACCTCTGCTTCATCCAAGATAGATTTTGTTGAAGTACTGGGATGGTCGACAGAGCATGTAATAGTTCATGTCTGCCGCCATTGCGTCCTATCAGAGATGTTTCGTTTAAGAACGAACTTAACGAAGCCGAATGCAAACGAACTTAAGAGTACGTAAAGACAGATAAAACGGGGAGCAGTTATCGTACATGTATGATCATCATATACCAAGATTGATAGAATTGGCATTTATTTGAATATATTGAATAAAGTTAACTTTACCTCCCAGACCCTAATAGTCTTGTTCTAATTGTGATGATATTGTTCAATTAAGATTAATTCTCTGTAAGTTCAAAAATACTCTAAATACTTATTGTCTCATTTGACATTAGATCCTCAGCGCAGAAATAATATAATTAAATTGGCATAAAGGAGACGCGTAGTTCACTTTTTAACTCATTCCCTCGAGTCATCATCTCGTGGCCATGCAGGTATTATTTTGTCTTGTTTTGCACTCCTCTTTCGTTCCCTCGGGTTATTTTGTCGTGGGATTAATTCAGCCAGCCAATTGTTTCATTTCTTGATGTTTGTGACAAATTTACTGAAAGAATTTGAAAGTATGAAATTGTACAACATTACCTATAGTATTCTATTAGGACAGTCATACCAATCACCATCTTATCATCAACGTTGAGTGATCGCCATCTCAAAATCGTACTTTCGTCATCGTTTCATCGCAATCGTAATATGAACATCGTATCATTGTGTTATTTCGTTATAGACATAGTAACATCGCGTCATGGTAATCGGAATATCCTTGTGTTTTTGTTACCTTAAAATTGTATCATCACCATCATTCTGACGTATACCATGATCGTAATTACGATATCATGATATCTTCATCAAATTGCAGTAGTTAAAGCGTAAGTCTACTAGCCGCTGTTAAGCCGGACTTCCACTGTCGCGAATACAGAGGCGATAGAGCTACGATTAGGTGATTTTGTTTAATCGTAGCGCATTCTCTTCTCAATCGCGGGCATTCTCGTCTCAATGCGTCACTATCGTGTCATGTTCTTCTGCATTCTCATCTATTTGCGGCACCGACGCGAATGCTTCAAACTGTTTTAAAAAACATTATCGTCTGAATTCTTATTCGCCTCACACACGCGGCACATGCGCAGCGCATTCGCCTTACATTCTCCTCCATTAGTAGCGCGTTCTCCTCACATTCGCGAGCATACTTGTTCCCAAGGTGGAGGAGAATGAGCCACGATAGAGCCCCCACAAGAAAGAATCTGACACGAATGTGATGCGAATGCGCCGAGACTGTGACGCGAATGAAAAAATCAACGCGAATCATCCATGATCTTGACACGATAGTGACACGATATTGCCACGATAGCACTACATACACACACGACAGTGACAATAATAATTATCTCAGAGTTGATGTAAAAGTGTGCGGATCAATATTTTGAAAACTTTGACAATGTCTTTCAAGAGAAAACAACCTGGAAAGAGGTTAAAGTCAACAAAGGGTATTGATGCTCCTGGATATGTCAAATGGTTTTGATTTTGCTCATGTCACATTCTTGTCATGATCGCAGTGCTATCGGGTTAAAGTCGTGTTTCAATCTCCTGTATCGCAGCGCTATCGGGTTAAAGTCGTGTATCAATCTCCTGCATTCGCCTCTCATTCGCCTTAGTGTCTTTTTATCGTGGCACAATCGTATCGCATTCTTCTCTATTCTTATCATAGCATCGAAGCATATTCTTGTTGCAATCGCAGCGCTATCCTGTGCCTATCGCGCCAAGAAATACTTCATGAGAACATCTAGAATGTGACACGATTGTTCATTCGTCTCTGATCGTAGCTCATTCTCCTCTATATTCGCGACAGTGGAAGCCCGGCTTTACTATGACGATGATACTATGGTAAGATTTCGATAATTTGATTGACAATAGTACGATGAAACGAAGGCGATGTTGTAATTGCGTTGATACGATATTAGGATGGCAATGTCACGATGATGATCATACTATGGCGAAGATCTGAGGGCGAGAGAACAATGACGACGATGCGATTAATCAATTGTCATTTGGATATTTCGATGTCCATAGAACAACATTACGATGACGATTATGCGACGATACAATAGTAATCAAGACAAAATTACGATTTTGTGATTGCGCAGATAATATAACGATGACAAGATAATACGATGCGATGATGCAATCACATTAATTTGATTGACGATGGTACGATGTAACGTTTGCGATAAAACAATGACGATGATGTACTTTTACAATTACGACTGCGATATGTCGATTGAGATAGAACAACATTACGATAACGATAATGCGACAATACTATAACGATAGCGACTGTAGTACGATTACAAATAATTTGATTGACTATTATATGGAACAATTAAATGATTGCGATGTAATGATGGTGATGCTATGATTGCGATTATACTATGGCGATGAGTATATAATAAGGTGACTATAACACGATGTTAAGATTGCGATCACGGGATGTTACCATTACGTAAAAATTGGTAACAAAAAGTTCTCATCATAAGAAATATTAAAGACCTATTACCTACCAATTAAAAGATATATACAACCTTAGAAAAGTAGGTCAAATATCTAGGTCAAGATCAAAAGGTAAAAAATTATGGTATGTGTAGAATGGCATTATTAAAAGGAAATACATGTGAAATATCAAAACCCTATCACCTACCAATCAAAAGATATAGCCAATACTGTAAAACGAGAATATTTAGCGCTCGATTTATTTTAGCGCCATTAGCGCAAAGGCATGGTTGCGCTAAATTAAGTAGTGCGCTAAAATTTTCAGATGCAACATCAAATTTCAATAAGAAAGTATTCTACATTTTATTCAAAGTGCATTACACCGTGTCCACGGCATGGTCTATCCGACAACGCTTGTTGTTTTTATGGCTAATTAGATAATTGGATTAACGCTAGCGCTTGGGTAGATAATGATTATAGTACACGCGCAGTGATTTACATGTACATTTGTACTGGCCCCGGTAGATCATGATTGTCTACGTGTCGTAATAACCAATCATGAAATATAAATAAGAGTCGGACGAGATAATTCTTTAACAAAAAAAAACTGAAGTTGTCTTTAATCGGAACAAATTTTCATTCCAAACCAATCAGATAAAAAAAATTTTAGTCGTACCTAAATGCAGGAATAGACGTTCGTATGTATCATTTCTAACGAGAAGACTTCTCTCTCGCTTATATTTAGATGGCGTAACATTTGTGTGAAAACACAGTACTAAATAAATAACACAAGGTACATATATGGTAAAAAAGGAGATCTATAAAGAAAAATACAAGCATACGAATAGGCAATTCAATTGTCCAAGACACGTGCCGGCATGTAGTCAATACCTCTATGTATATCGCTGTGAACATGTACATTAGATGCGCATGCAGTCTTTAAAAGGATTTATTTACACAACGTGAATAAAATCGGGATGTTTGCGCCGTTGCCGTAAAATGATACGTTAAGCCAAGTTGAAAAATTGGGACGATATATAGTCATCCATGTTACATACAGAACAGCATTATTTTCTTTTATCACTTTAAAATTGAATTGATAATTAATTCGTATTACCAACGATCGTCCGAACATGAGACACGACGGATATTTTTTTGTCTGACGTAACAAAAAATTACGATTCATCGACGGCAATTTGTTACTTGCGATGTCTGAGAAACACTCCTAAAGTCACTGTGCGCTAATTTTATTGACCAGATGGTGTCAATGCGCTAAATTAAGTTTGCGCCAAAAGGTTCTCATTCCTCAATGCGCTAAAATATGTTTGCGCTAAATATTCTCGTTTTACAGTATTACTTTTCTTGAAAAGTAGATCAAATATCTAGGTCAAGGTCAAAAGGTCAAATATTATGGTCTGTGTAGAAAGGTCCTGTCACAAGGAATACTCATGTGAAATACCAAAGCCCTATCACTTACCAATCAAAAGATATATCCATTCTCAATTTTTTTGAAAAGTAGGTCAAATATGTAGGTCAAGGTCAATAGATCAAAAACCATGGTATGTGTAGGAAAGTCTTGTCACAAGGAATACACATGTGAAATATCAAAGCCCTATCACTTACCAATCAAAATATATAGCGAATCTTATCTTTTTTTCAAAATTAGGTCAAGTATCTAGGTCAAGGTCACAAGGTCAAAAATTATGGTACGTGTAGAAAGGAATTGCCACAAGGATTGCACATGTGAAATATCAAATAAAGTCTTAACACTTACCAATCAAAAGATATAACCATTCTTAATTTTTTTGAAAAGTAGGTCAAATTTGTAGGTCAAGGTCACTAGGTCAAAAATTATGGTATGTGTAAGAAGGTCTTGTCACAAGGAATACACATGTAAAATATCAAAGCCCTATCACTTACCAATCAAAAGATATAGCGAATCTTATCTTTTTTTCAAAATTAGGTCAAGTATCTAGGTCAAGGTCACAAGGTCAAAAATTATGGTACGTGTAGAAAGGTCTTGCCACAAGGATTGCACTTGTGAAATATCAAAGTCCTAACACTTACCAATCAAAATATATAACCATTCTTAATTTTTTTGAAAAGTAGGTCAAATTTGTAGGTCAAAGTCACTAGGTCAAAAATTATGGTATGTGTAAGAAGGTCTTGTCACAAGGAATACACATGTGAAATATCAAAGCCCTATCACTTACCAATCAAAAGTTATGGGCTGTGACACCCAAAGTGTGACAGACTGAAAGACGGACGGACGGACGGAGACGGACAACGGACAAAGTGATCCCTAAGTGTCGCTATGCTTCGCAGGCGACACAAAAAAGGAGTAGTGCAACCAATTTACTCGTTCCTTAGAGATTCGAGTATCCTCTGTTTATTGAGTATGATGTTTTCTTAGTATGAAGTAAAATGTAGGCAAATTCGTTCTAGGGAACGAGGTAAAAAATACTGCATGTCAGATATCTCTATGTCGCCATAGAACTTGCCTTTGATTTGCTTCGTTGTAAGAATATTTTATGTCATTTGTTAAAATTGAGACTCTATATGTTTTTTTTAGGTTTATTTCATTTCATGTGCTTAATGAACCATTTCATCAACCTTGGTGTGTTATGTCTACTTAATAACTGCTCCCTGTTTTATCTGCCTTTACATACCTTTAAGTTCGTCTGCGTTTGACTTCGTTAAGTACGTTCTTCAACGAAACATTTCTAATATAAGAAGGTCGTCGAGGGTGCGATTTATTAACGCCGGGCAAGAGCCCGGCGTTTTTACTTTGATTCGTTTTGCTTGTCCGCCCATGGTCTTGAAGTCAAGTCAAAAGTGGACAATTCAAGACTCATTGTATTCGTAAAAATTGTTAACTCGGTTTAGACAGCTTATAATATCGTATGACTTTAACATTTTAGAAATAAGGTTTTGATATTTGAACTGGTCATATGTAATTTTAAACAAAAGACCAGAGTTACTTGTAAAATACGCAAGCACAAGTCACACGAAACGGTTTCTTAGTCAAAGAGAAGAAGATCGAATAATTTTAATCGATGACATCATTTAAAGGGGGCGTGGGGGTATCGGACCAATCGGATTGATGTGATTTTGTTTACCATAGATACAAAATTAAAACGGAGAAAAGTACAATTTAAACACAACAATAGAAAAAATAATCATCTACAAATTAAATTCAGAGTATATCTGACAACCTATATGCATACAGGGTGAAGAACGCTTCTCGCTCCGTTCTGGAAATCATGATGTAAATATACGCCTGTTAAAGATGGGTATGGTGTCCTCCACCCTGCAACTTTTTGGTGTTTACATAGTAAAAATCAATACAGGATGCAAAGCTGGCACTGACTGTCTTATCTAAAAAATAATTTGATGCTAAATATATACCCTGTTAATGATGTCTATGATCTTCATGGTATCTTTGTTCTCCCGGCGAATTGATGCTATGCATCAATAGTTTTCTTGTTCTAGATATTTTTCTGAGTTTTCTATTTATATGGCGTATATTCGGTTTTCACAGTGTGTAATATAAAGCTAGTATGAAAAGTAGTGAAGTGGTTGAAAAGTGTTAGGTAATATGTCTGCACAAGGAAACTGAAAAGTTTTGAATCCTTAGTTTCGTATCCTATGTGAAAAATATTTGAATCCTTAGTTTCGTATATTATATGGAATTATTTTAATCCTTATAGTTTCGTATCCTATATAAACACTGCAACGTGCGACGGCCCGTGCAATATTTGCCGGAATATGCATGCACCGTCTTCGCTTCAAGGGCTTTGTCATGATTCATATTTAAATATTTTTTCTTCGAAAAAATTCTGATTCAATTTGTACTTGTATATGTTGACAGAGGAAGACTTTGTCGAAATGTTTAACTTTTTTATCGATAATATGTTTGAAGTATTTGGAGGATTAATGTTAAGCAAATTTAACGTGTTCTTTGTGTATGTTTCGTTGGCGATGTCTACTTTCATCCTGCATAATATAGTCCTTGGCCTTCCATCTGTTGTGTAGCCCTTCATGTTATAATGGTACAGTGATTTGTCTTCTTTGTTGACACAGTAGTTGTACATCTTATCCTAACTGTCCTCGTCTCTTGCGTTTGTGTTCTGATGTAATCACTTGTAAAGTTGGGTATCTTCTCATTATTTTTGGTCCTACTATAGTTATGTTATTCAAATCTAACGAAGGATTTGCTATTAAAACATTTAACTTTGTAGTAATCGAACAAGAAATCTGGTTTAAAACAATCGCAGGTATTCATTTAAGATAGAACAGTGAGTTTTATGAACGATCATATTCGTTTAATCTATTTTCCAAAAGCTTAAAACGGAGACTTCCGTCTAGTCTTGCATATATTTTGGAACCTTTTATTTCTCTGTGTGTTCGTTTTTGCAGAAATTGTAGTGTTTTGTTAACTAATGTGCCGCGTTTGCATATTTCTCCCAAGTAGAACACTTCCATTAGAAATTCTGTCTTTACACTCCATGTATCTGATAAGCCCGATCTTAGTTTTCCATTCATGAAGTGACATTCACATCTACGAACCAGCTGCATACTTTGGTATTCCCAGGCAAGGTGCATGACAGAAATCGCACTTTCATCTATGGATAAAAAAAGGTTATTGAACTGCAAATAGTAGCAAATCCCGTTCAGATAAAACAATATCGTAATATTGTAGTAATTTACAAGTACATTTGTACACGACAATTGTCAAAAAAAAGTTCTTGTACGATTTTGTCATTTTTTATGTCATCAAAATTTAATGAGAAGATCACAAATTTACATTCAAATATACACATCTACGTTCAAATGTAAATATAGGTCATGACCTATATTTTCGTTCAAGTGCATTTGTTAAGATTTCTGTTTTGCTTAGTTGTTAGCACTTTTGTTGCTCCTCAATAGAGCAGATTCTCAAATTGTTATCATGCTGCCATGATAAAATGCTGACATAAGGTGAGCTTTGTAATCTTTGATTTCACTATGTTTCAATAAATCTAATGGTTTTTGTTTACTCTAATGATCCGTCATACTGTAAGCCCAGGTGCTCGTAAAGGTCTTAATATCTGTCTGTTTCGTTCTTTGGCAGTGCCAACTTTACTCCATTTTGTAGGTCCTTTTTTCTTTGTTGCCTTATTCTCCTATTTATGTGTGGTTGCACTGCAAAGTGTTTTATTTAATGTTATTTTATGTGCATGTTGTACATACGTGTGATGTTGTTGTCATTGCGTTTTTGCTGAAGAGGGAAAAGATCTTTATCACTGCCCCGTTACAAGACCCACAAAGAAACTAATGATCAGTGATGAAACATTATATGCTTAAATGAGCATAAGGTGCAGTGATTTAAAATAAAAAAACATGTCTCAATACTGATAATTTCAAACATAGGTTAGTACCTCATCTGCTGGACTGCTAGTCCCCGAGAATATTTTTCGGTATATATTTTCACGGAGCTTCGGGGCTTGAATTGCATTTGTAAAAATCTTTTTTGTTTGCTTGCTTTGGTTCCTGTTTTATCCTGATTTTGAATGCCTTCGGTATCTGATTTTCTGAATTATCGATTTTGTGCTGTATACAGGGATATGGTCATTATCCATATTTGTAATTCATATCACAGGAGCTCGATGTCAACGATCCACAAGAATATCCGTCTCTTCTTTCCTTATATATATAAGGACTTTCACTATTCATATTGAATGAAATCTAACTTGTCGATTTGAAAATATCTGAACCTAGAAATGTCCTTTTTTATGATTCTTATCTATGGGATAGTACTGAACGATTCTAGCTTGGTTGCCACTCTGGCAACCATGGCCAACTCTTTTTATCGGCGGAAATTCAAAATGGCCGCCAAATGCCTTCCACCAATAGATGAAATTAAATTCTTGCTTTATATATTTAGTGTGTCACATCAAATTAGGGGTTTTGAGGGTCAACAAACCCATTTCCGATGTCAATTTGAGTTCATTCAGGAATAAAAATTTAAGATGGCCGCCAAATTTTTACCTCATTATGGTACAATGTGAATATTTCAATAAAACGTTCGTGTAAAATGTCTTATATGTAGTTGCAATGGTCATAGAATACATTTATTTTGCTGTTTTGGTTGTTTTCAGCTGACACATGCTTCTGGGACAACTCTGCTCATAGGGGGAAATTAAAAATGGCCACAAAATAGTCTCATACTACTTTGTAAAATGTAATAATAACTTGATATATCAATTTTATCACATCTTATCAGGACTTTAAGGGCCAAGAAATCCATATCTGGTGTCATTTTGCTTATTAGTTCATTAAAAGCTAAACATAAAATGACTCCTCACTTCAATATTCATATTTCGTTACGAATAATTGTGGTGCATCTTATTTGTGATCCCAAAGATGGTATGGTATAAATCATGTCTATTTTCCTTTTATCGATAATAGCTTACGCATGCTCTTTTTACATAGATTGCTAATATTGTATGTTTCAAGAAAGGGGGATAAAAGTAGACCTGAAGCATGAATCCACATAATAGGGCTATGAATTGTCAAAATATCATGTCAAATACAAAGTTATTGTCCTATTTGAAAGTCTGCAAAAGGAATTCAAAGGAGTAAAGTTCTTCCAGGATTGTTGCATGATCTGTATTCTTGACATAGATCATTTCCCCTGTCACTGTTCTTTTGACTTATATAATGCTGTTCTGTTCTAGATTCATTTCAAGCTGGTCATCTGACTACGTCTTACTCTTCAACCAATTACTCTCTGTGTTATAAGAAAACATTTGGGATGAATTAAAGAAGATCCTGACGATAATCTCAACAGCACTCACAATAGAGCACCAAAATTGAGCACCGACGGACCCCTAGCAAGCTAGAGGTGGGACCAGGTGCCCGGGAGGAGTAAGCATCCCCTGTTGGCTAGCCGCACCCGACGTCGATGTTCACGCACGAAAATGAAAACAGTATATTGAATATATGCACTGTCTGAGGTTCTGTCTATGTAGAAAGTGCTATGGCGACAATGTCAGGAAAACAATATTCAAAACACTTACTGTCAAACCCCTCGCGGGGAACTTTTTTACGAGCTCCACACGGCAAAGGGCATAAGTGTGACTGAAAACCTGTTTAAAGATATGCTATAGAAACAACCGTCAAACTGTGCGGAACACTGATATTCAGGACAATTGCTTTCAAGATTTCACCCTCTTGATTTTATCATGCCAAACCATACGTAGTACCATTTCATCTTGCCACAACTGAAGACTCCTCAGATTCAATTTTGAATCGCTGTAGAGAAAAACGGAGGGAATCTCCAACAAGAAGTAACAATTATCCTTAGATGTAATCATAGTAGATAAAATTTTAAAAGGCTTGTTAATTTACAAACTTAACCGGCCTTATGAATAAAAAGGAGTGTGCTAACGCTGTTACTTAAGTCTATTGATCAGCATTCACTACATAGAAGAATACTGTACATTCTATCTACCAGAAATGCATGATTCGGACAGTGTGGTACTTCCAGCCAAAATGATTCAAAGAATCAAAAATAATTAATGTTGTTTTGCATCATTTGAAGACATTCTATTCTTGCAAAGTTCCATCTCAAGTATGAATAGGATAAATGCAAGGTTCAGAATGGTACATGTCATCATAAACGTTATACCTAAATATAATAGATAGATCAACTCAAAATACATTACTACGAGGGACTGTTATGTGAAGAAAACAAACACTTTCTATTGCAATGAACGCCAGAGGAACAAGGATAAATTTTACTCTATCATTTTGTATACTTGTCATTTTTATACTTGATAAAGGCCAAGGGGCCGAAAATTTGTGTAAACGAGTGTTTGTGTTTTTCTTTGCTTTCCATCGATTCTTGTCGATTGGAAAAAAGCTATACAGGCCAAGCAAAGAAATTGCCATGATGGTCAAAAGAGCCTAAATAGCCAAGTTACCTCAAGTTTACTTGCTAAGGCACGGTCCATTTGATATTCTGGGGGGTGGGGGCATAGGTTTTTTTTGTCGGAGCAAGATTTTTTTTCGCCCCGGACCGGGGCAAAATTATTTTTGTTTGTAAAGTTGGAGCAAGGAAATTTTTTTTTTAACAATTGATGTGAATGTTAAGAATGTTTGTGTTTTTTCAATAGAAATTCTTTATTTTTACTTAAATTACGCCAAACATTATTTTTATGTAAAACTTGTTCATTTCTAAACTGAGAGGGATGAAAGATTTTTACAAAATGCGATATGTAATTTTGAGTAAACAAAATGTATATAAGGTCTTGTAACATGTAAGAGGGCCTGATGCAAGTTTTTATATGTAGAAATGAAAACTAGGGAAAAACTTATTTAAATTCTCCTTCCAAGCTTGTATATAAAATTATACACTATGGTGATACATGTATCTATTAACAGTAATAAATTAAATTAATAATGTATTAAAGCATTTTAATTGTTTCAGTCACATGCATTCTTTTGATATTTTTCAAATATGAACTTGCCATCAGAGAAGAAAACCATGGCGAGTGAGCGACGCGAGCCCAAATTTTTTTAAAGAAAGTAAAAACTGCGGCGAGCGAAGCGAGCCAAAAATTTTCAGGAATTTTATGCGAATTTTATGGTTATTCTTCAAATTCAGATTACTTGTAAGAGCAAGATTATTTTTTTCTGTCACACCATAAGCAAATATTTTTTTATCAAAATTCAGAGCAAAATTTTTTTTTCGAAAAAAAAACCCAAAGCCCAACCAGAATATCAAATGGACCTTGCCTAACTCTAGAATCCCCTGCGTCAAACAAACTGGTCTTATAGACTTATATGATCAATAGGGAAACTTTATTTTTGTCTTTTGGGTACCATTTTAATCAAACAAATGAAATGTTCATCTTTGCATTACACTTTGACGAATCTTAGTCTGTTAAAGTTGAAACCATCCAATCTTAAAAGTCTCTCTTACTCATTTTTCATCATATATGGTAAATCTTTTAAAATACTAGCTTGTGATATTTCTTTTTAGAAATATACAATATTCACACATTGATTTATTATGTTTACTTATTGTTTCTTCCGTAGTATTCTAAGTTCCCAACTAAGATGGTAATCTTGAATTAAGCATATATAAGCTCAAGTCGTAGCAAAGATCTCTGCGAAGGAATACTAAGACCCTCAAATTACTAATACGATGAGTTGTCCTTACTTTTTCTAATGAAAAAAATTAAATTAGAATTAATGTATTCAAGGATCATTGCAACTACAAATAGGATGTGAAACACGAAATTTTTATTGAAATCTACACATTATACCATAATGAGGTTGAAATTTGGCGGCCATCTTGAATTTTTAGCCTAGAATGAGCTCAAAATGCCAAGATGACATCGGCACTGAGGTTGTCGACACTCAAAACCCCTGACTTGATGTGCCATACTTAATATTTGATAAACGAATTAAATTTCACCTATTGATGGAAGGCATTTGGTGGCCATTTTGAATTTCCCCCAATAAGCAGAGTCGTTCCAGAAGCATGTGTCAGCTGAAAACAGCCAAAACAGCGAAATAAATGTATTCTAGGACCATTGAAACTACAAATAAGACATGTTACACGAAAGTTTCATTGAAATACACATTGTACCATAGTGAGGTAGAAATTTGGCGGCCATCTTGACTTTTTAGCCCTGAATGAATTCAAATTGTACAAATGACATTGGAAATGGGTTTGTTGACCATGAAAACCCCTGATTTGATGTGACACACTTAATATTTAAAGAAAAAATTCAACTACTGGTGGAAGGCATTTGGTGGCCATTTTGAATTTCCGCGGATAAAAAGAGTTGCCCAAGGTTGCCAGAGTGGCAACCAATATAGAATCGTTCAGTTCTATCCCATAGATAAGATAGAAAAAATAATCATAGGAAAGGACATTTCTAGGTCGGCCACATGTTATATAAGGTTGTATAATCGACTAAACAGTCTCTCTTGAATATCGAATTTCTCGAAATCAATCTATTTTGCAAAGAAAGTTGTGTTTCTCGTGTGTTCTTATTATGTTAAAACTATCCGAAAAGTTTCAAAACTTTTAAATATTTCAACGCAGTACACCCTAAAACTCTGTAAAACAGGCCATTCGAGTCATTTTCTTCTCAGCTCAGTAACGTCAAAGTTGACCTGAAGTTTAGAAATAGATCTATACAGAGAGAGAATTTCCCTATCTTGAATCGAATATCTTTTTGTTATATTCTTTCCTATGATAAGGTCCATATTCTTTGCTTGGTAATTGTAAACAAATCAATTTACAAATACATTTCTCACCAAAGTTATGCCGTTAATTGACATGTTTCATGCATTGAAATTTTCTATTCTAAGGCACGGTCCATTTCATATTGTAACGCAGCTATATAGTAAAGAGAAGGGTGACGACGAACGACACACTCTGACGACTATTGACACACAGAGTACACACAGTACTGACAGACTCTCGACTCAATATTCTATACGTTGACACCTTGGCTCGCCCACTGTAATATTACTACAGTATATGGGGATGCCAGACACTTTCTCATAAAAGTGACAAAAGACCACTTAGAATCAGTTTCTTAATTTATTTAACACACAGGATTCCTCATAACAAACTCATGATAACAACAATAAAATAACAAAACGTACAATATGACACTAAAACCCAACCCAGCTGATCACTGTTAAAAATAAAACTCCTAACTTATTCCTAACGCTAGTATGCTTATATCTATCTCCTACTGTCCTAATCAGTCGGTCACTTGATAAGAGATCAAGTATATGACCGACTGCCCCTACTTTATCAAACGGAATAAAACTCTAAAATATACTGAAAATACGTAAATAAACTCAGAAGATCACTCAGTGATTAAATAAAACTGAATATGTGATCGACGAAGAAAAATGCTAACCTAAATCGCCAAATTAACCAAAGTCTAAAACGCCTCTGAGACGGAACGAACTTCTCTAGAAAACAATACTACAGAGAAAGGCACTGCTACTCGTAGTAACCTACATTTATAACCTGACGTAATACGCCGGTAGCACGTGCACCAATCATATCGCGTTGACCTTTCCAGCGAAACTCGCCAACCAATCAGATACGTGGGAATGACCTTTGCTGGAATGTGTTCCCACGCCCGATTATTCCTAAGTTTTCCTAATCGTTAATTACAAAAATTATCAAACAATGTCATTATACTTCTATAATAAAATAATAACTCTCTATACTGATAAATACAAAAAGTAATTAAAATATAAACACGTAACGAATGTAAACACGAAGTGAGATCGTGAAAACATGGCGGCAAGTACGACGAATACACAACGTGTAGCAATACATTACAAGGAATACACACATATACAACCGCTCTAAAATGAATTTAACAAAGAGGTAAGCTACTACTGGTTCTGTAAATTAGTCACAACAAATAAAAGTCATTTTCAAACAATACGAAGGTCGTAATATAAAAATGCACATAAAAGGTGATCAGCTGATTGTCAACAAATTGTCGAAATACACAAATTGCATAAAATTTCAGTGTTGACGACTGTTACATTCTCCCCTACTTAAATTCCAAGTCCCTTTGGAACACTCAACAAAATACGTCAAACGCTATTGTATATTGTAAACAATTGAAACAATGTATATAATATATATCAATATTATGCACCACACAGTTAGTGTTTCAAAAAATAAAATAGCACTTGTAATG
This sequence comes from Pinctada imbricata, assembly GCA_033119305.1. Taxonomy (NCBI): domain Eukaryota; kingdom Metazoa; phylum Mollusca; class Bivalvia; order Pterioida; family Pteriidae; genus Pinctada; species Pinctada imbricata. The sequence continues at coordinate 42,725,118 of VSWD01000006.1, forward strand.
ATGTATTTCAAACAGTTATGGCAACACTTACGTAAAACTTCATAAACGTTTTAAAGTACCACACAGGGTTACCACACAGGTAATGTTTCAAAGATAGCATGTGTAATTCAAACAGTTAAACCATGCTTACTTAAACTTCAAAATTATGCACCACACAGCTGTACAGAGTACCACACAGTATTACTCAAAATGTGTAAACATGTTTCCGACAAATGAGGCAGTACCTACATAAAACATCATCATTATGTACCATACATAGCATCATATAGTATTTGTATCACTACATACTGCTTCAACTGCTTCATAACCCATTATGCACCATACATTACATCATAACATATATGTACCACACATGCACATGAATCCATTCACCATACATTGTTGCATAGTGATTCTTCAAAAATTCATATTAATAATGCAATTTCACTACACCATTAAGGTCAACAATTAGGTAATTCAACTCACATGCATAATGATGCATATCTGTGAGTCAAATAAATAACAAAATTTAACTTTTATACAACATCAATAATTGACATATCTGTCACACACAGGTAATTTGAGATAAAGTTGCATGACTAGAATGCAATTAATTGGTACCTGCGTACATATAACAAAGGTATGCAAAAAGTCAAAAATGCAAGAAGTTAAAAGATTTCTGTTCACGCATATGATTTTTGAATCAAAACATTCACAAATTACTTTGAGCCAAAGTTTGAAAAAATTATGGATTATATTATCTTAAAACCTCATCAGATATAACTGGCCAACATTTTGACATTAAACAATACATGCATTTACCAAAGCAGGTAAAGAATTAATTTGAGTATACTCACTCAAATAAAGGTTGACTCAAGTAAGTTATAGCCAGTGACAAACAAGAAATGTTCCCTTGTATCTCATCTCAAAAACATTTTATACAAATTGTCACAATAGCACTTGACAATAATGATTTTCAATCTTTGATAAAATAGATGTAGTTTTCGACACAACTCTCATATTATGATGAGAACAAAAAGTGTATAGTCAAAATACTCATCAGTAGATCTAGACCTTGACATATATATATATATCCAACTGAGCTCATGTACACACATACATTGTATTCAATAATAAATGGCAAATATAAATAATTACTTAATCTCTCCCCCACTTAGCATATAAGTTCTCCTGAACTTTAAAGTTTAACATATTCACTCGGAATTTTCAACATCAAAATCACCCGTCCTCCCTCCATGACATGGTAAGTACAATATATTTACTTTTACCCAAAAATAATTTACAGTATTTCAATAGTGAATTACGTTAACAATTACATGATTAACCTAAATGTACAAATTTTACAATTTTAGCTACCACCTGCAAAATTACAAATAAAACAACAATTAATTTATACCTAATTATTCATACTTAATTCTTTTTTTAATGTCTGGACCTGGATCTGTCGGGGCGGAAAAGCTGGTTCTCATCATCTTCATTGTGGTGCCTCCTCCCGGAATTCCACAAGGGCCTCCTCTCCCCGGATACCCGGCTCTGGCGTGGCATCTGATAAACAATGCTCTTGAGCACTGGTCTGGGTGGTGAAACTGCTGTCCTGCTCACGCGTGGGACCTCCCCAATGCCGTCTCCTTTATGCTTTGACTTCACCTGGGCATCCGGGTTAATTTTGTGCTCAAATAGGAGGCTCCTTAACCTTTTGATCTCTTCCTCCTGCTCTAAGCATTTCTTGTGAAGAGTGAGGTGGTTCATTTCTGTCATGGTCCCAATGTCCCTCTTCTCCGGCAGATCCAGATCCAGCTCATCGTAATCTAGATCCTCCATGCATAGAAATTCCCCTAAAACATTCTTTTCTTCTTTGGTTAAGGTGCAGGTGGCAGTGGCAGTGGCAGTGGCAGCAGTCAGGGCAGTGGCAGCAGTCAAGGCAGTGGGGGCAGGTTTTGGTAAGATCTTCCTCAACCCTGGAACTTCTGCAATTGAAGAATCTTTTTCCGGGGGTGGAGGTACTGGAGCAGATGGGACCTCTCCTTCCTTCTTTGTGACCCTCCTTCGGCTCTCCCAGAATGTTGCCGATTCCTCCCTTGACAAGGCTGACATTATGTTATGGGCTACGAGCGACTCCTGCCTGGGTTCCTGTGGTGGCAGCATCTCATGTGATCCAGACACCTTCATGTGAGGTAAGTACCATTTTGGGTGTTTTCTGAATTTGGTGATGTCTGAGGTACCAAATCCGCAGTCATCGCACAGGTACGGCAATTCCTCCACAGTAAGATGGAACTCGTACAGATGCTCAAGTACCCGCCTCCTCTCTCCCCTGTAGTCACAAGACCTGCACAAGTATGCCAATCCTCTCTTAAGGTTCTCCATTCTGAAAATAGAATAGGAAGAAACATGTATATTTAACATGTAAATTCTCCTATTCATGGAACATGCAAATATGTATATTAACATACATGGCATGTAAAATTATCATCCTAGTTAAGTTTTCTTATGTGACATGTAAATATGTAAATTAACATATAGTACATGTAAGTTTAACCCGTCCCTTTTCCTATGCTAATTCATCCTATCTTCACTAAGTAGATTAATTTTGCTCATCACTGTACGTTTTGTTTACAATACAACATCAATATACAGGTATAGTGTACACAAATTTCAATTCTGGAAAAACATAATGTCACATCTCTATTTTCTCGTAAGTTTCTTTGTCCATTTGGGTGGGTTGTCTCCCTTATAGGGCAAGAGCTTGTTGTGGTTCACCACTCGCTTCTGTCCTTTCCCGTCTATTTGGATCTGGAAAACCAGGCAACTGTATGATTTAGTGACCACACACGGTCCAAAATAGACTTCTTTTAACTTCGGGCAGGTACCATCTTGCTTTTCGTTCTGTACCCAAACTAAATCTCCTTCAGAGTATTTGTTTACAAGAAGTTTTCCATTGTATATTTCCTTTTGTCTTTCAGCTGCCTTTTGAAGATGTGATCTGCAGATTTGATGGGCGTGGTTCATCTGATATCTGATATTGTCTACATATGCCCCATATGATGCTGCAGTGTCATCAGCAGTGGTAAGTGGCAACATAATCGCTTCATACGGTGTGCGCACTTCATGTCCAAGTACCAACATATTAGGGGTGAATCCCGTTGAGTCCTGAGTGGTTGACCTATATGCTGAGACAAGTATTTGTAAATGCAGATCCCATTCTGTTTCTTCATTTGCTATATACGACTTGATCATTTGAATAATAGTACGATTGAACCGTTCAACCAATCCATTTCCTTTAGGATTCCTGGCAGATGTCCTGGTTTTCTTAATTTGCAACATAACGCACAGCTCAGTAAATATTTGGGACTCATAGTTCCTTCCTTGATCAGAATGTATTGATAATGGACATCCGAAACGAGATACCACTAATTCAATTAACGCTTTTGCTGTAGTACTGGCAGTCTGATCTGGTACTGCTTGAAGCTCCACCCATTTGGTAAAGTAGTCGATAAAGACAATAATGTATTTGTTTCCTCTTTCAGTCTCTGGTAATGGACCGATTACATCTGTTGCAACCCGCTCCCATGGTGCACCAGCGGAAATGTGGCCGAGGCCTGCCTTAGCATGCCTTAACGGAGGTTTGCACTTAGCACATATTTCGCATTTTCCTACATAGCATTTAACATCTTCTTTCATGTTGTACCAGTAAAACATTTTCCTAATTCTAAGTTTTGTCTTCTAAGTCGTCATGACAAGTTTTCAAAATTTCCCCCTTGAATGCCGGGGGTGTAATAAGCTGCTCAAATGTCTGTCCATCTTTTGAAATGTGTTTCCTATACAGTACATCTTCCCTAAGATAAAGTTGATTCCATATCGTAAGGTAATGTCTAGTGGCTTGAGAATGTTGTACTACATTTTCTGTTGCAGGTTTTTCGTCAGCAGTTTTCCATCTTAAGACTGGGCCAATATCCTCATCGTCATTCTGATGATTCCTTATGTCGGCGTGACTGTGCCTTGGTACAACAGTTGTCTCTCCAGGTAATTCATTTACAGCAGACTGCTTCCTGGTTTTAACTTTGCGGACTTGTTCGTCCATGACAGCTGCTTTTCGTTTACATTTGCTGCAAGGGCCACATTTAAGTTTTTCTAAGTTATCCATGTCCGGGCATGTTCAGTCAAATGGATTTGGGCATCTTGACAGCCCATCAGCATTTCCATGACGGTTTCCTGGTCTGTACTCTATGCTAAAGTTAAAAGCTGACAGTATCTCGATCCACCTTGCTACACGTCCCTTTGGATCCTTTAAACGGAATAGCCACACCAAGGCTTGATGATCCGTGCGCACCAAAAAATGGCGTCCCAAGAGGTACTGTCGAAAATAATCTACGAAATAGCGAACTGCCAAAAGCTCCTTGTCAGTGACGCAGTAGTTTCTTTCGCTTTTGTTTAAAGTCCTACTGCCATAATAAAGTACTCTTTCTCTGCCATCCTGAATCTGACTCAATACGCCCCCTATCCCTACATCACAAGCGTCACAGTCAAGTATGAAGTCCCCTTGCTCTGGGTCTGGCACGCCCATTATTTCTGGTCCTTTGAGTTCGTTCTTCAATTTGTCAAAGGCTTGCTGACATTCACTCGTCCAATGAAACGGCTTGTCCTTCTGGGTCAGTTCAGTCAAAGGCTTGGAGATTGCAGAAAAACCTTTTACGAATCGCCTATAGTAGGTTGCTGTGCCTAAAAATTGTTTTACTTCTGTTGGAGTTGTCGGTCGTGACCAATCCACTATTTTCTGTATATTTGATTTGTCGGGCAAAATTCCATCTTTGTTGACCCGGTGACCCAAAAATATTACCTCCTCCTGAAACATCTGACATTTTTCTGGTTTCAACTTGAGTCCTGCTTGTTTTATTTTCTCCACTACATGTTCAAGCCTAGTGAGATGTTCTTTTGCATCTCGACTGAAAATGATTACATCGTCAAGGTAAATTAGGCAAGTGTTCCACTGAAGTCCAGCTAAGGCAAGTTCCATTAACTTTTGAAAGGTTCCAGGTGCGTTCGTTAAGCCGAATGGCATGGTGGTATATTCAAAATGCCCGTATTTCGTAACAAAGGCTGTCTTCGGTATATCAGATTCCTTGACCTTGACCTGGTGGTAACCTGCTGTTAAATCTAGGGTTGAAAACCATCTCGCACCTGATACTGAGTCCAAACAATCCTGGATTCTAGGTAAAGGGAATGCATCTTTTGTTGTCAAACTGTTCACCTTCCTATAGTCGACACAAAGCCTCAGTTTGCCATTCTTTTTCTTTGCCAAAACTAGTGGTGATGACCATGGTGAATTTGAGGGTCTAATAATTCCTTTATTTTGTAGATTTTGAATGATCTCCCTTGTCTCTTTGTTTAATGCGAGCGGTACTTTCCGAGGGGGTTGTTTAACTGGACGATGACCCTCTGTGTTAATTTCATGGTTTATTAGGATGGTTTGCCCCAAATCCCATTCATGCCTGGAAAATGTATCTTGAAACTTCCATAAAAATTCCCGAAATTTTTCTCGTTCCTCCTTTTTCAAGTTGACTATTGACTCCTCGTAGAGCTCTTTCAAATGCTCTGGAATATTATCTTTCTTTGTTGTCTGCACAGTTATCTCCTCTTTATTGACATCATCAAAATCAAATACTTCACATGACTCTATTTCTCCAATCATAGTTTGTTTGGATTAGTCCATTCTCTTTGTTCTTGCTGTTGTCCTACAGATGGGGATTGATTGTTAGGATTACCTCCCTTCTTGTCAGGAACATTTTGTCTGCCAATTTGATCAGTGTCTGTTTTCTGCTTAATCAACTCCTTCTTGAGGCTTTCAATTTCAGCTTTCAGCTGCTGTATAACCTGGCTATTTCCATTGTGATTGTTTCCTTTCTTCCCATTCTTGAAATTTCCGCCCTGATTTTGAATGTTTTGAGAATGAGAATTCCTCCCTTTGTCTGTGCCACTTTTCTGGATCTCGCTTTTTATTTGCCTTGCAACTTTCCCTTTTTTGTGTCCTTGTCTCCCTGATTCCTCAAAAGTTACGACTTGCAGCACGGCTTCGTCAATTGTAGTAGGGTCCTTTATGTACTCCACATGAAATTGTGCATCTGGATCTGACAGACCGTCTAAGAAATGTCTTAGTAAGTCCTCTTCCCTTGTTTCCCTATTCCTATCTGGATGAGCCTTATCATAAAGACGCTTTAGGTCTGAGGCGAAAGCTTCTGGTTTTTCTCCTGATTTTTGTTGCCTATTCGAAAATCTAACTGCATATGTCTTTCTGGTCTCTACAACTCTGAACCTATTGCCTAATTCTGATATCAGTTTGCAGTAATCCCTCCTAGTTGCCTTTGAAAGCTGCCCATAAACAAAGTCTGCGGCATCGTCTAGCATAAGTGGTAGCAGGTGATCCAAACGGTCTTCTGTTCCCCAGCCTCTCCTTTCAGCAGTTTCTTCAAATCGTCCGACCCAAATTTTCCAGTCCTCCTTTCCTGTAAATGATGGTATCCGTGGTAATTTACTGTTGTTACGTCTGCGTCGTGGAATTGACGTAATGTCGGTTTCAGATTCAGAACTGGTATATTTATGATTTGCATTTGTATCATTCTGCTGCGTTTGGTTTACCATTGTTGAGGCCTGTATTGCTCGCTGTACTTCCTGTTGTATTAAGGTTGCAATATTATCAGTAGCTGGCTGAGACATACTAGTATTGCCGGTACCTGCATTTACAACGGAGCCATTATGTCCGCACGGTATAGAGTTTATATTTTGATTAACCGGTACGGTGCCGGTATAAGGGGTTGGATTGCTGGATGAAGCTTGGGAGTAACCGGTAAGTGGGAAACCGGTATGGCTTACTCTGCTATTGTATGAAACTGGTAAATAACCAGTAAATGAAGCTTGACCTATACTGATATTGGATGAAACTGGTAAATGACCAGTAAATGGAGACTGACCTAATCCAGCACTGGATGCAAGTGGTAAATGACCAGTAAATGGAGCTTGGCTGGATGCAACTGGTAAATGACCAGTAAATGAAGCTTGGCTGGATGCAACTGGTAAATGACCAGTAAATGGGGTTTGACTGGATGCAACTGGTAAATGACCAGTAAATGAAGCTTGGCTGGATGCAACTGGTAAATGACCAGTAAATGGGGTTTGACTGGATGCAACTGGTAAATGGCCAAAAGATAAATTTTAACCTCTGTTGTCAGTGGACGCAACTGGTAAATGACCAGTACATGGAGATTGATTGGATGTAACTGGTAAGTGACCAGTAAATAAACTTTGACCTCTGTTGTCATTTGACGCAACTGGTAAATAACCAGTAAATGAAGTTTGACTTGATCTGACATTGGATGTAACTGGTAAATGACCAGTAAATGAACTTTGACCCATATTGGTACTAGACGCAACTGGTAAATGACCAGTAAATGAACTTAAACTTGGGCCAACCGGTAAATGACCAGTAAATGAACTTTGACCCGCATTGGTACTAGACGCAACTGGTAAATGACCAGTAAATGAACTTTGACTTGGGCTAACTGGTAAATAACCAGTAACTTGGTTCTGCAATGGTCCAACATTCATACCATGTTTATTCCCATATTCAGGTAGGTGACCTCCACAGTAATATAAAGGTGGTAGACCTGTTGATACTCTTGGGCTCTCCGTCAAAGAAGTGTAAACAGGTAATGAGCTAGTATTGAGACTAGCATAAGAACCTGTAGAACTAGTACTAGTAACTTCAACATCTGAATTTGAAGTAACTTCAACAACATTTAAGTTTAAATCCGGAATTCTCTTTTCAGGGGTCTCCTGACGAGAGCTACCGACTTCAGAGTCTGAACCCTGTTTATCCACATCCCGACTAAGGACTGATGTTCTACTTCTGACCTTCCTCTGTTTCCTACCCATGTTGTGAAATAAAAATAAACTTAATAGAACAACTAAGAATGTCTCAGAGTTTCTCTTATTTCCTGTGTTCGACCACTGGATCCAATTGTTTATTTGGATCCCGCCGGGGATACCAAAATGTAACGCAGCTATATAGTAAAGAGAAGGGTGACGACGAACGACACACTCTGACGACTATTGACACACAGAGTACACACAGTACTGACAGACTCTCGACTCAATATTCTATACGTTGACACCTTGGCTCGCCCACTGTAATATTACTACAGTATATGGGGATGCCAGACACTTTCTCATAAAAGTGACAAAAGACCACTTAGAATCAGTTTCTTAATTTATTTAACACACAGGATTCCTCATAACAAACTCATGATAACAACAATAAAATAACAAAACGTACAATATGACACTAAAACCCAACCCAGCTGATCACTGTTAAAAATAAAACTCCTAACTTATTCCTAACGCTAGTATGCTTATATCTATCTCCTACTGTCCTAATCAGTCGGTCACTTGATAAGAGATCAAGTATATGACCGACTGCCCCTACTTTATCAAACGGAATAAAACTCTAAAATATACTGAAAATACGTAAATAAACTCAGAAGATCACTCAGTAATTAAATAAAACTGAATATGTGATCGACGAAGTAAAATGCTAACCTAAATCGCCAAATTAACCAAAGTCTAAAACGCCTCTGAGACGGAACGAACTTCTCTAGAAAACAATACTACAGAGAAAGGCACTGCTACTCGTAGTAACCTACATTTATAACCTGACGTAATACGCCGGTAGCACGTGCACCAATCATATCGCGTTGACCTTTCCAGCGAAACTCGCCAACCAATCAGATACGTGGGAATGACCTTTGCTGGAATGTGTTCCCACGCCCGATTATTCCCAAGTTTTCCTAATCGTTAATTACAAAAATTATCAAACAATGTCATTATACTTCTATAATAAAATAATAACTCTCTATACTGATAAATACAAAAAGTAATTAAAATATAAACACGTAACGAATGTAAACACGAAGTGAGATCGTGAAAACATGGCGGCAAGTACGACGAATACACAACGTGTAGCAATACATTACAAGGAATACACACATATACAACCGCTCTAAAATGAATTTAACAAAGAGGTAAGCTACTACTGGTTCTGTAAATTAGTCACAACAAATAAAAGTCATTTTCAAACAATACGAAGGTCGTAATATAAAAATGCACATAAAAGGTGATCAGCTGATTGTCAACAAATTGTCGAAATACACAAATTGCATAAAATTTCAGTGTTGACGACTGTTACAATATTCTGGGGGAGGGGGGGGGGGGGGGCTTGGGTTTTTTGTCAGAGCAAGATTCTTTTTTTCGCCCCAGACCGGGGCAAAATTATTTTTTTCTTCCAAAGTTGGAGCAAGCAATTGTTTTTATAACAATTGATGTGAATATTAAGAATGTTTGTGTTTTTTCTATAGGAATTCTTTATTTATACTTAAATCACTCCAAACATTGTTTTTATGTAAAACTTGTATTCACTTCTAAACTGAGAGAGATGAAAGATTTTTACAATATGCGATATATAATTTTGAGTAAACAAAATGTATATAAGGTCATGTAATATGTATTAAAACATTGATGTGACGTCATGCCTTTGTTCGGACAGTCCGAAATTTACCTTTGACTGTCCAATATCAAATCTAGGTCGCGTTTATTAGAAAAATATACGCGACCTAGATTAAATAATGGACAGCCATAGGTAAATGTACTTTGACATCTACAGGACAACCGTTACAATCCTTATTTAGAAATCATGTGACAAGAATTCCATGTATCGTGGTACTGATTATTCCAATTTTTGCTATTTTTTCCGGAGTTGAAAAAAATCCAGCACAATCTTACATATCTAAAGAATCAGCCCTTGTGTCGGAAATGATAATGTAAGAGGCACTATTGTTCAGTCCGTTTTTTCGGTCTAAATTTTTTCCATCCTTTAAATTTTACTTATAATTAAGACTTTTTCTAGTTCGGACACTTGACCTAAATCCAGCCTCTGACGGTTATTTCGACCCAGTCCCCCAGCCCCCCCCCCCCCCCCCTGCCCCCTCCCGTGCAAATAACCGTCAAGGGCTGGGTTTAGGTCAGGTTTTTCGAACTACACTCTTTCAAAATATTTCCCTGAATTGTTTCTTTCATTTAACCTTGCACATAGTAAGTTGAACGTCCCCATTTATTTCTTTTTATTTAAAGGCACTATATTATTTCTTGCTTGTCCGGAAAATGTCAATTTAAGAGACACGCCCTTTTATTCTATATATCCAAAGAAACTTCAACTAAATCGTCGTCATGCAAAGTATATTCTCGTTTAATTTTTCCCAAAAATTGCATCCGATTTCTTGGTTTACGGAATCTGCGTCATAATTTGTCACAACTTTTTACAAATTTTATCTACGTTATGTATTGGATAAACGCCGAAAACAATTCATTCTAAAAGATATTGGACAGTTTGAGGCCCGCAGGGCCGAAAACTATCGAATATCTTTAAGAATGAATTGTTTGAGGAGTATATCGTACTTAAAACATTGATCACTATTCAAAGTGGCATGACCTCTGTCTTTGTTCTTATTATTTTAATTGCCTTTACTGTAACGAAATGTAATCACTCCAGGTTCCAACATTCTCGCTACTAGCAGTAGGGAGTCGTTAATAAAAGAATTAAGATAACGGAGATGAAAATTTCAATTGAAAAAGAAAGTTGTGACAAATTATGACCCAGATTCCGTAAACCAAGACGAAATTTGATGCAATTTTTGGGAAAAAAATCAACGAGAATACTTGCGTGATGACGATTTAGCTGAAGCTTCTTTGGAGTTATAGAATAAAAGGGCGTGTCTCTAAAATTGTCGTTTTCCGGACAAGCAAGAAATAATATAGTGCCGAAATACCGAAAAGAAATCAGCAGGGACGTTCAACTTACTACATGTATATGAAGGTTAAAAAATGAAAGAAACAATTCAGAAAGATATTTTGAAGGAGTCTAGTTCGAAAAACCTTACCTAAACCCAGCCTTTGACGGTTATTTTCACTGGGGGGGGGGGGGGGGGGGGTGTCAAAATAACCGTCAAAGGCTGGATTTAGGTAAGGTATTTCGGACTAGAAGAAGTCGAGCAAAAGTCTAATTAAAAGTAAATTTAAAAAGATGGAAAAAAATTGAGACCGAAAAAAAACCGGACTGAACTATAGTGCCTCTTACATTATCATTTCCGACACAACGGCCGATTCTTTAGATATATTATAAGATTGTGCTGGATTTTGTCAACTCCGGAAAAAATAGCAAAAATTGGAATAGTCAGTACCACGATACATGGAATTCTTGTCACGTGATTTCTAAATAAGGATTGTAACTGTAAATGTCAAAGTACATTTATCTATGACTGTCCAATATTTAATCTAGGTCGCGTATATTTTTTCTAATAAACGCGACCTAGATTTGATATTGGACAGTCAAAGGTAAATTTCGGACTGTTCGAACAAAGGCATGACGTCACATCAATGTTTTAACTTCTTTTATAAACGACTGCCTACTGCTAGTCGCGAGAATGTGAAAACCTGGAGTGATTACATTTTGTTACACTAAAGGCAAATGAGTTAAAGAAGATCCTGACGATAATCTCAACAGCACTCACAATAGAGCACGAAATTAAACATCGACGGACCCCTAGCAAGCTAGAGGTGGGACCAGGTGCCCGGGAGGAGTAAGCATCCCCTGTTGGCTAGCCGCACCCGCCGTCGATGTTTATGAAGCATGGAAATGAAAATATATAAAATTTATGCACTGTCTGACGTAATGTCTATATAGAAAGTGCTATGGCGACAATGTCAGGGAAGTATATTCAAAACACTTACTGTCAAACCCCTCGCGGGGAACTTTTTTACGAGCTCCACACGGCAAAGGGCATAAGTGTGACACAAATGAGTTAAAGAAGATCCTGACGATAATCTCAACAGCACTCACAATAGAGCACGAAATTAAACATCGACGGACCCCTAGCAAGCTAGAGGTGGGACCAGGTGCCCGGGAGGAGTAAGCATCCCCTGTTGGCTAGCCGCACCCGCCGTCGATGTTTATGAAGCATGGAAATGAAAATATATAAAATTTATGCACTGTCTGACGTAATGTCTATATAGAAAGTGCTATGGCGACAATGTCAGGGAAGTATATTCAAAACACTTACTGTCAAACCCCTCGCGGGGAACTTTTTTACGAGCTCCATACGGCAAAGGGAATAAGTGTGACACAAATGAGTTAAAGAAGATCCTGATAACATTAACATAATAACATTAACATAACATAATGAAGATCCTGATAACATTAACATAATAAGAAGAAAGTCAAAGGTCATGCCACTTTGAATAGTGATCAATGTTTTAAGTACGATATACGCCGAAAACAATTCATTCTTAAAGATATTGGACAGTTTTCGGCCCTGCGGGCCTCAAACTGTCCAATATCTTTAAGAATGAATTGCTTTCGGCGTAAATCCAATACAGAGGGCCTGATGCAAGTTTTTACGTGTAGAAATGAAAACTAGTGAATCTCCTTCCAAGCTTGTATATAAAATTAGACACTATGGTGATACATGTATCTATTAATTATGGTGGCATATTTCTGCCTCCTACATGCAAGATATTTTTCTTTAGAATATGTGGACATGCGACTTACTTATGTTAACATGAAACTTATTTATGTCAACATGCAAGATAATTATGTTGACATGCAACTTATTTTTGTCAGCATGCAACTTATTTTGTCAACATGCAATATAATTATCTTGCACACCAACATAAGTACCTTGTATGTCAACATAAGTATCTTGCATGTCAACATAAGTATCTTGCATGTTGACATAAATAAGTCGCATGTTGACATAAATAAGTCGCAAGACCACATAATCTATAGAAATTATCTCGCATTTAGGAGGCAGAAGTATGCCACCATAGTTAATAGTAATGAATTATATTGATAATGTATTAAAGCATTTTAATTGTTTCAGTAACATGCATTCTTTTGATATTATCAAATATGAACTTGCCTTTATAGAAGAAAACTATGGCGAGTGAGCGACGCGAGCCCAAATTTTTTTATAGAAAATAATCGAAGGACTGAAAGTCCTGCGAGTTGGCAAAAAGTAACATTGAGAAGAACATACAGAAGACAAGTATAAAACTGGCACAAATCAAACTCCAAATCTATGCCTCAAAGGCTTGAATGAGTGATTCTCACAATTCAAGAGTTGTCTCGAATCTAAAAAAAAAATAGTCTGGAAATATATAAATATATAAAATGATAGAACTTCTTAACAAAACATAGGTAATCACAGATTACGAAGCTCATCTCGTGGCAGCAAAATTCAATTCAAACATATTTCTAAGTACATGTATATTGGCTTTTAAAGGCAAAATCATTCAACTGGAAAAAGTTGGTCAAGGTCATTTTATGAAAGTTTGATCAAAGATACATCCAATATGCAAGTTTTTTACATGTAGCACTCATACTTTGCTCAATACTGGCTTTTAAAGGCAAAATCATTTAACTGGAAAAAGTAGGTCAAGGTCATTTTATGAAAGTTTGATCAAAGATACATCCAATATGCAAGTTTGGTACATGTAGCACTCATACTTTGCTCAATATTGGCTTTTTAAGGCAAAATCATTCAACTGGAAAAAGTAGGTCAAGGTCATTTTATGAAAGTTTGATCAAAGATACATCCAATATGCAAGTTTTTTACATGTAGCACTCATACTTTGCTCAATATTGGCTTTTAAAGGCAAAATCATTCAACTGGAAAAAGTAGGTCAAGGTCATTTTATGAAAGTTTGATCAAAGATACATCCAATATGCAAGTTTTTTTACACGTAGCACTCATACTTTGCTCAATATTGGCTTTTAAAGGCAAAATCACTCAAGCGGAAAAAGTAGGTCAAGGTCATTTTATGAAAGTTTGATCAAAGATACATCCAATATGCAAGTTTGGTACATGTAGCACTCATACTTTGCTCAATATTGGCTTTTTAAGGCAAAATCATTTAACTGGAAAAAGTAGGTCAAGGTCATTTTACGAACGTTTGATCAAAGATACATCCAATATGCAAGTTTGGTACATGCAGCACTCATACTTTGCTCAATATTGGCTTTTAAAGACAAAATCACTCATGCGGAAAAAGTAGGTCAAGGTCATTTTATGAAAGTTTCATCAAAGATACATCCAATAAGCAAGTTTGGTACATGTAGCACTTATACTTTGCTCAATGTTGGCTTTTAAAAGCAAAATCACTCAAGCGAAAAAAGAAGGTCAGATGCCGCATCCGATGCATGGGTTCCTCTCAGTATCCCAAGATGAATCACTTGTGCAAGTCTGGTTACTGTAGCATCAGTACTTTGTACGATACTGAGCTACCCCATACTTCTTAACCAAGCCACTCTGACCTACCCCAAACTTCTTAACCAAGTCAATCAAGCGGAAAATGTAGGTCAGATGCAGCATCTGATGCATGGGTTCCTCTCAGTATACCAAGATGAATCACTTGTGTAAGTCTGGTTACTGTAGCATCAGTACTTTGTAAGATACTGAGCTACCCTAAACTTCTTAACCAAGCCACTTGAGCTACCCCAAACTTCTTAAATTAAGTCAATCAAGCGGAAAATGTAGGTCAGATGCAGCATCCGATGCATGGGTTTACCTCAGCATCCAAAGATGAATCACTTGTGCATGTTTGCTAACTGTAGCATCAGTACTTTGCCAAATACTGAGCTACCCCAAACTTCTTAACCGGACGCGGACACGGACGCGGACGCGCGGGGTTATAGCATAAGCTCACTCAACTTCGTCGAGGTGAGCTAAAAACTGCTTTTGAGGTCAGAGTTCACGGTCAATATGATCATGTCAAATTTGTTGCAATTGTTATGGGTGTATGTATGAAGTATAAAGTCCAATCACTTTTACTTTAGGAGATATTTGCTTTTGATACTTCTTAACCAACTTAAAACCAACATCTTAGGTTTATTAAGTATCAAAATGAAAAAACCTTTTTTTCCTAGTCGGTAAATAGCTCATCAGAGCTAATGTTGATTGTTATAAATTATGTCTGACTTTAAATAAATATTATTGATTGAATGATTGATTTATATACCTGTCTTAAGTCTTCTACACATCCACAAATTTTAATCTAAGGTCTTTTTTATCCTAAATACAATACTTATACCTATCTATCTAAATATAGGGTGCTCCTTATACAGAGGAGGGAAGTACAAAGAAAAAGATGCGCCATATTTTAATGCACTGACATCAACAAGTGATCGCTATTCCTATAGCACCGTTCCTTGTAGCATTTTTTTGCATTCTCATAATGCATTTAACCCATTATTTACAACTTGAACTTAAACGTCTGTCGTCTTATATGTTTTTTGTCAAATCGTAGTGGTCCTATTTCTTACTGCGCCAGTAACATTGTGCGTTGTTTGGTCCGTGCAGGGTTATCAAGTGCAAAGTTGAAAGCGATAGCAATGAGAGTTGGCTTTGCCAACTCAAAATTCAGAGCGAAATTATTTTTTTCGAAAAAAAACCCAAGCCCCCCCCCCCCCCCCCAGAATATCAAATGTACCGTACCTAAATGTTCCGCTTCCTAAATATACTTGTCCAATCAGAGAAATACTTTCCTAGTTACATTACGTTTTTCCGGTTCACTTCGACGCAACTTCTCGAGACAAGTGTACGTAATATGGAGTAAGGGATTACGTACACTTGTCTTGAGAAGATGACTTCGACGTTGCTCAAGAAAAAGATGAGTCCATTCCGTCAATCGATCACGTTAAATGGCTTGTTTACGATGAAATATTTTGAAGTTTTATATAGTTTTGGAAAGTATGTAGCAAATACGATTTCTTTTGCAAAGTTTATTCATTTAAAAAATAGTGCTGTCATATCGATGGAGTTCGCCACTATATTTCCAAAATAAATCGTGATATTGCTTGAACTTTGACTAAAGAGAGATGTGAAGGGGGCGGGTGTCATTGAGGGTTGTTGGCGTGCCTCATATATATCATTTGGATCTCCTCTACTTCGACCTCGAGCATCGCTAATGAAATGAACATCATTTGTTGGAATATGATATTGTGCACTGGAATTTTTTTTCAGCAGAACAAATACTTTAATGTTGATAATAAAAGCGATGAGGCCAATAAAAAACTGATTGAAACTAGTGATAAAGATTAACATACATGTGCTTATTTTAACATATTTCAACAGTCATCAATTAAGTACAAACCTGTCAGTTTGTTTTCTTCGTCCTGTAAAAGACAATTCAAAAATGCCACCATGTCTTCGTTATTCTTCTCAGGCAGAGGGATTTCTGTGGATGTCTTTTCTTTAAAATTCCCCAGAAACATTGCCTTGAATACCGGTGACGATGTCATTAGGAATCCTTTATTAAGATGTAAACGTTTGTTCTCCACCAACAGAACAATGTCTGTTAATCCTTCTTCATAAGGGAAATCCTCCGATTCTTCTATTTCAACCTGTGCTTCTTCTCCTTCTTCTTCTTTGTCTGACATTCTGTTCATACGAAATAATAATAATATTATGTCAAAGTCATAGTGAGGACGCAGGATGTTATGTTGACAATTATATCAGTGTTTCATATACAAACAAGCAAAGAAATGAATATGTAAATGAATCAGTGAAAAACAAATAAATAGATATATAAATTTATCACATGATACACCCGTTATGCAGTTTCATAAAGCCATTTCATAAATATATGATATGATAACACGTTACATATCGCTCTGCTTGAATGCGATTGGTCAAGTTTGGAACCGAATCACATGAACCTTGACAAATGTGACCTTTCATATATCGGTCAACTGTTAAATTCAGACCAAGAGTCAATATCATTGATTAAAATTGTTGTTGCTGAATTAATTCTTGCATTAAAATACTATTCAAAATTGAAATACTTTTCTGTTACGCACAGAATATCTATACGATGGGGACACTACTTCTCATGGCGTAGCAGACGACCTCAAGATCACTGCGTGGTTCGCCTCTGTAGTTCTCGGAAACGTTGATTTCTTGTTGGAAATACACATTTTTAGGCAATATCATGTGATAAAAAGAATCTCAAATGAATTTTCATTTCATACGATGTATTATGAAACTCGTTGTGCGTTTTATATATCCCCTCGCCAAGGCTCGGGGATATAAAACACACAACTCGTTTCATATTACATCGTATGAAATGAAAATTCATTTGAGATCCTATATATATCAATGATAAATAAATAATAAATGAATAAGTAAATGAATAAAAGAGAAAGAAAAAAGGGAGAAACGAAAAGAGGAAATATATGTAAACTTACAAGTTCTTTTGATTTATATGGGAGAGAGGAAGTAAAAAAAACTACGTTTTGAGATTAATTTCCCATAAACAAAAAGCATTATAGAAACATTCCTATAAAAATATTAATGGGCAAGAAAATTGATAATAAATAGAAAGAATAAAAATCTTATGTTGAATGTTACATTCATTCAACGGAAGGTATTTTTTATCATTCATGTCTCCTACCTGAATTGAACGTTAACTAGACTGCTAGTTCCCAAGATCTATAGTTGGACTGTTCCTATAAGGTAAATCGAAAACGGAAGTGAAATTCTATATAACTCAGTGCTTGTAAGCCCTTAGTGCTGATTTTTAGAAAATACTTTCAACAAAAAGCTATTTTAAGTCATGATTCAGTGTAAAAGAATTCGATTTCGTAACGCGCATAATTATCGATTTTTATTGAACAGGGTCCAAAAATCCCCAACTTGCAAACAAGGCCATAGGCGGCACCAGCTTGCAATGTAACCTTGCCATCATCGCTATTTTCCTACGCCATTTCACGCCCGAGAGGTCTCGCAAGTACTGCATGTCGTCACAGTGACGTCACTCAGATTCTGACATAAACAGTGCAAAAGATTGAAAGGCAGAGGCACACATATTACTTCTTTGAATGTTTAGGGGCGAGTACATAGGCAATGAAGGAAACGATTCTTATCTCGATGTAGAAAAATTGACAAGACCACCCGGTTGCAGCACCAACAGCAAAACCCCAACGAGACCAATGGACAATCGGTGTCGACTTAGGACTCAAGTCCAAAGACGATAGAATTCGATTTATAGCTTGAATTTTGGAGTTCTACTGGAAACTTCTCGCTCAGCTGATCGTGTTGGCAACGTTCAGATGAAGAAAGAATCCTTGATTCCTTTTGCATTGAAACAAAATCATTGCTTGTATCCTGTATACCTCATAAATGTACAACATGCGTAGGAGATTGACAAATCCTGAATATTTCCCGTAGTCTTCAATTACAAGGGTATCCTAGTTGGGCTTCCATATTTCTGTGAAAATAGGCTGTTTAAAATGAGTCATTTATCATGAGACAGAACGGAAACTTGTAATAAAAAATTGGGGGTTACCGTTGCTTTTCTTCCTCTAAATTTAGAATAAATAAAAATTTGCTAGGTACCCCTCGTTAGAAAACCCATATTATTTCTGTTAATGTAATAATTGATTTGAAATTAATATACGGTGTGAAAGTATGTCTTTTGTACTTTATATGAGTATTAGCCAATCACAAACGCGCGTTCATTCAATCCGAGCTTCAGTTTTAAATCGTTAGAAATCTTTTAGTCTAGGTGCCATTCATGAAACCCAAAATTTTTTTACGCACAAACTGTTTTTGCATGAGAGTGTTGTGAATACCCTCTACTTTGATAATCCGGTGGATGCCACTCTGGCATCCTTGGGCATTTCGAAATTTCGGGGTAAAAGTGAAATTTTCGAAGAAAAACCGTTGAAAATAGGAAATATTCAATTATTTTTTCCATGCTGTACACAGCTAGATCATCAAAATTTGTACCAATAGAACGACAATTTAGTTTTTTTTAAGTCTCAAGGTCAACTTACAAATTTACTTGTCAATAAAATGGGGAAAACTATGGATTTTCGATGAAAAATCGTTGAAAATTGGGAAAATACAATATCTTTTTTATTATGTAGCTAAATAAACAAGTTTGGTACCAAACGCACAATAAATTTATTGTCCTTCATTTTAAATAATACAGAAGTCAGATTCGCAATTTGCTAGTACGAAAAATTGGGAAAAACAATTACTCTTGGATGAAAAATCGCTGAATATTTGCAAAATGCAATGAACTTTTCCAAACTGTAGTTAGTACGAGGTACAGCAGTTATGGTACCAAAAGAAAATTATTTTTATTGTCTTTTATTCCGAATTCGTATTAAGCAACTTGTTCATAAATAAAGTGGGAGAAGACCAATGAGGGAGAAAACTTTGATTTTCGAAGGGTTTTTTTCCATAAAAAAGTTGGGACTTTGAAAAATGCAAAACACACACACAGTTACAGAAAATCTAGATCAAAGATATGTGTATTCAAGTCAACATTTTTTAAAACAATTTACTGGTACATGGAGTCTTGTAGCAGCTTTCGAAAGACGTGGGTGAAATTAGAGACATTGTTCAAAAGGAAGCGGCTACTGTCTATGATACATAGATGATTTCTGCCAGGGTTTGAATTAAGATTTGTACATTTACTTTACAGAGAGTGCGCGGCTCCAAATCTCCTAAGTAGCATATACAAATAAAATATATGTTCAAAATAGCATTGGAGGGATGGTGCTCAGATGTTAACCTCCTTTAATTTCGGTGATAGTTTTGAATGGAATGACAAGTTTCCGAAATAGCAAATTATATCTATGATGTCAAATCGATCGGCAAAAACAAATTCAGTCGACAAGGATGTATGCAGGACTCTGGTGTATCAACTGACCATTAATTGGCAGAATTAATACCTTGATTGTTTGATTGTTTCTGGTCGTATATTTCTTAGAAAAACTAAACATTTCAGATGTTTAATAATAAGTGTTCCAACATTTACCTTTTTGAAGAACGTTTTAAACCAATTTTGATGCACCAGACGCGTGTTTCGGATAGAAAAACCCTAATCAGTGATGCTTTCAATTAAAGTGACTTCATCTTCATCTTCATCTTCATCTTCATCTTCTTTAACTCATTCATCACACAGCCACAATCATCTCCAGCAGCGCCCCTGGCCCTATTTTCTGAACTTAAAATTGCTATCACTTTGCGAAGAGCAAATTTAAATGATATTCAATTTACCCTAACTTACCATCACAATGACATAAAAGATTCAGTCAGGAAAGCTACATCTCTGGAAATGAAGTGCAACTGATTGATATTACATGTACTTGCAATTAGTTGATCGAGAAAGGAATCCGATTGATTAAGAACTCGCATTCTACACATCATTCTGAAGTCACTAAAGATGTAGGTATATTGAGAGAGCAGATTTGAGAACAGATCATGATGATGGCTATCATCAACATATGATGGTATTGGAGACAAAGGTTGTTCTGTGAGAATCTTTTGAAGTGGTATTCCATGTCAAATGAAAAGATGGTGACTGAATCCATTATATTCACAAATACATTACTCTTAGCAAAAGGGTATTAAGAGAGTGCAAATCTAAAATTATCAATATGCAATCATTTTGATACGAAGATTGTTGTTCTAAAATTTCTTTAAACCGAATGTATTTTCACAATTTAAAATCCCTTTTTTCAGCAAAAAAAAAAAGAAAAAAAGAAAAGAAAAGAAACGCAAAAACGAGAAGATTCCTTTTGCTTGAGTGAAATTCTGAGTATAAATCAATAAAATTATTTTTCTTGCTGTACCGAAAATGTTGTTCTAACTACAACATGAAAAAAGCATTGCAATATCCCAGTTTTCAGCGATTTTCCATTCAAAATTCATTCTTTTCCCCATTTTCGTACTTGCAAATTGCCAATCTGATATCTAAAATAAAAGGCAATTAATTTATTGTGAGTTTGGTACCAAAATTGTTATTTTATCTACAGTATGACAGAAGATATGATATTTTCCCAATTTTTAACCATTTTTCATCGAAAATCCATAGTTTTTCCCATTTTACGGACGAGTAAATTGATAAACTGAGCTTAATACTTAAAGGCAATGGCATTGCCGCTTATGTTGTTCTAGCTACAGTATGGACAAAGTAATTGCGTTTTTCCAATTTTCAACGGTTTTTCTTTGAAAAATCACACTTTTTCCGAAAAATTTCGAAATGTCCAAAGATGCCAGAGTAGCATCCGCCGGATTATCAAAGTAAAGGGTATTGATATCACTTTCATGAAGGAATATTTTGTGCGTAACAAATTTTTAGGTTCCCCCATAAATATCAATTCGGCAACCAGACTATCGATTTTATACATGGAATGGGGTTTCCTAAACCTCGGTTGAAGTGGTGTAATATAACATCCTCACTGTAAGATGTCCAAACAAACAGACAACTTAAAGAAGAGGCCAAAAGCAATGCAAATAGAGTGCGTATTGAATTCAGTCCGTGCTCTGCCGGCTGTAGCAAGCTCATGCATGCTATCACCCAGAGGAATCCGACCGAAAATTCGAAGAGAACAGGTTGTCGGGGCTCTGTTAGCTCCAAAGATGTATGAACAGGGCATGTCATGGAGTCCTGTCGTCACAGTCAGTCAGAGAACAATTCATAAGAAAGTCCTATCTTAACACTTTGTATTTATTATCATTTTTCCTGATCAGATGTATATTTCAATACTAAAGAGACTAATTCCATGACAAAGTTTCTCATTTTTGTCATGATAGGACGTCCAATGTCATTGAAATCATCTAAATAGGCCAAATCAACAAATGCGCCGTCAAAGCAATATTCTGATGCACATTTGCCAACTTTTGGTCACGTTTTAGCAAAACTGGTATGATCTATGTTCAGTATTAAATGTTATGGAAATACTTTTGGCAATAGCTTAGCGAATGATAACTATGTTTAGCTGGAAATATTAAAGATACATCCAATTTGAAAGTTTGGAACATGTAACACTTAGCTAAATATTGGCTTTTAAAGGCAAAATCATTCAAGCGGAAAAAAAAGGTCAAGGCCATTTTATGAAAGTTTGATAAAAGATCCATTCAACATGTAATGCCTCGTTTACACGGTTGCGCAATAAATTTATTTCGCAATAACTTTATTGCGCAACAAATTTGTTTCGCAATAAGCGTTTCTGCGTTCACACGAGACCGAAACTATTGCGCAATAAAATGCCAATGCACAAGAATCATGAATAAAAATTAATGTATAACAGAAACCTTGATGAAAAAGTTCGAATAATTTTTGTAAAGTCTAAAAAGACTATTTTGAGAGAACATTCATTTATTTGTCATTTCAGTCTAGAGCTCGACGTCATTCAATTGTGACGTCATTTTACAGGGGTCCAGACTTATAGAAAAGCGAAAGGCGTTCGTTCTTATATATACTAAAAATCGGAATCTCTCAACATTAATAGGATCTTAAGAATAAAGACGTCGAATAGTTATATTCGTAAGTATAACAATCTCTTTCTCTTGTCATAATAGTGCGCATGCGTCAGATTTATTGCGCAACAGTTTCGCTTAGCGTTTACACGGCAGAATTTGTTGCGCAATAAAGTTATTGCGAAACAAATAGAAAAATTTATTGCGCAATAAATTTTTACGTGTGAACGCGAAACAAATTTATTGCGCAACAAATTTACGTTTATTGCGCAATAAACTCTCCGTGTAAACGAGGCATAAGTTTGGAACATGTAGCACTTATACTTTGTTCATTATTGACTTTTAAAGGCAAAATCACGCAAGCTGAAATAGTTTGTCAAGGTCATTTTATTGAAAGATGCATATATAACATGTATGTTTGGAACATGTAGCACTGATACTTTGCTCAATATTGGCTTTTAAAGGTAGAATCACTCAAGAGGGAAAAGTGGGTCAAAATAATCTTATGAAAGTTTGATCAAAGATACATCCATCATGTAAGTTTGGAACATGTATCTCAACATTTGCCCTATCATTTGAAATAATTTTGAAAAATCCCCACTCCAGGGGCTACATCCCCATCTGATAACATTAAACAAAGTATAATTAAACATTAACAACAAAAAGAACCAACAGAAAATAAATATAGAAAAGGAAATTGTGTCGTCTTAACATTTACCTTATCATCTAGTTCGGACGACGCTGATGCCGGGAGTATTGCAATAGCTCTTTTGTATTAGAGTGCAGTCGAGATAAAAATGAAAATGCAATGTTTCAACTGTGGCAAAGACTCGAATAGCCTATCTTTTACGCCACTATATAAATACTCTACTCACGATGAACTCATGTTAAACAAATGCCTTCCGAACACTCTTCAATGATCAATACTATTCCGTATTTTGTTCGGAGCTTTTTGTGTCGCCTGCGAAGCATAGCGACAGTTAAGGATCACTTTGTCCGTTGTCCGTCCGTCTGTCCGTCTGTCTGTCCGTCTGTCTGTCACACTTGGATGTCACACCCTGTAAAAGTGATTCCTGAGTGTCGCTATGTTTCGCAGGCGACACATGCATTCCTTGGAATGATTTTTTTTATTCAAGGTCACAGATTTGTTGAGTTTGATTTCGTTCAAAACTGATTTCACACTCTTTAGCCGTATTACATTGATTAGATTGAGAATCACTGACGGGAGTTTAGTAACCGAAACGTGCATATCCGGTCCATGCTGCAAAATCTGTTCTAAAAAAATCCTATTGACTTTGAAGACGTTTAACATTCCTGTCATAGAAAAGTATAATCGTGCATGTCGGGTCCATGCTGAAAATTTACCTGCTCTTTAATGATGCTATTGAATTTGAAAACGCTTAACATCTAATAGAAAATAGACCATCCAAAATAATTTGCACCTTCAGTATCAATTTATCGTATTACTTGTCATCCAGACGAATTATTACAAGCGTAGGTATTCATTATTTTCTAGTACGGAAGGACAGTAGTGGATATACATTCATGAAATATATATTCATTGTTGACTATTCTCAGGAGTACTATTCATGGATGATATATTCCTGTATATTTCTTTTCAGCTAAGTGTTACGCAACATCGTTATGTAATATTTCCGGTCATGCGCCGAGCTTCCCTAAGATCAATAATGGCGAACTTCGTTTAGTTTATTTTACAGCTTCTATTGCATCGCTTAAGCATATTTGTGATAAAATGAGAACGCAGGTTTACTGCACGAAAATCATGCAACATGATCAACTGATTTCAAATGGACCCCACTCCATGTAGAAATTCGATGGTTTTTTTTTTATCAAAGTTTGTCGTGGAGTTTCGGTTGGTCAAGGTTTATATTCTTTATTTTCAGGTTTGAATGACAAGTATAAGCTTTTGCAATATAGCTTGTCGTCAGTTAACTGACTTTAAATTTTTGTAAATTCTAGTAAGAAAAAATCGATCTGTATAAAGCATTGTTACTCTTTTCCGTTTTTAGATTTATTCCGATTCAAGCGACGGAAATTTCCGATGATGTGCGATTGCTCTAGGACGTATCGCTACAAGGACTTTTCGATGCATCTTTCGGAAGAAAATGCATTGATTCAATACGTCATTTCGGAGATCCCAATTTCGTCACAATGTGTCATGTGATTTCATCCTTTTATGACGTCATTTAGGGATTGTTTTGTTCAAAATGGCGTCACATATAACTAACCATCCATAGATGGATGTAAACAGAGAATATAAAGCGCTAGATTTTCTTCAGAAACAGAAATATCAATAAGTAAATATGAATGTATGTAAAGAATTTTAATAGCGAAGCGAGCAAGCGGGCCCGAAGGCGGTAACACATATATACGAAACAAGTGGAAAAATTAACGAAAATAAGGAAGAAAAGATACATACTGACACATTCATTTTTCTTCAACCAAGAATTGGCAAGATGGGCGCCGCCATTTTAGTCAGTTTTTATACGAAAATATTTCTAGATGAATCTCTATTTTTGTAGCTATATGGTGTAGATTTGGTTTTAACAGTGTGTAACATAAAGCTAGGATGAAAAGTAGTGAAATAGTTGAAAAGTGAAAGCTTATGATGTCTGCAACAGGAGACTGAAAATTTTTGAATCCTTAAGGCCTTGTTACACGACGCGATTAGTTGTTTTGGACGGCAAAATAAGAACGGTTCTCGCAATATGACGTCAAGGACAATCACTTTTTAACTGTGACGTCATGAAAGTCAGTACTTGCCGTCCACAAAATGCTAGTCATGCAGTTATGTGAAAAGGGCTTATTGCATGGGCCGACGCAAATTGCAGTGTTTAAATAGGATACGAAACTAAGGATTTAAAAAAAAATCCATATATCATACGAAACTAAGGATTCAAAAATTTTCTACAGGATACGAGACTAAGGATTCAAAATTTATCAGTCTCCTGTTGCAGACATCATAAGCTAACACTTTTCAAATATTTCACTACTTTTCGTCCCAGCTTTCTATTACACACTGTAAAAAACGAATCTGCGCCATATAGCTACAAAAATAAAGATTCATCTAGAAATATTTTCGTATAAAAACTGACTAAAATGGCGGCGCCCATCTTGCCAATTCTTGGTTGAAGAAAAACAAGTATTAGCTTTTACAAAAAGCTTCCCGTCAGTTAGCTGACTGTAAATGTTGTAAAATTCTAGTTAGAAAATGCATTTACCAATCGCACATTTCCTGGCTTTTCCGCGTTTTCCCGATTCAAGTGACGGAAATTTCCGAAAATCTGTTATAGGACGTATCGGCTCAAAGACTTTTCGATACAAATTTCGGAAGAAAATACACTGATGCGATATGACTTTCATTTGTCAGGTCATCTAGACTCTTAAGCCGACCTGGTGAGAGAATCTTATACACAGGTTCTGAATAACCTAGACGGATATTTGCATTTTATGCAATTGTGAACCAATCATATTGCCAAGAGGTATTCTATCCGTGCAAGTAGGTTACGAATGATTACAGTATACCGTCAGTCATGACTGACGGTAATAAATTGGTCAGTATGTATCTTTCCTTCCTTATTTTCGTTCATTTTTCCACTTGTTTTGTATATATGTGTTACCATTAAAGCTTGCTCAGAGCAAGCGGACCCTTCGGGGCCGCTTGCTCGCTTCGCTTCGCTACAAGATACGAAACTAAGGCCTTGTTACACGACGCGATTAATCGTTTGCAATTAGTTGCAAGCGACAAATCGTTTCGAGTAACATAGCTTAGAACTAATCGTATGCAACTTTCAAATATCGCATGCAACTCTTTTTTAGATTAGAACATGTTCTATTCCTTGCGATTAATCGCATGCAACTTTTAGTGTCAACCAATCATAATGCCGGGGATTCCTTATAATTTCAACCATTACTTGGCGAATTTTGGTCATATCAATTATATTGACAATAGAGTGGCGACTTTTCTCACAAAGGATCACAGAACACTTACTGCAAGCTTTTTTTTTTTAGTTCAAAAATACGATTTTCTGCCCTCTCTTCGTCGAAAAAGTTATGTGAATGTAATTGTAATTAAAATTGTAAATACATGCTGTATTGTCTGATAAAACACAATTTATTCGTAAACTTTAGGCGAAAAGGTATGAATTTAGCACAAAATATATGCAATTAGTTGCAACGTGTAACAGTGCGAGTCGCTGCAACTCGCTCCGACCAAAAAATGTCTGCAATTAGTTGCATGCAACTAATCGCGTCGTGTAACAAGGATTCAAAAATTTTCAGTCTCCTGTTGCAGACATCATAAGCTTACACTTTTCAACTATTTCACTACTTTTCATCCCAGCTTTATGTTACACACTGTAAAAAACGAATCTACACCATATAGCTACAAAAATAGAGATTCATCTAGAAATATTTTCGTATAAAAACTGACTAAAATGGCGGTGCCCATCTTGCCAATTCTTGGTTGAAGAAAAATGAATGTGTCAGTATGTATCTTTTCTTCCTTATTTTCGTTAATTTTTCCACTTGTTTCGTATATATGTGTTACCGCCTTCGGGCCCGCTTGCTCGCTTCGCTATTAAAATTCTTTACATACATTCATATTTACTTATTGATATTTCTGTTTCTGAAGAAAATCTAGCGCTTTATATTCTCTGTTTACATCCATCTATGGATGGTTAGTTATATGTGACGCCATTTTGAACAAAACAAGCCCTAAATGACGTCATAAAAGGATGAAATCACATGACACTTTGTGACGAAATTGGGATCTCCGAAATGACGTATTGAATCAATGCATTTTCTTCCGAAAGATGCATCGAAAAGTCCTTGTAGCGATACGTCCTAGAGCAATCGCACATCATCGGAAATTTCCGTCGCTTGAATCGGAATAAATCTAAAAACGGAAAAGAGTAACAATGCTTTATACAGATCGATTTTTTCTTACTAGAATTTACAAAAATTTAAAGTCAGTTAACTGACGGCAAGCTATATTTCAAAAGCTTATACTTGTCATTCAAACCTGAAAATAAAGAATATAAACCTTGACCGACCGAAACTCCACGACAAACTTTGATAAAAAAAAACATCGAATTTCTACATGGAGTGGGGTCCATTTGAAATCAGTTGAACATGTTGCATGATTTTCGTGCAGTAAACCTGCGTTCTCATTTTATCACAAATATGCTTAAGCGATGCAATAGAAGCTGTAAAATAAACTAAACGAAGTTCGCCATTATTGATCTTAGGGAAGCTCGGCGCATGACCGGAAATATTACATAACGATGTTGCGTAACACTTAGCTGAAAAGAAATATACAGGAATATATCATCCATGAATAGTACTCCTGAGAATAGTCAACAATGAATATATATTTCATGAATGTATATCCACTACTGTCCTTCCGTACTAGAAAATAATGAATACCTACGCTTGTAATAATTCGTCTGGATGACAAGTAATACGATAAATTGATACTGAAGGTGCAAATTATTTTGGATGGTCTATTTTCTATTAGATGTTAAGCGTTTTCAAATTCAATAGCATCATTAAAGAGCAGGTAAATTTTCAGCATGGACCCGACATGCACGATTATACTTTTCTATGACAGCAATGCTAAACGTCTTCAAAGTCAATAGGATTATTTTAGAACAGATTTTGCAGCATGGACCGGATATGCACGTTTCGGTTACTAAACCCTCGTCAGTGATTCTCAATCTAAACAATGCAATACGGCTAAAGAGTGTGAAATCAGTTTTGAACGAAATCAAACTCAACAAATCTGTGACCTTAAATTAAAAAAATCATTTCAAGGAATGCATGTGTCGCCTGCGAAACATAGCGACACTCAGGAATCACTTTTACAGGGTGTGACATCCAAGTGTGACAGACAGACAGACAGACAGACGGACAACGGACAAAGTGATCCCTAACTGTCGCTATGCTTCGCAGGCGACACAAAAAGCTCCGATCAAAATACGGAATAGTATTGATCATTGAAGAGTGTTCGGAAGTCATTTGTTTAACATGAGTTCATCGTGAGTAGAGTATTTATATAGTGGCGTAAAAGATAGGCTATTCGAGTCTTTGCCACAGTTGAAACATTGCATTTTCATCTTTATCTCGACTGCACTTTAATACAAAAGAGCTATTGCAATACTCCCGGCATCAGCGTCGTCCGAACTAGATGATAAGGTAAATGTTAAGACGACACAATTTCCTTTTCTATATTCGTTTTCTGTAGGTTCTTTTTGTTGTTAATGTTTAATTATACTTTGTTTTATGTTATCAGATGGGGATGTAGCCCCTGGAGTGGGGATTTTTCAAAATCATTTCAAATGTTGAGATACATGTTCCAAACTTACATGATGGATGTATCTTTGATCAAACTTTCATAAAATTATTTTGACCCACTTTTCCCTCTTGAGTGATTCTACCTTTAAAAGCCAATATTGAGCAAAGTATAAGTGCTACATGTTTCAAACATACATGTTATATATGCATCTTTCAATAAAATGACCTTGACCAACTATTTCAGCTTGCGTGATTTTGCCTTTAAAAGTCAATAATGAACAAAGTA
Source organism: Pinctada imbricata (assembly GCA_033119305.1). NCBI lineage: Eukaryota > Metazoa > Mollusca > Bivalvia > Pterioida > Pteriidae > Pinctada > Pinctada imbricata. The sequence continues at coordinate 42,754,089 of VSWD01000006.1, forward strand.
TAAGTGCTACATGTTCCAAACTTACATGTTGAATGTATCTTTTATCAAACTTTCATAAAATGGCCTTGACCTTTTTTTTCCGCTTGAATGATTTTGCCTTTTAAAGCCAATATTTAGCTAAGTGTTACATGTTCCAAACTTTCAAATTGGATGTATCTTTAATATTTCCAGCTAAACATAGTTATCATTCGCTAAGCTATTGCCATAAGTATTTCCATAACATTTAATACTGAACATAGATCATATCAGTTTTGCTAAAACGTGACCAAAAGTTGGCAAATGTGCATCAGAATATTGCTTTGACGGTGCCTTTGTTGATTTTTGGCCTATTTAGATGATTTCAATGACATTGGACGTCCTATCATGACAAAAATGAGAAACTTTGTCATGGAATTAGTCTCTTTAGTATTGAAATATACATCTGATCAGGAAAAATGGTAATAAATACAAAGTGTTAAGATAGGACCTTAATAAAGCCGATTTGTTAAGGGTGTCACCTGAATGACTCTTGCCTTGGTAAGTCTTGTACCAGCGCTTTCTTATGAATTGTTCTCTGACTGACTGTGACGACAGGACTCCATGACGTGCCCTGTTCAAACATCTTTTGAGCTAACAGAGCCCCGACAACCTGTTCTCTTCGAATGTTCGGTCGGATTCCTCTGGATGATAGCATGCATGAGCTTGCTACAGCCGGCAGAGCACGGACTGAATTCCATACGCACTCTATTTGCATTGCTTTTGGCCTCTTCTTAATGTTGTCTGTTTGTTTGGACATCTTACAGTGATGATGTTATTTTACACCACCATTGTATTCTTAGAGACCTCTGGGTAATCGGAAGAGTGGAAGGGTTGAGCACACGCAATCCGGATAACAACAACATCTGCTACTTGGGTGACAGATGGCCGTTCTAAGTCGGCACCGATTGCCCATTGGTCTCGTTGGTTTATGTGTAGTGTTTGACTTTAGCTATGTGATTTGGTGTTCCATGCCCCTTTTGCGTCACTTCCTGTACGTGTCTGCTCTGTGCTTTTGCATGGGGCGTTTTGTTGTGGTAGTTACAACCGAGTGTTGTTATAGAGCCCCTCCTTTCTCACTTTACTTAAATCGTGGGGGGGTGTTTATGTGGTAGTTTATGAAACTTGAGGAAAAATCTACCTTGTTTCCGCGGATCATCTATAAGATTTTAAAACCTTTTTATCCTTCTTTTGGTAGATTCCCTGCTATCGTTGTAGCTCTGTCACATCTTAACTTCGAAGGCCAACGCATGAGCAACGACCAATTATACGCTATGGAATCGTTAGGATGTCGCTCGGTACACGCTTACACACTGTTACTAGTAAGTTACGAAAATAAATACAACGGCTGGGCGTATGGTCTGACGCAATCAATATGCGTTTAACGACAGTGTAGCGAAATAGGGACGACGTCCTGTTCAACTTCAGAAATTTTACTTTTGGGTGAAGGAAATATTTTATCAAAGAATTAAGTTTTTCTTGATAAAAGAAAGGAGGTGATCTCCAACAAGACCCGGTTGCAGCACCCACAATAAAATATCAAAACACCCAAGTAAAAACGCAGAGAAGACACAGCAAGTGATGTAATAGGGACAAAGAACACGACATAAAAACACAACAGACGATACATAAACCAACGAGACTAATGGGCAATCGGTGCATGATGTAGGCTATCGGATATGTATAGAATTATAAATGATCAGCAAGACTTTTAAAAGAAATTTTCGAGAGTAAATAAATAAGTGTCTAATTTCAGACCATCTTTGAGTTGTTAATTTTTGATAATAAAATTCGTTTATCTGAAACCCTACCATTAATTTCCGTAAAAACTTGATATTATTTTCTTCATATGTAAAGTCAGTTCCTATTAAAATTTGACCGTCAGTTTTTTTAAAGTTTTAGTGATTTTGTTACCCCCGTCCCCTTTTTAACGTTATCTAATGCTGACGTTCTTGCGAAAAACGCGCCAATGTAGCCGTTTCTATTATGATATCATAATTGATCTAGAGCTTTCCGATGGGGTTTCTTTCGGTAACTGTTCTGTGCTTCGGTGAAAATGAACTGCAATAAAAGTTTGAAATAAAGATCTAAAAATTGTTCGGTTGTCGGCATTTTAAAGACTTGACTATTCGTCGATAATATGAGAGTAACTTAAACGTCATTTGTTGGCTGTTCTGATCTAGTCATACATAAGACTCATTTTATCTTATGAAATAGTTCTTATTTCAAATGAAATTTTCATTTTTGGACACTTTTACACATGTGTATGCCTTTAACTGGGCCCAAATTAGTATCCGCCTTTTTCATGTCAAGGATAAGCTTGACTGGTGTCCATGATTGAAAATCATAAAGGGATATTGTCTTTAACATATAGTATTTGAATTTTTACATAATGATATAATTGGTTATAGATCAACAATTGTAAAAGGGATGATGTCACAGAAAGATAATCAAATGTAGAAGGGATGATGTCACAGAAAGATAATCATTTAATACATGTTCTGTTATTATTAACTACTGTATTGTCTAATTCTTTTTTCTTTGGGTGCGAGTTTCACGTCCATGTAATGTCACTTTATCTAAATGAAATTGTTATGCCCCAAGGGCCCCGATTTGGAAATCATTCATGTGAACCTCCCGGCGGGAGGACGAAATCTCCCGACGAAACGAGGACCCTCCCGATGAAAAATAGTCCTCCCGATTCCTCCCGACGAAACAGAATCCTCCCGACGAAAACGAAAATCCTCCAGATTTCTCCAGATGAAATGCAAAATCCCCATTTGTGTATTACGTTACGCATTACGCCGTCTGTAGTTACCAGACAATCAATTTAATAAGTGCTAATTATACAGGTGACAGGTATATTGCTGGAAAAACAAAGCAATTAGCGTCGCGTTCTCTTCACCGTCACGGGTACTCGACTTCCCCGGGGGACGTTATACCCAGTACATCTTTTAAAACACGGGTCGTCAAATTCACGTACCAAATTGATGTACAAGGTTAATTGGGGAATCTTCTTGATGCCGTAAAATCATATTATATCTATATATAACACGGAAAAGTGAGGAAATGCAGTAAAAGTTTGCTGATAAATAAATAAATAAATAAATGCGTAGGAAAAACGACGTCATGTAAAGCCACCGTTCCACTGCAATCCCGCTGTACCTACGACTATTCCCGACCGAAATTTTCACAAGAGCGGGTAAAACTTTCCCGACCTTTTCATTTTTTCCTTGAAATCACTCTATTCCCGACCGATTCCCGATCAATTTATGACCGATTCACGTTTCATTGCGGACTTACTCACGCTTTACCCGCTCTACTCACGATCATATTGCCGACCAAGTCCCGTTCTATCCGATCAAACTCCGATCTATTCCCGACCAAAACCCGATCTATTCCCGATGCAATTCCGATCTATTACCGACTGTCCCCGACGCATTCCCGCTCAACACATAATTTCTAAGTTAAACTAAACTCATTTTTCATCCAATGATCGTATCGACCGAGAAGAAGCCTATATTTCTCGTTTTGACCAAGCCTTACCCAAAAGTGTCGCGATAAAAATTTAAAAAAAATTTTTTACTTAAAAAGTGGCATTGGAAAGCTAAGAATCGTCGCCGCGACATTTTGGTAATAAGTATTTTGAACGAATCAATATCCTTGCGAGAAAATGAATGAAATATGCACAGATCCTATTTGAAGCGTCGTTTGGTCGTAACTTGGTCATATAAAGCGTGAATAGGTCGCTAGATGGTCATGAAAAGGTCTTGGTAAGATCAGCAAACATTGAACCTGTAGTGAATAGATCGTTGTAAGAGCGTAGAATAGACGGGTAAAGATCGGGAACAGGGCGTAATTAAAGCGTATCTTATGCGTGAAGAGAGCGGGGTTTAGTTAAATGCCGATCAGACCACGCTCAAGCCACGCTCTTTCCCGACCAGGACACGATTAACCTAGGCTGTACCCACGACTATCCCGACCAAGCGCCGACTATTTCACGACCACAAAGAGAGCGGGAAAGTTTCCCGTATTCTTTCAACCGGTTGAAAGAATACGGGAAACTTTTCCCCGACCTCTAGAGCGTGTCCGCTCTAATACCGATCGATTTTGGACCAACATACGCTGTACCAGACCAAGATACGACTAAGAGCCGTTCTCTCCCGACCTGGCAATTTTCGAGGTCGGGAATGAACGTAGGCACAGCATTCACATACTCTGTATAAGCGTGTATAACCTGAGGCAGATAATGGCCGTCTCGTTTATTATTCTCCTAACAATGGGATTTAAATCTGATGAATGGTCAGTTTAAACCCCATGAAGAGCAGTTATTGATTTTCTGTACAGGTGTACTCAAGTAGCAGAAGCAAGGTACAATGTAAAAGAAATCAACGGACGTCATTGAGACAACTCTCGGAACTCCGAAATGTTTTTGTTGTTGTATGAGAGCGGAATCTATCCTTGTTGAAAAGCGAGTACGCGAGTTGAGAAAATTCGTCCGTAGATTAAAAAAAAAGGGGGGGGGGGGTTCCGAATACCGATAAATCCTCCCGATGAAAAATTCAAAACCTCCCGACGAGATGCCAAATCTCCAGATGAAAATTGAAAATCCTCCAGATTTGTGGAGGCAAAAGGTTCACATGTATAGGAAATAAATAATCTTGAATCTTATAATTACCTCGTCATCATTACAACAACAAGTTAAAAGTCATGTTTGTAAAACATTAATGCCCCCCTTCCCCTTCAGTGATTAAAGTCTGTCACAACTTTATACTTGCATTGATACAACCTATGGGGGTATAAAGTAACAGTTTCATTTCAATATGTAACTCCATTCAAGAGATATTGAACAGAAACCCTGAAGTTTTGGTATTTTTCAAAGTGCAAGGGGCATAACTCTGTCCAAATTTTTTTGATCGGACCTAAATATGAACTTGACCTAGATTTTCATTTGATGTGTCTGTATACAAAATTTCATTTTTATATGTAACTCCACTCAAGAGATATTGAACGGAAACCCTGAAATTTTGGTATTTTTCGAAATGCAAGGGGCAATACTCTGTCAAAATTTTGTTGATTGGACCCAAATAAGAACTTGACCTAGATTGTCATTTGATGTATCCATATACAAAATTTCATTTCAATATGTAACTCCATTCAAGAGATATTGAACGGAAACCCTGAAATTTTGGTATTTTTCGAAATGCAAGGGGCATAACTCTGTCAAAATTTTTTTGATCGGACTCAAATATGAACTTGACCTAGATTTTTGTTTGATGTGTCTGTATACAAAATTTCATTTCAATATGTGAATCCACTCAAGAGATATTGAACGGAAACCCTGAAATTTTGGTATTTTTCGAAGTGCAAGGGGCATAACTCTGTCAAAATTTTTTCGATCGGACCTTAATACGAACTTGACCTGGATTTTCATTTGATGTGTCTGTATACAAAATTTTATTTCAATATGTAACTCCATTCAAGAGATATTGAACGGAAACCCTGAAATTTTGGTATTTTTCGAAATGCAAGGGGCATAACTCTGTCAATTTTTTTTTTGATCAGACCCAAATATGAACTTGACCTAGATTTTTGTTTGATGTGTCTGTATACAAAATTTCATTTCAATATGTGAATCCACTCAAGAGATATTGAACGGAAACCTTGAAATTTTGGTATTTTTCGAAGTGCAAGGGGCATAACTCTGTCAAAATTTTTTTGATCGAACCCAGATATAAACTTGACCTGGATTTTCATTTGATGTGTCTGTATACAAAATTTCATTTCAATATGTGAATCCACTCAAGAGATATTGAACGGAAACCCTGAAATTTTGGTATTTTTCGAATTGCAAGAGGCATAACTCTGTCAATTTTTTTATGATCAGACCCAAATATGAACTTGACCTAGATTTTTGTTTGATGTGTCTGTATACAAAATTTCATTTCAATATGTGAATCCACTCAAGAGATATTGAACGGAAACCCTGAAATTTTGGTATTTTTCGAAGTGCAAGGGGCATAACTCTGTCAAAATTTTTTCGATCAATACGAACTTGACCTGGATTTTCATTTGATGTGTCTGTATACAAAATTTCATTTCAATATGTAACTCCATTCAAGAGATATTGAACGGAAACCCTGAAATTTTGGTATTTTTCGAAATGCAAGGGGCATAACTCTGTCAAAATTTTGTTGATTGGACCCAAATATGAACTTGACCTAGATTTTCATTTGATGTGTTTATACAAAATTTCATTTCAATATGTGAATCCACTCAAGAGATATTGAACGGAAACCCTGAAATTTTGGTATTTTTCGAATTGCAAGGGGCATAACTCTGTCAAATTTTTTTTGATCGGACCCAAATATGAACTTGACCTAGATTTTTGTTTGATGTGTCTGTATACAAAATTTCATTTCAATATGTGAATCCGCTCAAAAGATATTGAACGGAAACCCTGAAATTTTGGTATTTTTCGAAGTGCAAGGGGCATAACTCTGTCAAAATTTTTTCGATCGGACCTTAATACGAATTTGACCTGGATTTTCATTTGATGTGTCTGTATACAAAATTTCATTTCAATATGTAACTCCATTCAAGAGATATTGAACGGAAACCCTGAAATTTTGGTATTTTTCGAAATGCAAGGGGCATAACTCTGTCAATTTTTTTTTTTGATCAGACCCAAATATGAACTTGACCTAGATTTTTGTTTGATGTGTCTGTATACAAAATTTCATTTCAATATGTGAATCCACTCAAGAGATATTGAACGGAAACCTTGAAATTTTGGTATCTTTCGAAGTGCAAGGGGCATAACTCTGTCAAAATTTTTTTGATCGAACCCAGATATAAACTTGACCTAGATTTTCATTTGATGTGTCTGTATACAAAATTTCATTTCAATATGTAACTCCATTCAAGAGATATTGAACGGAAACCCTGAAATTTTGGTATTTTTCGAAATGCAAGGGGCATAACTCTGTCAATTTTTTTATGATCAGACCCAAATATTAACTTGACCTAGATTTTTGTTTGATGTGTCTGTATACAAAATTTCATTTCAATATGTGAATCCACTCAAGAGATATTGAACGGAAACCCTGAAATTTTGGTATTTTTCGAAGTGCAAGGGGCATAACTCTGTCAAAATTTTTTCGATCGGACCTTAATACGAATTTGACCTGGATTTTCATTTGATGTGTCTGTATACAAAATTTCATTTCAATATGTAACTCCATTCAAGAGATATTGAACGGAAACCCTGAAATTTTGGTATTTTTCGAAATGCAAGGGGCATAACTCTGTCAAAATTTTGTTGATTGGACCCAAATATGAACTTGACCTAGATTTTCATTTGATGTGTCTGTATACAAAATTTCATTTCAATATGTGAATCCACTCAAGAGATATTGAACGGAAACCCTGAAATTTTGGTATTTTTCGAATTGCAAGGGGCATAACTCTGTCAAAATTTTTTTGATCGGACCCAAATATGAACTTGACCTAGATTTTTGTTTGATGTGTCTGTATACAAAATTTCATTTCAATATGTGAATCCGCTCAAAAGATATTGAACGGAAACCCTGAAATTTTGGTATTTTTCGAAGTGCAAGGGGCATAACTCTGTCAAAATTTTTTCGATCGGACCTTAATACGAACTTGACCTGGATTTTCATTTGATGTGTCTGTATACAAAATTTCATTTCAATATGTAACTCCATTCAAGAGATATTGAACGGAAACCCTGAAATTTTGGTATTTTTCGAAATGCAAGGGGCATAACTCTGTCAAAATTTTGTTGATCGGACCCAAATATGAACTTGACCTAGATTTTCATTTGATGTGTCTGTATACAAAATTTCATTTCAATATGTGCATCCACTCAAAGAGATATTGAACGGAAACCCTGAAATTTTGGTATTTTTCGAAATGCAAGGGGCATAACTCTGTCAAAATTTTTTTGATCGGACCCAAATATGAACTTGACCTAGATTTTTGTTTGATGTGTCTGTATACAAAATTTCATTTCAATATGTGAATCCATTCCAGAGATATTGAACGGAAACTGATGTTGCGGACCGACCGACAGACCGACCGACAGCGGCAAACCTATATGTCCCCTCTTCTTCGAAGGGGGGCATAATAAGGTGAATGGAGTATATTAAAGAATATGAACAGTTAGTTCTGAAGGTTTTCGTTTCTTCTGTCCGACAGGATTATGCGAGGTACAATCTACTCCGGGGGTTCACACCATGGTACCTTTGGAAAATTCAACAACACAAATTAGTTTTCCTCACTTTTCCCCCAAGGTAATCGAGTCATTCACAGACAACTTCTCATATGTTCCAATACCAGTACATGTATTGGGTACCACAAATCAGGGACCCCAAGATACATAATATAGAGGTACCTTACATGTGTATGGCTTATGGATTTTCCTTGGTCTTCAAAGAATAAAATCAAACATCTTGACACATGTACGTGTACATGTATATTGAATAACAAAGAGATCTTTGAAGTGATCACATTTATGTCCACCTATCTAAAAACAAAGAACTTGTCATGTTTCAGTAGAAATGTTTATTACATACAAAATAGACTTCATACTCTTGTGAAACAGCCTCATTCACTTCATGTACCTTGTAATAAATAATGAAGTATTTACAATGACATTTTTACCATACAATGGTATTATGATGGGTGTTTGAACAACATAATGAAACAACATTTATTCATCATTAACATATTTCCTTGACTTACAATTTCTTCAAGTTCAACAATAACAAATGGATGTCCTCAATAACAAACAAGTTATTTTATTTGAGAGAGATAGTCTCAACATTTTCGAATGCTTGACTGACTTTTTTGATATTCATTTAAGTAAATTCAAACAAATTTCATGAGCACTGAACAGGCACAGGTGCATTGTTTTCAAACTGCATGAGAACGTGACGGCAGCTCTGTACTGATTTTTTATCACCAAGGACTTCATACATCTTGCTTGCCTCAGATATAAGGGTGACACGATCCTCGTTGGATGGTAATATAGCAGGTGGGAGATGACGACCCGCCATCAATAAGGCCTTGGCTTGTTCCCTATCAGGTACCTCACTGTCTGAACTCTCTGAATAAAGGAAAGTAAAAGACATACAGTATATAAGTTAAGGTATACAATGTATTGAAACAGTATCTTTATCCAATTACTATACGTTTTGTAATGCCAGTCTAAAACCTTGGGAACCAAAGGTAAATTCTACAGCTTCAGCCTTAAGAAAAATCATACATCAAATGTGATAAAGAGATAATGGACCTAGTTTCAAAAAAGACCAACAAAATTTAATAATAATGTATTTCAATAGTGGCAAATTGTGCAAATTTGTTGAATTCATTCAGTACTCTTGAAAATGAAATGTTTTTCATTTTGTTGCATGAACAAAATTAGTGTCCGTCTTCTTTAGATGTAAATGTTATCAAACATTTTTTTCACAGTGAAAATTTAAGGGAATTTTCCCTCTGCATACTTGTAAAATCTGCGATATAAAATTTTGCTATTTTGGCCAATATTTTAATAAGTCCTATGCCAACAAACATAGGCTTTGCAATATTTTAAAGTGGGGATATTGCATTGTAACTCTTCACTATAACAGTTCATCTATAATATCAAAGCAATTCAATTCTGGTTTTTTTTTTCAGATATACTTTTTCCTTTACATACCTGTGCCGTTTTTCTCCGACTTGGACGTATGTCTTCTCCTTATACTCCTATCTAACAGTTGTTGTGTACGGGCTGGACTAGCACCTGCCATCATACGAGCTGTAGCCTCGTGCAGGAATACCTAAACAATTAAATTTAGAAATTGTGATAAATGCCTCAAATAATTCATGATTTTCATTACTACATACATACATGTAAATAAATTAAGCTTTAGCTATCCACTTATAACTTTAAAACCATCATTACATTAGTTCAGAAAATGACCTTTTAGACAATTTACTCAATATATTAATCACAACACTGCAGTTCAGAGCTACTTTACCTTGGGTAATATAGATTTGAATGTTTGAGCCAGTTTTCTGAGGCTGTTGAGATCTTGTTGGAATGCTATTAATTCCGTTTGTGACACGGATGTAACAGAATCTCCAGAGTTGTTTCTCTCCCAGATATCGGACCTCGTTGTTAACAACCAGTCACTAACCAAAAGCTGTACGAGCTGTGGGTAGAAGATAGAAATATTAAAATATTTAAAGTACATGTATGATCAATGATAGTTTAAAGTTCAAATGGTTACTTTGGGGAATTTAATGAAAGTCTGTAAGAAATACATGTAAGGGTAATGAACTTTGGACATTAAAGCATTCACAAGTGGTCATAGGTGGATTTTGTGACATTAAGTGACAGAAGTAATGAACATTCAGACCTGATGCCACTAGAGAGTAACAAAATCTGAAAAGGAGATTTGAAAATGAGAATTTTCACAAGCAAAGAAGCTACAGAACTGTCTTTTGGAGACTGATCGAATCAAAATTTCTGGAAAAAAATTATGTCTGAACAAGGAAGGCAAACCTTTGTTCTAAAATCACCATTTTCAATACAGAAACAAATTTGAAAGACTATACCCAAGGCAAAATTTGCCAATCTGAAAACCTTATAGTGTATGTCTGAACAAACCCCATGTACACAAGAAAAGACTCAAACAAGAAACTGTTTTCAAAGATGTATGCAATCAAGTTGTAAAATCTGCCTCCATGCTTGCACTGCAGATACATTGCAGAATATGACTTACATTGCAATGCAACTACAATGCACCATGGCCACAGACACAAGTCTCAGCACCATTCTATGGAACTATAAAGATAAGGAGGAGATCCCCAACATGACAATGCTGTAGTGATCACAGCGGAACACAAAACTCATCTGCTGAAGAACAGCACACAAAACCACCACATGAATAAACAATATAGACAATGTGAAAAGTAATCTAGATAGAACAGAACTTCCTCCAAAAAATACTCAACTCTAGAGCTTTTTGCCAGATTTTTCCCCTAAAAACTTTGAAATCCAATAGCACTTTTCAAAAATTGATAATAAACACCAAATTCACTGACCTAACAAAAATTGCATGCACTAACCTTTGCTATCTGCTCATTTTCCTGGGAATATGAGAGCTTCAGGCTTTCCCTCAGCATTCTTCCTGCTCTGTCACATTGTCGTATGCAGTGTGAAGCATTATGGGAATTTGTAATCAGGTTTCTCCTGGCTCGGAAAGCAACCAAAACTGCCTTAGGGAGAGGATCACTACAACAAACAAAATTTCATAACATATTTGTCTAAAGTTACTTAAACTTTAAAATAAAGAAGAACCTGTTCAATAAATTTTACCTTTTGACATGTATTTACATAAAGGTATCAAAATATAGTAGTACACAAAATTCTAGTGTTGAAAACATGTAGTTTTGTTTTGAAAGTAAAATTACATTATTCTTCACATTTTTCTCCAATTCCAGAATATATTCATTTCATTTGATGAATTTCATGTATTTTCCATGTGTATGGTTGAGGAATCCCCAACTATTCTACATTGCACCTGCTGACAAAGTATATATTGTGACATCATTTTCAAATGATTGTTTCACAGGTCATTAATTACAACATCATAATGTTCAAGTCCCAGAGCAGGGTTGTGATGTCAAACAGTTGGTGATCCTGCAATTATTTCTACATGTACATGTACATACACATGCTGTAGAGATGACTCATACTCACTCTGATTTCTGTAGTTTCTGAGGAAATGAATCACATATGATGTAATGATTTTCAGCATTTTCATCATCACCAGTCAACCAATGAATGGCCACCGTTATAATGGCTGCCCACCATCTGGCTACTTCATCAGAACCTGAAAATTCCAAACAATGTAAATAACAAACTTATCATAAATTTTCCATCAATTAAACGAAAATTTGTAACAATGTAAATAATAAGGAAATCGTAAAGAATTGAGTTTGAAAGGAAAAGATTTTATTTTCTTTCTTTGATCTTTATTTTTTTTTTCTGAAATAAACTAACCAGCAATATTAGTAATCCCTGATGGAGACATGTTGGAGTGGCTTGTTTTCGTAGTTGAAGCACTATCGGATAGGAGCTGTGTATATAGTAACACCTCCGCAGCCTGGGAGGGACCGGCTGGTTTCCTCTTCTCTGGAGTTACCAGGGAGAACATACCCTTCTCCAATAGATGATCCCTGTACATCTGGGCCACATGTTCTAATGGATCCGCTATTGTAAGACAATTATTAAAGATTGTCAGATTACCAGTACAGCATACCACATGTAAGAATCTACTGTACATGTAAATCAGCATTTTAATTTCATTATATAGAATATTCAAGTCTATAAAGTATTCTTAATATGTTAAAAAAATATGAATTTAAGGCTATTATTTGAGGTATACATGTAGTTCTCCTATTATTTGATAGTACTTGATATGATATTTACATACCTGGATTCCCTATGGTAGTGAAGAGGCTGTCTTTGCCACCCATGTGCCATTTGCCACCGACGAAAAAGCGATATCCTTCTGGGTGAGATAGCCACTGAAGGTTAGGTGGCAGCTGGTCTCCACTCTTAGAAAATGCACGACGACATCTACTGAGGAAATATCTCTGTAAAGATAATTCAAATATTCTGAACTCATTAAATTAGTCATAAACAATTCAACTTTCTTCAGACAAAGGAAATCCTGAATCTTCACATATCAAAAGCTTTAAAGAAAGAAATGGCAGCCTTTCATGCTCTCTAGACTATATCTCTGCAAAAGCTCAATATTATGATGTTAATTCTTTTGCAAGACAAATCTGAATTTCATCAGAATGATAAGTTTGTGATGCAAGTCTGAATAATCAATATTGGTATGGTGACCTACAGCCAAATACTGCAATTTCCAAGGAAGTCCAATTTTGACACGTAATGCCGCCATGGCATACACCTCTGCCAGCTGTGTTAAAGGCATGGTATTTCCAGCAGCTTCTGCCAGATTTACAGCATTCAAAGTGATGTATAATCCCCACCACGTACTCCCCGGTACATTACCTAGAAAGAAAAGGAGAAAAATACATAAAATGTACATTACCAATCACAGAGATTATAAAGTTTAATCAATGCTCTTCCATTCTCAAATACATGTACATGCATTATACATGTACTAGTATTTTAACATCAGATAACAAGATTTCTGAACTTTTCAGCATTTGTGACTTTCTGAGAAAATTGAGTTTGAAGGTAAAAAGTGGGTCAGTTGGTTTAGAGGAAAATATTTGCTTGGTACCCATTATGTTATTTTGCAATAAATAGTTACCTGTCAGGTGCATTTGATTGAGTTTGTGGTACGCTAAAGCTGCATTAACAGCTGATGTTTTCACATCCTCATCAGAGTTACTTCTCAACAAGCCAGCCTTCCTAAACAGCCATTTTCCCCAGAACAGCCTGTGGGTCAATGAACGTAACAAGTTCCAAGCAAGTCCAGACACCAAGTCCAAGTTAGAGGTGGGTAATGGTCTTCCTATACAAGCTAGAGCTCGACTCAGTTGGTCTGTAGCCCAGGAATAATTTCCCTGCAAATAATGAAATTTTTAATGTAAAATTTAATTTTTTTTCTTTCTAGAACTTTTTTCTATTTTTCTTTTTTTTAATATTTTGATTTTAAAAATTACAATCTGATATATTTGTCTTTCTTACTGCAATTCTCAGTCTTCTTTTATATGTACTTCAGAATTCATCTATTTGCCTAACTTTCAATATTGGAAGTTGGATAAGTAATCTGACTAACTTTGCAAATTTAGACATTACTGTCATTAGGTACAACTCATCATAAAATGTTCTGAATCAATTTTATTGTATACTTTGAAGCAAAGATTTAGTTACTTTTTCCAGATGAGTATCTGCTTGAGCCAGGTGTCTGTAGAATGTAACAGCTGTAAAACTATTCTTCTTGACCACAGGTTCACCAAAGATGAAGAGTTTTGCCATTACCCCAGCTACAATAAGTCCGTTCATCACCCATAATAACAACGTAGGAAACATCCATGTAAACCAACCAGACGTGGAATCTGAAACATTCAAATTTCAAGACTTCAACATGTTTAAGATTTAGTTATTCAAATGGTATATTGTACATTTTGTACATACATGTATACATGTGTTTCAAAACTTTTACTTCATACATGTAGAATGATTTCTACTGGTGCATTGCTGTAAGAGTTGCTTGATAACAGTACAGTATTCTTTAAATGAAGACATCTTGGCATCTAATGACATGCAAGTATAAATGCATATTTAGTACATTTGTACATGTAAAGTACTTTTAATGAAACTAAAAAGTAATTTACCATCAATTGCCTTCAAGGTCCTGGAGCTATACTCTCCACTTATGAAGCTCTCCCTTTTACCAGCCGTGTTTATCATTGCACCAAAAGGATTGAAGGCAAGAACAGCAAACATAAATACACACAGAGCCATCCTGGACTGATCCTTCATTCCTCCAAACACCTTCCCAGTGTACGTCTCCGAGGAATTCTGAGAATTATCTGTAATTATAAAATTAAATCACCCAGATCCAAGTTTAAAATCTTCTATCTTTTCTCTTTCTACACTAAAGTTTCCATACAAACTTTCAACTTAAGAATCTTCTTTTTTTTAATTTTTGAAAGAGCAAACAAGATTTTACTATAATATATTCAAACAATGCTTACCGGAATCATACATACATGTAGGACTATTAGGAGGCGACTCTCCATCACTAGGGTAGGAATGAAGGGGCGAGCCTCCCTCTGAACTGGGAGGAGTAAGCAAACCTGTTGTACTCTGAATTAACTCTTGCAAACCTGTAAACCAATACAAAGGTACCTGTGTACTTTGGCTTTTAATTATACTTAAAATAATTAAAGTAAAAAGGTATTTCCAATAATTTAAAATTCAAAACATGTAAATATCTTGAAAAATCAAATATTTTCTATGTGACAATTTAACTTACTGCCATTTTTCGTTGCTGCCAATTTAAGAGCCAAGTTCTCTTCTTTAAGACGTTTATTCACATTATGAAGGTATCTGATATGGTCAATTGCTTTCCTTAATACTGCTGACTTGTTCAACTGCAATGAAAATTGACATCTTCATAAGTAAATTGTTTCTTGTCAGGATTGTTTGTTCATATGATATGTATTATAAATATGTCAGAGAAATTTGCTATTGTAAATGTAGTTACCGACTGAAAATGGAGTATTGTACGATATGTAGCCTTTTTTCATTTAATATAGATTGTTACCATTTCTATTGCACCTTACAAATAATGGGCTTGAACCTGACTCCCCCCCCCCCTTTGCCCCAAAAAACCTTACTTTATTATTAGAATATACTTTCATCGAGTACGGTAACTACCTTGGCTTCAGTACCAGCAACTAGATCTTTTAGTTCAGTGATTTTGTCATTAATACTCAGTCTGTAGCGTTTTTCTATGGCATTGTGGGATGTCCTCTTCTCTCCCTTTTTTGGCACTTTGCCAGCTGAAGGACTCAGTCGATTGATAGGGACTTTGTCTGACTCTACAACCTACAACATGAAAAGTGGATTATTTTTCAGATTTTCATCAAGCATTGCAATCGTACTTTTAGCAGCAATTCAATTTCTTCAAAAGACATAACTTCTTATACATGTATCAGATATATTCTGCAGGGACTAAAATTAAAGTTTTTGACATGGTAGCCACCCGGGCCCCTACATTTTCAGATTTATTAGCCCGGAGTAAATTTTGGTAGCCCGTGAAAAAAAATGAAATTTTGCAATTTTTTAACTATGTTTAATTCAAAACTTCAAAATTTCTCTATTTCCCTTTCAATTTCAAATATTCTCTCCATTAATTTTTTCATATTCCCGGTCGTAGACCGCATTTCTTTTCTTACTTCCAGGCCCCGGGGGCTGCTTGACCCCCTCGAGATATCTCCACATCGTTGGGGATTAAAACGAAAGTGAAGTATAATATTCAGAAGCAAAACGGATCTAAGGCTCCGCACATCATCGGGTCCGTACTTTCAAACACTCGCGCGACTTAGACGATGCAACTCTTTCAAGATTACGATTGACGTCGATGTAAACATCGCGCGAACAACAGGTGCTTTGTTAATAGGCTTGAAATATCCATACAAACCCCGAGAATTTTTAATCGCCACACGGGCGAGCGAGTAGGAAGGTTTCATGGGCCCGGGAGCAAAAGTGGTCGCCTCGGGCGACCGTTAATTTTAGTCCCTGGTCCTGTAGGGTACTATGTTGTCATTTCATATGTGTGGGACTTCAACACAGCTATACCCAGTAACCTAGACAATAGCTGATTTTCCAATAGATTCATTAGGCGGCCAGACACCAGACATCACAAAATTTGGCGATATTTTCATTGTGACGTCACAATAGAAAACATGACAACTCATAAAGTCAGTGCGATCAAATATGACGTCACAATTGAAAATGTTGCCACATGATGTGATGCCTGTGCATATAAAATCAAGGTTTAAAACGGTCAGAAATATTTTCTTGAAAGTGGACTTAATTGACAAAAGAAACCCATCATCAAATCATTTTTCCCCATATAATTATATGTTCTGATACAAGACAATTTCCTACCTGGATAGGAATGCTAGTGACAACAGTATGGACAGGAGATTGTGATGTCGCAGCACTACTGGTGACAGAGGGTGAAGATATTGATGAGAGGTTGACTATATTTGTGGTGGCATTTGATACCGTTTGTGGCTGAGACTGGATTTGTGAGACGATAGGTGTAGGATTGGTGACCACTGTGGACTTTGCAGCTTGTGTTTGAAGTAGCAACTGAAAATGCATGAATTTTATGTATTTTAGTACAAACATGTTGCATGAAAAGTGGATCTTTCTTACAAGATACAGAAATGTTGAATTTCAGAATATTATCATGATTATTAAACCTACAGGTTTCCAAAATACATCTTTGTCATAAGCTACATTGCTGCTCATATGATAATGACATTTCAGTGGCGGATCCAGCGCCCCCTTTGCCGGGGGGTCAGGGGGCGAATTTTGCCGATTTTTACTGAAAATGGGCCAAAATATACCTGTTTTTGGAAAATCTTGGGTCAGTGCCGGGGGGGCGGACGCCCCCTCCGCACCCCCCTAAATCCGCCACTGACATTTTCTTTCTTCTTTATAAATTCTTTAACCAATTTATTCATATATTTTGAACCTGCCTAGTTAGCTAAGTTTTTTACATATCTATTCTAATGAATGTGACATAAAAATATAGTTGCACTTTATATCAATTAAACATCATTGTACGGCATGTACCTGCTGAAGTTGCTGTATATTGAGTTGACTAACAGGTTGCTGCTGAGGTTGTGTGACAACCTGTGTTGTTGCTACCTGAGCAGGTGCTTGTTCTACTTTCACAACTTGTTGCTGTGTTGCTTGTTGCAAGATAAGTTTTAGCTGTTGCTGTAATAGCTGAGCCTGGACTTGTTTCTGCTGCTGCTGTTGCAACTGTAAACGCAACTTCTGTTGTGCCACCAACTCTGCTTGCTTTTGAAGTTTCAATGCAGCTTGCTGCAACTGTATGGAGCTGCTGGGGTTGTTTGAATGAGAAATGTTCACAACAGGAGATTTCGTAACCTCGTTAGAGCTAAGGAGATCAAACGCATCAAGCGTCCCAAGACTTAAGCTGGCATCATTTAGCAAAACTGAGGAATTGTTACTGTCATTGAGCAGAACACTTGAGGTGTTGTGTTGTGCAGACAAGTCGAACTGATCGTCTAAACTTAGTTCTTGTTTCACTCCAGCATCTTGCATTGGGGCATCGGTGAATCCGCCAAGCTGATCCTCAAATAAGGATCCATCACAACCAATAGTGTCATTATTCAAATATTTGACTATATCTGCAATGTAGAACAAAAATCAAATACGAGTTATCCTTCTTGGAACATATCCAAGCGCATTCCATCATTTTATTGCAATGACACTTGTAAAAACTTAATAGTACTGTACAACTTATTGCAGTGTTTATAGGTTATCAAGCAAAACTAATGTATTTCTTTACAATTCATACCAAAATTGAATACAATATTTATGTTGTAAGATAATTTTTGGCGACTGACATTGACAACATTTCTCATATCATGAAATGTAAAGGCCGATTTCTTTGAAATAATCTGAATAACTTACTTAAAAAATTTTATCAGTACATTCTTACCATCTAGATCATCCATTCCCACATTACTTAAATCGTGTTCACTAATTAATTCACTTCCATTTTCATTAAAATTCGCAGCCGGTGGAGGCCACTGGTTGTCCATATTCGCCATTTTCTGTTTTCCACACAGGAGAGGATAACACCACGAGTCATTGACCAATCAAAATTGAGGATAGAGTGGGGTGATTTTTCGTCACTGTGTTTCTCATTTCATTTGCATAATTTATGCATATGTCCCCGGAAATAATTCTAAAACATAAACATACGCTTACCTTGAACTTGAATTATTTTCCTTATGATCTGTAGTGTATACATATATTTATTCCATGTTTTTAAAACATTTCTTTGTTTTACATTATTTGATAAATTATTTTTGAGGAAAAATATTAAAAAAGAATTTATTGATTTATTGATTGATTGATTGATTCATTTATTTCTAAATGTGTTTATTTATTTCATTACATGATTTAGTGTTTTATTAGTCACTTATATACAATATTGGTACCTAAGAAATTAATCATCCAGTACGAAATTTTAATATATATGATGAAATTTTAATATATATGATTTATCTTCCGCCTATCATCATTTTATTGATAAATTTAAACATCATCAGTTTGTATAGAAAGCTAATTATTTTCAGTGCGCTAAATCAGATAAGACATTTTCAAAAAAAAAAAAAAAAAAAGAATAGATAAATACAGGGACGTATATAACTAATAAACGTATTTAGTTATATACGTCCCTGATAAATAATAATAAAATAAAGATACATGAACGAGATGAGAAAAAAATATGAATGACATAAACTGAATCATAAAAACTATGAAATTTATATATACATATAAAAAAATCAAAATAGAACTGCAAATTCACACACTCTCTTACCTTAGTTAAAGTTCATGTTTATAACTTGCACGCGAGTTAGGCATGCGTCCTCGAATTTGAGTCTCAATTGCCACTCAATCATACGAGGTTTTAAACTTCACTGAGGTGATTCTCTGACGTAATTATCCAAAGCTGTTCAAAACTTGCAATATTGAGCGGGAAACTCAAACTATTGTAACCATATGGCCTCTCCCCCACAATATTTATAGTGAATATTGTTTTATTTTGGGGAATTTGCACACTGTAGAAAGAGGAATAACTCTAAACTGAATCGATGCATTTATCAGAACTTGACACGAAAGTAAATTAATTCCCTTTCATGAAAGAGGGATGATGTTAATATTAATTCACATAAAGATATATTTTGAAACAAGATTAGAAACAGATTCATGAAATCTCAGTTAATGATTTTATCTTAAGATTTTAAGGGAAATATTTTCTCAACTTTAATATGTTTAATTGTAATATTGATTATTTAACACTTGGAAAGTCCAGAGATTGATAAGAACTTAATTCAAATTGGTTTTATCTATGAGTTGTAGTGAAGTACCAGCATATTGAGTTTATCTACGTACAATCCTTCATAATTTCAGATGCTTTTGAAGAGTTGTAGACAACCTTATCTTTGAGGGATGAACACGAAATTATCTAGAAATATGTCCATCATATTGTGCAATTCCCCTCCCAGGTTTAAATACTATATGTCATTTTTCAATTATTAGATTTACATTCTCGTTGTCATAGAATAACTTTCTCGTTGTCATAGATTTGCTTTCTCGATGTCATAGAACTACTTTCTCGCATGCTATGGATTCTGTCAAATTATGTTTCGTGAAATAAACTTTGTTAAAATTCCAACGATGTTTTACTTCCACGACACAGAACAGAACATTAATTAATTACACAACGCGAAGTACGAAGTATGGCTTGTAAGCGCACATCGCCTTACACTATTTCTAATCCGGCAAAATATCAGAAGTTTGTAATGTAAAAAGAAGATAGGTTGTGGAGGAGAAGAACCATCTTGGATTTCTGATTGAATCGAAAAGCACAAACTTGGTAAAGCACAAGTTTCCTGTGAGTGCATCGATTCGGACCGGCTGAAAAGTCGGGAACATGAGTGTCAGCCATTGCCTGTCCGTAACTAGGTCATATTTATTTATAATTTTATACATATTTTGTCTTACATCCGCGGGTTGGTACCTTTTAGGATAATTCCTCAGAAAAAAAAAACACACACACACACACCCTCTCCCTGACATACAAACATGCATTTTCTCAGATTAACAAATATCAGTAAATGATCTTGAATACCATAAAATGCCTATAACATTATTCATATCAGAGAAAAAAAAGTTTTTCGACATTAAAGTCAGAATTATCCACTACACTTGAGAGAGACATTTTTCTTTGATGTTTTCAGACTATCTTTCAAATATCATTCTTGTGTTTGTGTGTTTTCACGGCTGGTGGGAGGGTACCTTTCAGAGAAAGTTCACGGGACGTAAAACAAAATATTAAATATTACCTTGGCCTAACTGTAAAAACACAAACTTTGTCAATGGGATGCTAAATACCTCTACTGAAGTGGCATTTCAATAATTCAGGACATGGAAAATGTGTCATTTGATGTAAAAAGACTTGAATTCTCCGGTTTATGAGTGAAAGGTTTGGGATCCTGATACAAATTATACGCATTAAATTAGTCTAACCCATCCAACCCTTTCCGTGATCTACTTTTAAAATATCCGGCTGTGGTGGCGCCACACAGCACATGTGAATATGTCCAATGGTTGTAAGTCGAATATCTTAATAGGTTGTGTTTATGTACCACTAGAGGGTAGTAGGTATGCTTCCAAGGATTCGATGGAAGAAATTGAACGCGAATTTTTATCTTTTATAGGAAATAGCGATAAATATGCACTAATAGGTGATTTTAATGCACGAACAGATAATCTTAGCGATTATGTTGAACTAGATTATGACATTGTTGAAATAATCAATAACGGTTACGATGAAGATTTCAGAGAAATTTTATTTGATTACAAAAATCTTATATACTTAAACATGGCACTCAAGAGGTGTTCTCAAGATAAAGGTAGACCTAATTCATTTGGATACAAACTCGTTGATTTTTGTACGAGATTGCGAATGGACGTATTGGTCAAGACAGAGATGTAGGGAAAACAACTTCCAACCAATTCAGTTTAATTGATTACCTCATTATATCCTCAAATTTCTTTAAAGACATAAATGAATTTTAAATCGACGATTTTAACCCGATATATTCGGATGTCCACAATCTTTTACATTTCTGTATATCGATGAATGTGATACATAAAGAAAAAGATAATAATTATCAAAGAGATAACGGTACAATTAGATCGAAATGGAAAATGTCCAAATCTGATAAATTCGCAGAAAATCTAAATATGAAGGAAGAGAACATCAAAGACTTGTGCAACGTAGTTGATAACTGTAGCTCGGAGGAACATTATGTCGATGGTATATTGAGTAAACTTGAAAATATTTTTTCGGAAGCAGCTATCAAGTCATTTGGAAAGTCGGGTAGAAATAACGAACAGAAAGAAACATAGGTAATCACAGATTACGAACCTCACCTCGTGGCAGCAAAATTCAATTCAAACATATTTCTGAATACATGTATATTGGCTTTTAAAGGCAAAATCATTCAAGCGGAAAAAGTAGGTCAATTTCATTTTATGAAAGTTTGATCAAAGATACATCCAATATGCAAGTTTGGTACATGAAGCACTTATACTTTGCTCAATATTGGCTTTTAAAGGCAAAATTACTCAAGCGGAAAAAGTAGGTCAAGGTCATTTTATGAAAGAATGATCAAAGATACATCCAATATGTAAGTTTGGTACATGTAGCACTTAAACTTTGCTCAATATTGGCTTTTAAAGGCAAAATCACTCAAGCAGAAAAAGTAGGTCAAGGCCATTTTATGAAAGTTTGATCAAAGATACATCCAATATGCAAGTTTGGTACATGTAGCACTTATACTTTGCTCAATATTGGCTTTTAAAGGCAAAATCACTCAAGCGGAAAAAGTAGGTCAAGGTCATTACATGAAAGTTTGATCAATGATACATCCAATATGCAAGTTTGGTACATGTAGCACTTATACTTTGCTCAATAATGGCTTTTAAAGGCAAAATCACTCAAGCGGAAAAAGTAGGTCAAGGTCATTTTATGAAAGTTTGATCAAAGATACATCCAATATGTAAGTTTGGTACATGTAGCACTTATACTTTGCTCAATAATGGCTTTTAAAAGCAAAATCACTCAAGTGGAAAAAGTAGGTCAGATGCTGCATCCGATGCATGGATCCATCTCGGCATCCAAAGATGAATCACTTGTGCAAGTTTGGTTACTGAAGCATTACTACTTGGTCAGATACTGAGCTACCCCAAACTTCTTAACCAAGTCACTCAAGCGGAAAATGTAGGTCAGATGCTGCATCCGATGCATGGGTTCACCTCAGCATCCAAAGATGAATCACTTGTGCAAGATTGGTTAATGTAGCATCAGTACTTTGTCAGATACTGAGCTACCCCAAACTTCTTAACCAAGTCACTCAAGCGGAAAAAGTAGATCAGATGCAGCATCCGATGCATGGGTTCACCTCAGCATCCAAAGATGAATCACTTGTGCAAGTTTGGTTACTGTAGCATCAGTACTTTGTCAGATACTGAGTTACCCCAAACTTCTTAACCAAGTCACTCAAGCGGAAAATGTAGGTCAGATGCAGCATCCGATGCATGGGTTCATCTCAGCATCCAAAGATGAATCACTTGTGCAAGTTTGGTTACTGTAGCATCAGTACTTTGTCAGATACTGAGCTACCCCAAACTTCTTAACCGGACGCGGACGCGGACACGGACACGGACGCGGACGCGGACACGGACGCGGACGCGGACGCGCGGGGGTATAGCATAAGCTCACTCAACTTCGTCGAGGTGAGCTAAAAATCCGACAGGAATAATGAAATTTGGTTCACAAAATTATGCGATGAAAAAAGGAAAAAGTTTCATAACGCCAAAAAGAAATACATCAAAGACAAAAGTTCAGCCAACCGCGAATCACTGAGATTTGCAAGCAAATCATATAAAAAAGAACTTTCAAGAAGTTTCGCAAATCACCAATTAAATTTAGAGAAAGAACTACGCCAGACATCCAGAAACAATACTAAGGAATTCTGGAATTCAGTAAAAAAAACAAAGAAAAGATATACCCATATCAATAGATACACTTTATGAACACTTTAAGAAGTTAAATTGTGATAACGAAAATGCTGATGAATGCTTTGAAATTCCAAATTTTGAATGTAACGATCATGATGATATTTTAAACGGTCCCATAACTGAGGAGGAAATTGAAAAAGTTGTCAAAAAATTGAAAAACAACAAAGCTGCTGGTTTTGATAATATAATTAACGAGTACATCAAACATTCTATACGTTTATGTATGCCGCTATATTTAAAGCTTTTTAATTTCCCTTTTGACACAGGTATCACACCTGAGAAATGGTCAATTGGTATTATTCTCCCAATCTATAAACATAGGTAATCACAGATTACGAAGCTCACCTCGTGACAGCAAAATTCAATTCAAACATATTTCTTAGTACATGTATATTGGCTTTTAAAGGCAAAACCACTCAAGCGGAAAAAGTAGGTCAAGGTCATTTTATGAAAGTTTGACCAAAGATACATCCAATATGCAAGTTTGGTACATCTAGCAGTTATACTTTGCTCAATATTGGCTTTATAAAGCAAAATCACTCAAGCGGAAAAAGTAGGTCAAGGTCATTTTATGAAAGATTGATCAAAGATACATCCAATATGCAAGTTTGGTACATGTATCACTTATACTTTACTCAATATTGGCTTTTAAAGGCAAAATCCTTCAAGCGGAAAAAGTAGGTCGAGGTCATTTTATGAAAGTTTGATCAAAGATACATCCAATATGCAAGTTTGGTACATGTAGCAGTTATACTTTTCTCAATATTGGCTTTATGGAGCAAAATCACTCAAGCGGAAAAAGTAGGTCAAGGTCATTTTATGAAAGATTGATCAAAGATACATCCAATATGCAAGTTTGGTACATGTATCACTTATACTTTGCTCAATATTGGCTTTTAAAGGCAAAATCACTCAAGCGGAAAAAGTAGGTCGAGGTCATTTTATGAAAGTTTGATCAAAGAAACATCTAATATGCAAATTTAGAACATCTAGCACTTATACTTTGCTTAATATTGGCTTTTAAAGGCAAAATCACTCAAGCGGAAAAAGTAGGTCAAGGTCATTTTATGAAAGTTTGATCAAAGATACATCCAATATGCAAGTTTGATACATGTAGCACTTATACTTTGCTCAATATTGGCTTTTAAAAGCGAAATCACTCAAGTGGAAAAAGTAGGTCAGATGCTGCATACGATGCATGGGTCAATCTCGGCATCCAAAGGTGAATCACTTGTGCAAGTTTGGTTACTGTAGCATTAGTACTTTGTCAGATACTGAGCTACCCCAAACTTCTTATCCAAATCACTCAAGCGGAAAATGTAGGTCAGATGCTGCATCCGATGCATGGGTTCACCTCAGCATCCAAAGATGAATCACTTGTGCAAGTTTGGTTACTGTAGCATCAGTACTTTGTCAGATACTGAGCTACCCCAAACTTCTTAACCAAGTCACTCAAGCGGAAAATGTAGGTCAGATGCTGCATACGATGCATGGGTTCACCTCAGCATCCAAAGATGAATCACTTGTGCCAGTTTGGTAACTGTAGCATTAGTACTTTGTCAGATACTGAGCTACCCCAAACTTCTTAACCAAGTCACTCAAGCGGAAAATGTAGGTCAGATGCTGCATCCGATGCATGGGTTCACCTCAGCATCCAAAGATGAATCACTTGTGCAAGTTTGGTTACTGTAGCATCAGTACTTTGTCAGATACTGAGCTACCCCAAACTTCTTAACCAAGTCACTCAAGCGGAAAATGTAGGTCAGATGCTGCATACGATGCATGGGTTCACCTCAGCATCTAAAGATGAATCACTTGTGCCAGTTTGGTGACTGTAGCATTAGCACTTTGTCAGATACTGAGCTACCCCAAACTTCTTAACCAAGTCACTCAAGCGGAAAATGTAGGTCAGATGCTGCATCCGATGCATGGGTTCACCTCATCATCCAAAGATGAATCACTTGTACAAGTTTGGTTACTGTAGCATTAGTACTTTGTCAGATACTGAGCTACCCCAAACTTCTTAACCGGACGCGGACGCGGACACGGACGCGGACACGGACGCGGACGCGTGGGGTTATAGCATAAGCTCACTCAACTTCGTCGAGGTGAGCTAAAAATAAAGGGGATCCTCAAGACCCCGACTCTTACAGATGAATAACATTAGTCTCATGCCTAGGAAAGGTGTACACTGCAATTCTAAACGAAAGATTGAACTTGTTTGCTGATTCTATAGAGCTTATAACGAAATCATAAGCTGGTTTCCGAAAAGGTTATTCTACCATTGATAATATATTTTGCTTATATAGCTTGATACAAATGTATTTAATGTCAAACCGTAAACTATTTTGTACATTTGTGGATTTTAGAAAGGCTTTTGATTCTATATGGAGAAATGGCCTGTGGCAAAAAAATATCTCAAGCGATCTTTGTATCAATTTTTAATATGTACTCCAACATTAAGTCATGTGTAAGACAAAACTTGGTAAACACAATTTTTTTTTGTATGTCAAATGGGTGTGAGACAAGGTGAAAATTTTAAGTCCTTTCCTTTTCGCGATATTCATAAATGATCTTGAGACATTCTTCGATGAAAATAATATCGATTGTCTGCAAAAAATTGGTGAATATGCAATGGGTCATATACAGATATATTTAAAGATTTTCCTCTTGTTGTATGCTGATGATACTATATTGTTAACTGAGTCTGCAAACGAAATGCAAAGAATGTTAAATGTTTTTATTATGTATTGCTCTTGTAGCACCTTTGAGTGCCTGAGTTAGTAAATAAACATTATCTTGTCTTGTCTTGTCTTGTTTCGTGTAATATATGAATGATTACTTCATACCTACATTTTTTTTTCAAATTCTGTCGCAGTTCTTTTGGTCGAAAATCACCATCCTCCCTTTTTCGTACGAATAAAATCATTACAATAAAAAAATATATATATATTTTAGGAATAAAACATAGATCAAAGCACTGAGAATATGAATGCGACATACATTAAATAAGTGCATAATACCATCATTTTATTAAAGTAGTGCAAACATGAGCATTTTGAAGAAAAAAAATCCAAAATTGAGTCAAAAACTTGTCTTTGGAATGGTATAGTATAGTATAGTATAGTTTATTGATCGAATGCATGATACAGCATATAGATAATAAATCATGACAATATAGATACAATAATCAAGGTCAAGACACATGAGTAGACACTACAATAAATTAAATATTTTTCCTGATATGAAATGCTTTCTTGATAAATTTACCTAGATTACACAATTCCAATTCTTTTGTATTTTGAGAACTTAGTAATTGAATTAATTTAAAGACAGAGGGGCGACGATAGTAATATGGTTTCAAAAACTGTACTCTTAAATCATTATATGCAGGACATTTTAACATAAAATGGAATTCATCTTCTATATCTTCTTTACAAAATGAGCAAATACGTTCATCAAATGGTATATTTTTATAACGACCAGTTTCTATAGCCAAGCAATGTGAGGATAGACGTAACTTACAGATTAACTTTTTATACTGCATATAGATAGGTTTACATAAATATTCTTGTAAGGTAACATGATCAATCAAATGCCTGTACATTGAACATTTTGAAGAGGAATTAATATCAGACAGTATGTTCTGGTTGTAAATATCAATTAAACGTTGCTTGACAATAGCTAGAACATGATTTGATTCTGAATAATTACAATTAGCACCAATTAAGTCATTCAAACCAATTTCTGCAAAAATTTTATAAACATCATTGACCCAGTTTTTACAATTTGGTTTATCACTTATTCCTTTACACAAATAATCAAAGCAACTTTTCAATATACAATTTTTTTGTTGAAAAAAGCTTAAAGAAATATTTAATGATTCTGATTTTCCTTATACATATCATAGGAAGCCTTCCCAATTCACAGTAAATCATACAATTTGGTGTAGATCTTTTAACGCCCAGAATGTTTTTACAAAAATCTAAATGAACCTTTTCTATATCTGGGGCAGAATGACATCCCCAAGTTTCACATCCATAAAAAGCAATACTAGAAACATGGGTATCGAACAATGACAACAATGTTTTGTGATTAAAATTCATTCCATTACATTACCTTTTTAGTGAAAACATTGCTTTTCTGCTTTGCAGAGATAGCTTTTTCTGTGTCTTAAGAAACTTACCATTATAATTAAGTAGAATACCAAGATAACAAAATTCATCAACTACCTGTAGCTTAATATCATTATAAAACCAATTTTCTTCTTGTTTTACATAACCACCATTTCTAAATACCACAATTTTTGTCTTTTCTATATTAACAGATAATGACCATTTAGCAGTGTATGTAGACAAAGAATTCAACATTGACTGTAAACCTGAAATACTTTGAGAGAAAATTACCATATCATCTGCATACATCAATAAGAAGAGTGACAGCTCTTGTAAAGTGGGGTCACAGCCATTTAAAAAAAAATCCATCTCGCAATCGTTAACATAAAATGAAAATAATATCGGTGAAATTATCTTCCCTTGCAAGAGGCCGATATGATTAATGAAGGGATCAGAAATACTTCCATTTAGTAAAACACTAGTCTTAATATTACTATACAATGACTTTAAAATTTGAAGAATTTTACCTCTTATACCAAGTCTAGAAATTTTGTTGAAACCAAGAATGAGAACACTTCTCATAAGAATTCCCGCTAGTCGATTCTTTTAATTTGTTGATGTACTAGTATACATGTGCTTCTATTCTTATGACGAAAATTGTAAAGCAAATAGTTGATAGTTGATGAAAACCTAGTTGACAACCCAGAGTTGACGATTAACTTTGATTTCATCATGAAGAGGAAAAGGAATTATGCCCCGGTCAAGGTCATTCTTGGTGTCTATGGAGACCTTGATCTTTGACCTAGTTTCAAAGTCATGACACACCCTTTCGTCCTAAGTAACAATCCATAAAGAGAGGAAGGAGTAATGTCTTGGACAAGACTTTCGTCACATAGTCCGTTGTGATCCTGACCTTCTATGACTTTGGATCAATGTAATGACACATCCTTGGGTCAAAAGTAACAATTCTGTGAATTATTATTGAAATCCATGAAGAGGGGAAGGAGTTAGGCTCCTGACAACGTTTTATCCATGAGGTCTATTGTGTGACCTTGACCTTTGTTCTAGATCATGGCACACCCTTGGGTCCAAAGTACCAATTCGGTGAAATGGAGTTATGACCAGACAAATTCCTACCCATAAAGTTTGTTGATACTTCGACATGACCTTGTTCAAGGCCATTACACACCCAAACGTCCTAAGGGAGCAACCATTTTATTTTTATGGGGGGGGGGGGAAGACTTTTGCCAGCCGGAAATTTTTTTTCAGCCATTTCAAGAGCCGGAAAATTTTTTTCGCCGGCCCTTTGGGCCGGATTATTTTTTTTGTAATTTTCCAATGTTGAAAATTACCCTAAAGTTTAAATAATTCAGCGTGATTTTTCGGCCATATTAAACATCAAACACACAATGAGTTCATCTCTTGCCAGCAGCTCACCTCATTTTAATTTCTTGAATGGCATATGGTGCCTATAATCTGTTTACTAAAATGATACTCAACGGAGACAGGCAATATGGTGCTAATGACTTTTGAATTTGATTTATTCACTCCAAATTGCGTAAATTTTGTTCCATTTTTTATACTTTGTTTATGATACACAAAAAAGTGTTTACTGGGCAGTCGGAAAGGTCGGAAGAGAGGGGTGAGGGGCAATTTCATGATCCGGAATTTTTTTTTTTTTTTTCGCCGGCCCTTCGGGCCGGAAAATTTTTTTCCCTAAAATTTCGATCCGGAAATTTTTTTTTGCAAAGTCTTCCTGCCCCCCCCCCCCCCATAAAAATCAAATGGTTGCTCCCTAAGTAATATTGAAATCTATGAAAAGGGAAAGATAACTTTATGCCCCGGACAAAGTTTTACCCATAAAGTCTATTATGGCATTGACCTTGATTGGAAAATTACCTTGGGTTCCTAAGTAACAATTCTGTGGAATATTATTGAAATCCATGCAAAGGCACGGTCCATCTAATATTCGGGGGGGGGGGGGGGGGGGGAGTTTAATAATTTTGCGATATGAACTACCCCAAAATTCAGCTTTAAAAGGTAAATTTTGTGGTAGACTACCGTACGTCATATACATGGAATCATAAAAGCAAGATTATTTTTCCTGTCACACCACAGGCAAATTAATTTTTTTTTCAGCAAAAAAATCATTTTGCCACGGTCCGGTGCGAAAAACCCCAAGAAGCGCCCCCCCCCCCCCTCTTTAATATCAATTGACCGTTCCTAAGAATTCATGCCCCCGGCGAACAAGCTTTGATATGAACCAACAGACAGACAACAAGGTGATTTGCGGGGGAGGGGGGGGGGTAAAAAAGGATACAATGTACAACTTCAGTATAAAAGGCACGTTCGTTGCCATGCAAGAGGACATAATGCCAGAAGTGTAAGTTGAAGAGAAGTTGCGTTTAGCCTGACTTTTTTTACATGTATAAATATCTTCTACATTTTTTAACCGAAGTTGATGAAAAAAATGTGAATTTGGCTACTAATTTGTTTATAACACCAACGAAAAAAATTACATGACCTCCCCCCCCCCCCCCCCCAAAAAAAATGAAAAAAAGAACCCCAACAAATTAACAACCAGTGAAACGAAGAATATACTATATAAAAAATATCAGCACAACAAACTGAATTTCAATCGGTATCAGTGCATTCCGAATATTGTATGACATCGCAAAATTGAAACGTGTGTAAAACTTCAATTTTGCTATCTCATTACCAGGTACGCTTATTTTTGGACTTTCCCTTTCTAAATTTAGAAGTGACAACAAAAAATATAAACAGGAACCTGCGCAGTGGTCGGAATTTTGAACAAATCTGTGTCATTGGAACATTCTGGGATGTAGGCAAACCGTCACATGACCATTACCCAATAAATTCCTATAAAAGGCTGAAGTTTGTATCGAAGACCTTAAATCTACAGAGACATTCAACACACAACTTGTCACAAGAAATCTCAAACGAAGTGTAAACGACGTGTTTCCTTAACGTGACATTTCGCGGCAAAACGTCAAAATCAACATGTCTTTAACTGTCAAAGCTACATTGATGAAGCAGGGGGACCCCAAGGCGGAGATCAGAAGATTCGCCATCCCTGCTGATGTGTCCACCAGCTATGATTACCTACAGAAAAAAGTGGCCGACATTTTTCCAGGGCTCAGCAGGGGGGATTTCTCATTGTTTTGGAAAGGTAAGATTTTAAGATCCACTAAAATTTTAACTTATTATTAATTAGTTAATTTTAAGGCCACGTACTTGTATATAATAGATGAACGTAAACTAGTACTAGTGTAACCTTTGTTCATCATTCTGTAATCAAAAACTTGAATAATTTATCATTCAACATATTTGACCGCTTCCCATCAGACAATATCACCTGTCTCTGTTCCCCTCCACAGGTTGCATACATAATCCCCCCTTTTCCCCTTCTTTAAGATATTTAAAGAAAGGGGGAAAAAGGGGGGGGGATTATGTCTGCAACCTGTGCTCCCCTCCCCTCCTTGACCCTGTTTTAAAACATTTTTAAAACATCGAATTGATATAAGCGATTATCGCTTGTTTTCTATCTCATCAGTGAATTTACTTATTTTTTGTTGTTATGTACTGATTTGAAATATTACTGAATAAATACAGTTTAAACTAAAACATTTTTTTCCTATTTTGTGTAACTAAAATTGTCTCAAATGAAATCATAGACTGGAACAATCCCCCTCCCCCCCCCCCCCTTCTTCTAGATCTTTACATTCACAGTTTTAACTGGTCAGATAATCATAATATGAAATAATGAAGTAAATTTATTTTGATTACATTCTTATTTAGTATTTTGAAAACATGTTTTAATTGATCCCTTTGTTTCAGATGTTGAAGGAGACTTGATTTTATTCTCATCAGGAGAGGAACTGCTGGAAGCTTTAGGATTTGTAGAGGATGGAATGTTTAGGATCTTCATTAAAGGTGAACAAGGACCTCTTTTTTACTGCCATTTGAGAAATTAATATTTCATTGTCTAAGACATTTTTTTCTTATGTAACATGTACATGTATCAAACAATTTTAGGTTCTGTACATGCCCATATAAGCTATATATATAGAAAAGGAGTCATCCTATTGAACTGTAAGAAGTTTAACTGGCATGAAAGAGTTTAAGTAAAATCCTGTAAGTATACAAGGCTATACAAGAATGGGATTTAAATTTTGATAACAAAATTTAGAACATAAATTAGAATTTGATCTTTAGAAGTGTATTATTTTGGTCCTGCAAATTTTCTTCAGGTGAGAAGGCTGAAAAAAGTAAATGTTTTGGGGTGGGGATTGGGGGGATGGCAGCGGGGGTTTCTTTAATATCTTACTAAATTTGAATATACCTTTTGAGTCGAAAAGTAAAAAAAGTTTGATATGTATATGTGTCATGGAAAGACTAGTATAAATCTTATAAACAAATTTAATCAAATATTCTGTTACTGCTGTTAGAGTCATTTTTAAAAGGAATGCTCTTTGTTTCATTTTTCCTGTCTTTTATCAATTATTGATTTTTGATATTTTTTTTTCTTTGGTATATAAAGTAAATGAAAATTTTGAAGTCCATGAAATATGCATTCATGTACATGACATAATCATATACCAATATTATGTTGAAAATTTTCATGAGGAAGTTTTTCTTCTTTATCAAGTTTCAAGATAAAAGTTATCATGACTTTCAGAAGATACGCCATTTGAAATTTCTGGCATTCCTTCCTGCTTTGGATATGACTTGTTTTCTTCCTGGTGAGGCAACAGAAATTTAATTCTTAGTTTTACGGATCCACCGACCCTAAGTTTACCACAATTGGAAAAAAAATAAAATGAACTGATTGTACATTTTTTTGGCCGGATTGCAAAGCAATTTCGGTCTATAGATTGACGATGTCCGTCCGTCCGTCTGTCTGTCTGTCCGTCTGTCCGTCCGTCCGTCCGTCTGCCGTCAACATTTTGGTTAAGGTTTCTGGTTGAGGCAAAATCTAAGGAACTATATGCAGTAGAAACTTTATTTTATACATGAAGCATGCCCATGACAAGACCTTTCAATTTATGCCATAACATTTGACCTAGTGACCTTGACCTTGGACTTTGACCTAGTTAAAGATTTTGGTTAAAGTTTCTGGTTGAGGCAAAATCTAAGTAACTATATGCAGTAGAAACTTTATATTATACATGAAGCTTGCCCATGACAAGACCTTTCAATTTATGCCGTAACATTTGACCTAGTGACCTTGACCTTGGACTTTGACCTAGTTAAAGATTTTGGTTAAAGTTTCTGGTTGAGGCAAAATCTAAGTAACTATATGCAGTAGAAACTTTATATTATACATGAAGCTTGCCCATGACAAGACCTTTCAATTTATGCCGTAACATTTGACCTAGTGACCTTGACCTTCGACTTTGACCTAGTTAAAGATTTTGGTTAAAGTTTCTGGTTGAGGCAAAATCTAAGTAACTATATGCAGTAGAAAATTTATATTATACATGAAGCTTGCCCATGACAAGACCTTTCAATTTATGCCGTAACATTTGACCTAGTGACCTTGACCTTCGACTTTGACCTACTCAAAGATTTTGATTAAAGTTCCTGGTTTAAGCAAAATCTATGGTACTGTATGCAGTAGAAACTTTATATTATTAATGAAGCTCGCCCATGACAAGACCTTTCAATTTATGCCGTAACATTTGACCTAGTGACCTTGACCTTGGACTTAGACCTAGTTAAGGATTTTGGTTAAAGTTCCTGGTTTAAGCAAAATCTATGGAACTGTATGCAGTAGAAACTTTATTTTATACATGTAGGTTGCCTCTGACAAAACCTTTCAATTTATGCTGTATTATTTGACCTATTGACCTTGACCCAGTCGGTGACAAAAACTTACTTTGCAATCCGGCCATACCGTCTTTAGCGGTGTTTTATTCAACTTCTGATGTATGAAAAGACGATGATTTACACAAGGTGGATTAATTTATCAATTAGGGTCGACACCTTGGTCTATTGGATAGGACGTCGGGCCAGTGACCGAACGGTTGCTGGTTCGTGCCTCATTAGGACCATGGGTTAATGGTTGACATATACTCATCTATGTTGTTCTATGTTGTTGTTCTATACAACTAGTTATGTGTTCTGTGTTATATACTAAAAATGTCCTCGTCTATGTATTGTTATACATGTTTGTGGTGTAAAAAAAAATTCTCAATAAGGTTACACATTGTTATATTTGTGAAACAATAAATTCATATATATCATGGATGACATGGGCAGAGCTAGACAATGTATCCGAAGGGGGGGGGGGGGTTGTTCAGTCTAGATAATTTGAAAAAAAAATATCTGTAAGAAAATGGAATAAAAAATCCTGACCCCTCTAACCCCCATTGAATTATAGATCTGTACTTGTTTGAGAATTGAGATAACAGGAATATATAGAAATATGGATGTCAGAATTGAACTTGAAGATACTGATTATCTGTGCAAGATGCCTGATGATGATTCTTAATATAAAAGAATGTTAAAATTGTATTTTGTAGAGAGTGAAAAGACCTCCCAACCAGGACCATCTGGCAGCCAATCAGAGGGAAGCAAAGGAGAACTTCACCCTGGAGTAGTATGTGACGGCTGTGAGGGAGCCATACATGGGATACGCTATAAGTGTGTGGTGTGTCCTGACTACGACCTATGTAATCGTTGTGAGGGAACGGGACTTCATAGCGAACATGACATGATGAAGCTTACCTCCCCAGTTCCAAGGGGACCTTTTTGTGGAGGTTTCTTCAGAGGAGGTCCACCTCCACCACCACCTCCTCCATATTGTGGACCTCATGGCAGTCAGCCTGGACCACATGGGGTATGCTTAGTAACATTTATTTATATTTTTGAAAAAAAAATAGATACTCAGGCAAAAATGTATATTTTTGAAAAACCAAGAACAAAAGATTTGTACATTGTATAGGTGAAAAAGACGAAAACATACTTAAGCAGTAATTATGTTCATTCAGTAGTTGTCATATGCTTGTTTGCATATTGCAGTTTGATGAAGTAAAATTGAATGGTTTTATTTTGTTTATATTTACAGTTCATGCCACCACCACATTTCCGTAAGTGGATGGAGAGATTTATGAAACGTTGGCATAACAGGAATGAGTGTGGCAGTGAACAGAGTCAAGGAAAGGAGGGAGAGAAAGACCAAGCCCGACCCCAGGAGGGAGCTGAAGGGGGACCTGACATGGACTACCTGAAAAGTGTTGGGGAATCAGTAGCAGCTATGCTTGATCCTTTTGGTAAGTAACTTTCATGAATGTACTTTTGTAGAATATTTGTTGCATCAGGTCTTTCAAGTAACTATGGTTCAATAATGTTGAATCTAGTAAAATAAAATTAATCAGGTTTTTATATTGCATATATATTCTTTTTTACAGGAATTGATGTAGAGGTAGATGTAGAGCATAGAGGTCGTCGTCATGGGTGCGGTCGTCAAGGTCGTGGAGGTCATTGTAGCAGAGGTCGCCAAGGCAAAAGTGGATCTTGTCACAGATCGGCTGACCCCACCAACAAATCAGAAAAGGAAAAAGAACCCAGAGATGAAATGATGGAAGAAACAGGTGCTCCAACAGAAAAGGAAAATACTGTCCCCAAAGGAAATACACCTCAGCCTATGGAGGGAGACAAAGAGGAGATAACTCCACAGAAAATGGAGACCCAAACTCCGCCCTACCCACCCCAAGGAAGTTTCAGTGGCCCCAAAGGCAAAGATTCTGAAGAATGGACTGTCCTTGACACCGATGGACCAGCTCCCATGCAGTACCCTCCCCAGACTACAGGTGCCACTGCAAACCCCCCTCCAGTTCTCATTTATCCTCCAACAGGTAAAGAGATTAAATTTGAGTACATAATTAATAGTCACTAATTCACTATACATGTTTAAATATAATAATATTTTATAATATTGAAAAAAAAATGTGTCATGTCAAATTAGGTTATATGAATGCAACAGAAAATTAATCAAAACATGTAGAGGTGAAAACCTTTATTTATATTCTTGCTTATGGAATAAACTTATTTTTTAAAATCTATATAAAACAATTTTTTTCAGATCCTAAGATAGCTGAGGCCCTACAGCAGATGATTGGAATGGGATTCCATAACGAGGGTGGCTGGCTTCAGCGCCTCCTGGTGGAGAAAGATGGCGACATCAGTAAGGTCCTAGATGCCATACAGCCCAAGGCCAACAGAACCCCAGATGGAGGCTACATGGCCTAAACTTGATATCTGTAATAATATGGACAAGGTACACATTTTGAAAGAGGGAATTTTTTTTTTAAAGTTTTGAGTTTATTTCATTCTAAAGCATAGTATATGAATAATATATGTTTTGTGCATTGTATTCCTATAGTATTATCAGTACACAGTCATCTGTTTGTTGTATGTGTGATTTCTAATGATTTACCAAATATCTAATTAGTGGTATAACTGAACTTAAAGACAATTTAATTTTGCTATGAGTTGAAAAGAATGACAAATATGCCTACTCCATTACACAGTTGGAAGGAACTAAGAAATTGCAAAGGAAAAAAATATATAACCTTTTGTGATGAATAAATGAATTTACATTGTATACATGTATGTACATAAAGGACTAATATTACATTGTTTTCTTTTTTACTAAAATGTTAAAAATATATATGTTATGTTTTGGACTTTCAATAATTCTACCTAAAGCTGTATAGAGTGATATGTTACATGATTGTCATATTTTGTGTGATTTATATTTAAGGTAAATTTTAGAATTATTAAAATCAAATGTATTTATGGAATTTTACATGTAAGATGATATTGTTTTAGTATCACACACATTTTAAAAACCCAGACTTCAGAAAATCGTGAAGAATCTTAAAATCTTAATTTCCTCTCTTATGTAAACAAATGTTGTTACCATGGTTACTCTACATGAAATTATGAATGCAAGATTACTTGGTTCTGTTTTCTTGAAAATTGTTAGATCTGCAAATAAATGATTCTGCACTCACTATACTTAGTTTCATTTCAATATTTGAAGAAAAGAAAAGGCTCAAGTGGGCTGATATTGCTCAAGTGATGACCATTATAGTTGTTGTAAGACTAATGCCATCAAGATACTAGTACAAAAGTAATATAACTTGCTGAAATCCCTTGACCAGTACTTTTGTACTTTGATTTAGTGTATATGAAGATTACTGAGATACAAGAACCTTTTTTAAGAATGTATAAGGTTCAAAATGGAAGTAGAGGTAAAAAGTAATGGTAATAAATGATATTCAAATCTGAATTTGAGGAATTACCGTAAAATTTCTATCAAAAGAATGCATGTTAATTGAAAAAAGGCTTCTTAGAGGTTTAAATATATTATCTGATTGAATATTGATGCATAGATACATGTACCACCATAGAGTCTAATTAGCTCTACTGGTCTCAGACCAGTCGAGCTTATGCGATCACCCTTCGTCCGGCGTCCGTCCGTCTGTCCGTCTGTCCGTCTGTCTGTCTGTCCGTCTGTCCGTAAACAATTCTTGTCCGGACAACTCCTCTGAAACTGTCAGGGATAGAAACTTAATTCTTTTTGTATTTTACTTGGTCCATGGTCTAGTTGTGCACCTGACATTTAGTTTCAGTACCTGACTCCCAGGGTCTTAGAAAATGGGCGTGGTCATTAAATTCTATGTAATTTTGTCCGGACAGCTCTTCTATCACTATAAATGATAGAGACATAATTCTTTTTGCAATATGATGGGTCTGTAGTCTAGTTGTGCACCTGATATTTTGTTTGAGCCAATGACCCCCAGGGTCTTAGAAAAGGGTTTGGCCATTTCCATATAATCTTATGCTTACAGCGCTGACACTATAAATAATGGAGACTAAATTCTTTATGCAATATGATGGGTCTGTAATCTCGTTGTTCACCTGATATTTTGTTTGAGTCTCAGACCCCAAGGGTCTTAGAAAATGGGTGTGGTTGTTTTCTCTCTATTAAACTACATGTGATCTCATGATAGCTAATTTCCCAGAATTTATGGATAATAATTAATTGATTTATTCCAAAATATTATCGGATTGCAGTTTAGATGTCATTACAGTATTTTAAATGAGTCCCTGTTCCCTAGGATTCTGGAAAATGGGTATATGGCTATTTTCTCTTACCCTATCTACATGCATTTAGAGTATATAAGTGACAGAAACTATAAATAAACAAAGATATTGCCATTTTACAATATTATCATAGATGAGTCTGTAATTTAGTTTTTCTCATATTTTATTTGGGACCTGACCCAGGATTTCATCTTCAATTCTATAGAAACGCTAGGGGATAGTTTCGGAATTTCCTCTGATCAATCAATCAACATGTAAATCTTTTCTATAGTGTTTATACAGTGCAAGAAAGATATCAAATAGTCAAAATGCATGTATTTCTCACTTATTTTTTATTTGTTTAACATGTTTAAGGTGTAAGATTTTTGGGGAGAGTAGTGAGAATTTTTGTTGCAAGAGTAGAATGTCCTAAGTGATCACAGACTTGAGCTGTGCTTTCTGTGAAATGGGAACACCAGAATCACAAAGATTGGTCATTTTGTCAAATAAAAGAGCAATAATGCATCCTTCACATTGCCAAATGAAAGGAATATTGTGCTTGTGTAAGTTTTTTTTTTTGGGGGGGGGGGGGGGGGGGGAGGTAACTAGAATGTCCTAAGTGATCACAGACTGTTAAATGGGAACACCAGAATCACAAAGATTGATCATTTTATCAAATAAAATAACAATAATGCATCCTTCACATTGCCAAATGAAAGGAATATTGTGCTTGTGTAAGTTTTTTTTGGGGGGGGGGGGGGAGGAGAGGGGGGAGGTAACTCTTACATCTTTCTTTCTTCTTATAAATTCCTCCACTGCTTGGAGTACCACCCCCAATGGGATGTAAAACTGTGTGGTTTGATAAAATTTTCATAATGTTTACATTAAAGCAAGTGACACATGTTTTAATAGAAGATAATATATCAAGAGATGCCTTATAGGCATATCTACTATTTGTTAGTCAAATTAAAAAAAAAAAAATGAAATACTAAAAAAAATCATTTGTAAAAGCCAACTCATACAAAAATATTTCAACCCAGGAAAACTTCTACCAAAATCTTCCTTTATTGCCATTTTACAATATTATCATAGATGAGTCTGAAATTTAGTTTTTCTCATATTTTATTTGGGACCTGACCCAGGATTTTATCTTCAGTTCTATAGAAACACTAGGGGATAGTTTCGGAATTTCCTCTGATCAATCAATCAACTTGAAAATCTTTTCTATTATGTTTATACAGTGCAAGAAAGATAACAAACAATCAAAATGCATGTATTTCTTACTTATTTTTTAATTGTTTAAGGTGTAAGACTTTTGGAGAGAGTAGTGAGACTTTTTGTTGCAAGAGTAGAATGTCCTAAGTGATCACGGACTTGAACTGTGCTTTCTGATACATGGAAACACCAGAATCACAAAGATTGATCATTTTATCAAATAAAATAGCAATAATGCATCCTTCACATTGCCAAATGAAAGGTGCTTGTGTAAGTTTTATTTTGCAAAATTCCAAATTTAGTATTAATTGTAGAAGTTAAATTTGTAACAGGAGAGGGAGAGATGTGACTGGACCAGGAATCGAACCCGAGATCTTCTGCTATCTGGGCAGACGCTCTTACCAACTGAGCTATCTGGGCACGATGCCCGTTCCTGCCACACTCCTCTCCACCAATTTTTTAGGTTTCCATGCACTGGAAACCTCACACAAAACTCCACTTCACCTTGAGTCATTTAGTTTGGCGCCAATTCTGTAACAGGAGAGGAAAAGATGTGACCGGACCGTGAATCGAACCCGAGACCTTCTGCTATCTGGGCAGACGCTCTTACCAACTGAGCTATCTGGGTACGATACCTGTTCCTGCCATAAATTACTGGTAATAAACTTATGTTTCAGGCCTTTTTGTCAATTGGACCTCGAGTCATTTTGTCCTTTTAAAATTTGACCAATCAAAAACATCATTTCAACCGCATGCAGATTTAAAAAAATTTATGGGACACCCTAATTCTGAACTGGGATATATGGTAAAAATGTTTTCTATAGAGGATCAAATATTTCATACCGGTATGTAAGAATATTTTGTATTACATTTTAATAATTAGCTTCTGTCTACATTAATACCACATTCACCCTAAAAGTTCATGTTCTTTGTTCAATATTCTATTTACATTGTTTTACATTTACTAAAAAAATAGCCTAAAACCGTTTTAGGTTTTAGAACAAAATGGCCGATACTTTTTTCACTCGGTAGGCCACATGTCCTATTATATTTAATTTCAATCTGAAACTGTCTGATTACTTGATCTAAGTATTTTCACTGGTCAGTATAAGAAAGAAGGAAATATCTCTATAGAGTATCCTATGCAATACTATTTCAGCTCAAATGAGAGGTTATTTATGCCTTTAGTCTTAATTTTATCAAAGGGCATATAGTGGTAGGTCTGTCTGTTCATCTGTTTGTCTATCCATCCGACTGTCAGTATATCATTCCATTCAACTAAATTCTGATGAAAGGGTATAAGATAATAGAGCTGTCATATATTGCATGTCTATGTACCTTGAGAAGGCTCATCTTTTGGAGCCAAATTTTAACCTTTGACCCCATCACTGACCTTTGACCCACATTTTTTGAAAAATAAAAACATCTGTTATTTTAGTTTTGATACATATGGTATGTTATATATACACGTTTTTAGTAATTCTCTCACATTCTAGAGAAATCTAAAATCTAAGGCACGGTCCATTTGATATTCTGGGGGGGGGGGGGGGGGGGGGGGGGGGGGGGGGGGGGGGGAGACTCCGTTTTTATTTCGAAAAAAAAATTTTTGCTCTGAATTTTGATGAAAAAAATTTTGCTCTGAATTTTGATGAAAAAAATTAATTAGAAATTGATGGATATGCATTGGCATGTGGTTGTTGGTTCTCATAAAAAAAAAACTGGCAAATTTCTTGCAATCTGATTGGTCGAGAAGATCCAAATATTATGTTGTATTATTTTACTAACAGGATATTATTTTGATATCCTGCTTCTACTAAGACACTTTATGCTCTTGACGTCACCAAAATGCTTTAGAATATGTTGACGTAACATACACAAACCAAAAGCGATTCAGCGGGATAAATTCGTTATACAGTGTTTTACAGGGGGGATACAGAAATATATTGGGTCGATGAAAAAAGTACTTGTATTAGGCAAGGTGAAGCCGAGCATTCATTCTCTTGAGTGTATATGTGCAAATCAACCAGGAGAGCTTCAGTCTCATCAGAGACTTCTGGTTTTATATACATGTACAACCTTTGAAAGAGAACTTCAGTTTTTCTCCAGTTTACAAATTTGTCTAGGAAACCCTCCCCCAGACCTTCTTCAGTGGCGGATCCAGCGCCCCCTTTGCCGGGGGGTCAAGGGGCAAATATTGGCGATTTTTACTGAAAATGGGCCAAATTATAGGGTTTTTGGAAAATTTTGGGTCAGTGCCGGGGGGGGGGGGGCGGACATGTCCAACATTGCAAGAAAAAAACAATTTTGCTCCGGTCCGGGGTGAAAAAATGGTCTTCCTCTGACAAAAAAACCAAGCCCCCCCCCCCCCCCCCCCCCCCGAATATCAAATGGACCGTACCTTAGTTACATGACCTTGAATCATAGTTTATCTTTTTTACCATGAGCAACATAAAGTAATTGGAAATAAAGTTTTTAAAAGTGTTCTGGTTCAGTCATGAAAAGCATAAATATTTTAATTGAAATAGTACCAAGTGACCTTGACCTTTGTAAAATTAGCTTGGAACAAGGTGGTATGAAATCTGGGCAACAACATACTGAAGTATGAAAGTGACCGGGTATACTGGTTCATGAAATATAGTCCGGACATGATTAGCATATACAATTTGATTTCTTGCTGTCTGTCGCACGGCCTTGTGTAAAAGTGATGTAAAACTTCTTGGTCATGAGCAACTACTTCTGATAAAATATTTGAGTGATTGTGTGTATCGTTCAAGGGATATACATGTAGCCCGGACATGATTGGCGTATACAAAAATTTTGAGTTACCTTGACCTTGGTAACATTTGGGTCATGATCATCAGGGTGTGGTTCATACGGATTGACAGACAGACGGAAATATCCATAAGCCTCTTCTAAGACGGTATGTCAAAATTCAGTAAAAAGGTCATTTATTTCAGCTCATTGTCTGCCAAATCAATCCAAAGATAGTTAAAGAGTGAAGAAAGACAACTCTGGTATACATACAATCATTTACCATCAATGTACATGACGCTGTTACCTCTCTTTGTGTGTGCGCTTATCGGATGAATCGATGACAAAGTTGATATTTTCATGGTAGATTCAGAATAAACCCTTACTACGTATGATTGCTATATAAACATTTCTTCGAAATGTTTTTAAAAGATCTGAATGAAAATATGATAGGCTGCATTAGGCAAGTATTTATTAGCGGTACACAGTGGCGGATCCAGAGTGGCAAGCGGGGGGGTTTTGTATCGACCCAAAGGGTCGATTCGAGGCACGAAGTGCCGAGCGGGGGAGGGTACGGGAGGGGGCTTCCCCCTCCTGTAGGTGGGGGTCCGGGGGGCCTCCCCCGGAAAATTTTTGAAAAAAATGGAATAAAATGGTGCATTCTGGAGCACATTTTCTCCTTACCTTCTCGAATATTCCGACCATTTTTTTCCACTCAATTTATATGGTTAATAAAGATTTCTAAAAAAAAAAAAAAATAATTTCTCCTTTACTGCTGGCAGGGGCGTAACCAGGGTGTTTTCGATATGGACGTCTATAAAGACGGGTTGGACCAAGAACTTTGAACAGCTGTACGAGGGCACAGACACTTTTTTGGGGGGGGATGACTTGCGAGGCCCAAGGGGTCAAGTGGGGACAGTATGGAAATATGTTACCCATCCCCTTGAAGGGTGTCCCCCGTGAAAATTTTGAAAAAATTGAAGCAAATTGCTGACCTCTGGAGCGTATTTGAGCTGAATTTAGATGGGATAACGCATATGATTCGATGTCAGCAGACGATGAACCGTATCTAAGACGAAGAAAACTTGAGATGTGAACATGACATTCCCTATATACTTAAATATATGTACGTCCACATAAAATCTTTCCAACCGACCGCTCGCACTTTGTTAGCGATCGTTGTAGCATGCGCGGATACAGCATTTTTGGTCAGAGGGGGTCCAAAATTTAAGGAAGTCTACCTATCATGTAGGTACATATATATCGGTGCACATGATGGGGAGGGGCAATTTTGTTAGCTTTCCTTTCACGTTTATTTTCATAAAGAAATGGCGAGCGTAGCGAGCCAGAATTTTTTTTTAGATATGAAATATTTGTCTTGATTCGATCGAGATGATTATTTATAACATTGAATACATGTATTTCACTCCTTATATCGGCGAGCGGAGCGAATTTCATGAGAATAAACAGATTAGAGATGTGTCATATTATTCCAAATAATCAGACATCTAAAAATGACAAAACCTTGAAAAAGATGAAGGAGGTTACATCCAATGAAGTAAGCTGGGACTGTTCAAAATATGAGTCCCTGACACCCAAGACAATTATATAAAATTACTTAGTATGAACACTTGATAATAATTAAGGAATTTTGCAGAAAAATAGTTTTGTATATGTAAATGGCGAGCGAAGCGAGCCGAAATTTTAGGTTTCAAAGCCCTGTCATGCATTTTAGTCCCATTTCAATTAGAAATGGGCCAAAGCTGAACCCCACCTCCGAAATCTCGGGGTGGGGTGGGGGGGGGGGGGGTCCAGACCCCCGGTCCCCCCCTCTGATTCCTTGCATGGTTTTATTGAGTTCTAATGAAACACGAGCAAATTACGAAAAATGCATTCAAATCGGTGGTTTCTGGAGTGTCTGCTTTAAATACTATTTCAAAAGACCCTCCCCCTTCTTTTTGGCAACTCACCTGGGAAGGCGCTCTCCTTTTTTTCGCGAGACGATGTGGACGTTTTTGCGTACACATGTTCGCCTGGCTTGTCGATTTGTCCTTGCTGTACTTAGAAT
The DNA here is from genome assembly GCA_033119305.1 of Pinctada imbricata. Lineage (NCBI taxonomy): Eukaryota > Metazoa > Mollusca > Bivalvia > Pterioida > Pteriidae > Pinctada > Pinctada imbricata. The sequence continues at coordinate 42,797,797 of VSWD01000006.1, forward strand.
ATTGGTACGATATCGAGTAAAAAATGTTGAGAATCATTGGGTTTTGGCTTTGAAAAATTGAATGCTTAAAATAGGCCCCCGGAGCATATTCAAGCTACATGTATATACAATGTTAAATATTTGCCCATTTTTCCGGTTATTTCAAAGTATTTTTAACAAAATTTGAAGATGACGAAAATACTCAAACCGGGTATTTGAGGACAGAAACGTGTAGGTTTCGATCCCCGTACCATTTACATTGATTGTTTGACACACGTACATGTTTTGCAAATTATTTGAAACATGTTCATATTATAGTATTTGTTAATGTTAATTTTCGGGAATAAAATTAACAGAAAACCCCCTCTGCGACGTACATTACAAAAACTTCGCGATTGTCTGTACGAATCCACAAATACGCCAATTGATACGGCATCGAATCGATATGCTATAGAATGTATCAGAAAATTTTTGTAAATTTTGTTTCAAAATAGTGAATTCTGGTGGACATTAAGCAATTTTTTGATACTCAGTTTGCAGGGTTTTGTCCGAGTGCTAAAGTTACCAAAAAAAAAAAAAAAAAAAAAAAAAAAAAAAAAATTGGGAAACCGGGGGGGTTTTCCCGAACCCCCCCAAACCCCCCTCAATCCGCCCTTGGTACAGCATTTAGCATCAAATATCACAAAAGCTCTAACAAATCGAATACAAAATACATTCAGAGTACCAAAAGAGGGAAAATGGCACAAAGGCGTCGAATTATCAATAAGACAATAGTTATACGGTATTACCTAGTTTTGGGTTCCCATTTTCGGTGTTGTATTTAATTCGTCTGTTACGTCTGCCAGTAAAGAATAAGTAAAAGAAAATTGACTTTTTAATTAAATGCTACAATTTGAATTTCTCAGTCGTGGATCCACGACGTCAGAAAATTTCAGTCGCAAAGAAAAAAAAAAGAAGAAAGGATTGTATAAAAAAAAGGTATTAAGTTTAATAAGTACTTGGCTTTCCGGAAAGAGATTTTCAAGGTCTGAGTCAGTTTCCCCCTCTACACGGTCTGGCCCCCTTTTCGTAAACAATGGCTGGTATAATTCAAACTCATCTCAATCAATATTTAATGAAAGTCAACTAGAAATATTAATTCATCAGGATATTTGGCGCCATCATGGTGATTTATCATCAAAGAATGAAATAAAAGAAAAGTGTACTAAGCATTTTGCCTTCTTAGAACCTTTTCAAATATCTGAGTCAAACTCCCCGTCGAGGCCCCCTCTCGTATATTTAAACGATTACTGGTGTAAGTCAAACTCAAAGCAACTGGGCCAATTTATGTTTTAATTAAAGATGGTTAGCAAAACTCAACAATGAGCATGATGTTTTACCGCCAAAGAATAAAAAGGTATATACATGTACAAAGTACTTTTGTTTTCCGTACAGAGAAAAGTCTTGACCCCTCTCCCGATCTCCTTACCGATGATGCTTTAAATTTTCATCTCACTGTGAGATATAATGAACTTCAGAAACGTACAAGTTTATTTTGCGTAGAAAATTAAAATGATAAATGTTCTTCAGCGTTTTATCTGCGTAGCTTGGACACATGCTAAAAAATGCTATGTGATATTGTAAAACCATCATTGTCACGATTCACTGAGTATAAGTCGCACGCACGACACACTATTTTCCATTTAAAACCAAAACCAAAACCAAAAAAAAAAAAAAGAAAAAAAAAAATCATGTCTTTGAGAGTTTGATTATCTTCCTCAGGTGCGTATTTTTATTTTCGATGAAAGGGATAGAATGAATAATCCAGTCTCTTGGTTGCTCTTACAAGGGTAATAAGTGAACTCGGCCCGTGGAACAGTGGGACCATGGAACGCTCGGCCCGAAATTTAGGTCCACTCGACCCGTAAACTTAGGTAACTTGGACCTACGATATAGTTAAGCGTTCAATATAAAGAAATCTCAAATACCTTTTTGTTTCTAAAAATAATTGAAACAAAAAAAAAAGTTTTGATATTCATGTTTATGAGAGGAAAACAAGACAATATTTATTTTTTTATAGGAAAAATACAATTCCGAATGCATGACTGTGCTCAAGAAACCCTTGAAGTGGCAGCCAAGAAACTTGATTATTCAGTCTAGGAAAGGGAATGGTCAACTGAGCCGCCTTTCATGGAGCCCGAATCTTTATTTCAGACACGTGTGCGATTTTGGATGTTTTGTGATTCATCAATTTTTCGATTCAGAAATTTCACAAAGAAGTGCTTTGAAAGAGAAATTCTTTATCAAAAGCAAGTAAACTGCTCAAAAAGTGAACAGGTACGAATATTGAAATTATTTTCGCGTTTGAATTTCCCTCCTTTGAAAATGTGTCGTACCTGTCGAATCACGTGACAATTGTGCCGCATTACCAATCGGAAGTTGTTCGTCTGAAAAATAAACACAAGAATGTTTTCTGAAAACATTTAAATATACGGTTCTGGTGTATTATTTTTATTTTTATTTAGACAAGAATAAAAATCTTAGTAGAAAATTAATCCGGTGATTAACCTTAGTTGCAAAACGCTCTAGAAAAAAGACATATAAAATTTTGACGTCGCGGAGTAATCTGACCAACTTCGGAACATCTGTAAATAGGGTAATAATGGAGGAAAACTGCTGATTGTTTGGAAAATCACACTGTTAATCGACGTAATTCGATACATTCTATTGTATCAAATAATACAAATGGATTCCAGATCGTACCTGCTTGGAACTGTCTACTAGTTCATTCAAAGAAATTGTTGTATATGGTTGTGAAACGAAGAAACTGACAGTCAACATGTAGACTGAAACACAATCTGGGAACCCAGGATTTTCAGAAGTTTCACTCGGACTGTGAAACCAAATGTCGAACAAAACCATTCTTTGACACTTTTTTAAACTTTGGAAACACTTTAGTTTTCATTATACAAAATGGCTGAGCGCGGCAGGTACGTAATTTCAAGAACAAAATTGTTGAAATGTTTCGAATGAACTTTTTTGGACCAGATTCAAAAGCAGTACCTGACCGGTTGAACTGAATAAGTCAATTTACTAAATCATTTAGTGATTTTGCATTACCTATTCATATTTCTTGTCCATGTCCTTGTTCCATATACATTCTTGCAGAAAATTTGGAAATGATAGTAGATACCATGTACAAACAGGTTGGGGAAAACTTCAGATCGAGCTATAATAGTTCGATCGGGCTATTATAGCTCCATGTAGCTATCATAAAACTATTTTTTTCTTAAGAAAAAATTAAAAATTGATGATAATTAAATTCTGTTTACAAGTCGCACTAGTACTGATAAAATACTACAACTTTTGTATAGAAACCCCTATTGAAATACCAACAGATAAGGAGATAAGGAACCTCAAATTTTTTGTTTTTTCAAAATCTTGTTGCTCATCATCGGTCCATATTTGAATATATGTGTCTTGTTAAAAATTTTGATATTTATCGAGTACAAATGGAATCAGTGAATATTTTCAAAAATTTTGATTTTAGTTAAATTTTGTATTGAAAAATGTTATTAGGCAATAGCTTGTTCTAGCTATTATAGCCTGATCAAGCTATAATAGCTCGATTTGAAGTTTTCCCCAACCTGACAAATTACTGAATAAATTTATTGTACACCTTGTCCTTGATGAATGAGTGACGAGGTTGGTACATGTACATAAATATATATGGTTTAGTAACCAAGATGTTCTGGTAGACAAGAAATATGTTTTGGTACATGTGAAAACATTTTGATTTGTGTGAACAATGAATACACATTTTGGTACATGAATTGTTGGTTTATTATTTTAGTTTTAGGGAGAAATATCTGTACACATTTTAATTTCTCATAAAATAGATGTATTTTATGATCATAGTTATCTACAATGAACAATTGTAACCTTATCTTGTTGAGTTTTGCAGAGCGGGTCAAACTGAGTGAAGAATTTCGGTTTAATGGCAAACTTGATAAATAGCACTGAAATACTGTGCTATTTAACTGTCTATAATTCCTCCCCCATTTTTTCTCCGTTGTTAAGCATTCATTTTGCCGCAGAGATGTTGAAAAGTGTCAGCCAAAAGAAAATGTCTGACAATATTCGTTTCTTCACTTTAATACAAAAGCTTGCAGGTGCACTGCATTTCATTGCCATGACTGATAAAATTACTGAAATGACATGAGTGAAACCAGTCTTTCCAAAAACTTTTTTCAGCCACTAGCCCGAAGATAAATTTTACTCGTTTTTCATATATTCTCTTAAAGAATTTCTACTAGCCCAGCAAATATTTTGAAAGCCTCAGGTGTCGGGCTAGTGAGTTTTGGGAAAGACTGTGAAACAGATATCGACATAGACCTCTGTAGTATGATGAGTATTGGGGTTTCAGATTGACATGGCCATTGCCCATTTGCCGATCATTATTCAAAATTACTGATCATTTCTTTGTCAAGAGGACAGAATGGCCAATTAATTTTTACATGTATGTAATCAACTGATGGATAACAGATGACCCCCCCCCCCCCATTGTGTTTTTGCCCCATGTCTCTTTGCCCCACATTCAATTTGTCACATTTTTCTGTCACCACAAATAACACTAACAGTTTCTACCATCTTAAATCTAGTTGGTCCCATAATGCCACAGTGCCTATTCAGTTCGTCCAAAACCATTATAGATTTGCATCATTTACAATGTAAGCATACATGTAGATGCTTTGGTTATAAAAAGTTCCTACGCTGCTGATTTAAATAGCCAACAAAAGATATATGAGACATGCTGTATCAAATCAGTCAGTCTGTAGGTTGTTTATGGGCAAATCAGCAGTGTAGGAACTATCACTGACCTATGCACATTTGCAACCATTTTTGAATATGGCATTCCTGATCTGTATGACTGTGTCAGAGTAGGGAGAATAAGGGTAGACATAATATTTTCTGAATAGAAAGTTATTGTTTTGACTATTTTGATGATGACATTCTTTTTCCAGCGGTAGCATGGTAGGCAAATCTGAAAATGAAAAAGTAAAAGTAACAATTAATTTCGTAATAAACATGATAAAGTTATACCCTGAATCAAACAAAGAAATATTCTATTGCATATAAAGATAATAGAACATGTATTGTAGGTTAGTGTATTACTGGTACTAAAATGTAGTTTCTTACCTTGATACAACACTGAAACATTTTGTGTTTTTATTTGTTCTAGTGACTTAGATCTGAAGAAAGAGCAGGCTAGACAGAAGAGAGCAGAAGAAGCGAAGCAACTGCAAAGGAAGATGAATGATGAGCTCAGCTTCACTTCAGAACAAGAGGATCTGTTTGGTGGAGTTCGGAGAGTTGAGGTACAATCTTCTTTACTCATCTCTTTCAAATACTTGATAGTGCAAGATTAATTTTCTTGCTACACACCTACAGATTCTGTACTGATGAGGCTGATAGAAAGGAGGGAATCTTCAACAAGACTCAAGTAGCAACAGTGAACACCCACAGCAAAACAACGAAACACCCCATGCGAAAACACAGAGCAGACAAGCACAACAAGAGATGCTAAAGGGACAAGAAACACCAAACACAAATCAACACCAAAAATAAAAGACTGCAGATAAACCAACAAAAACAATAGGCAATTGGTGCCGACTTACTAATTTAGGACAACAGTCACACTTTTGAACAGATGCTGACAAACAGATGCTTAAAAGAGAGGCAGGGACTTGCAGACTGACAAGCAGATGTGGACAGACAGACAAGTAGATATGGACAGACAGACAAGTAGATAATGGACAGGCAGACAAGTAGATAATGGACAGACAGGAAAGTAGATAATGGACAGACAGACAAGTAGATAATGGACAGACAGACAAACAGATATCGGCAGACAGACAAGTAGATAATGGACAGACAGGAAAGTAGATAATGGACAGACAGACAAGTAGATAATGGACAGACAGACAAACAGATATCGGCAGACAGACAAGTAGATAATGGACAGATAGACAAGTAGATATGGATAGACAGACAAGTAGATATTGATAGACAGACAAGTAGATATGGACAGAAAGACAAGTAGATATTGATAGCCATACAAGTTGATATGGACAGACAGACAAGTAGATATTGATAGACAGACAAGTAGATATGGGTAGACAGACAAGTGGATATGAACAGACAGACAAGTAGGTATGGACAGACATACAAGTAGATATGGACAGGCAAACAAGTAGATAATGGACAGACAGACAAGTAGTTATGGACAGACAGACAAGTAGATAATGGACAGATAGACAAGTAGATGTGGATAGACAGACAAGTAGATATAGATAGACAGACAAGTAGAGACAGTGTAAGTTTGACACTGATGGAAAGGCACACATTGACATACTGTATGATACATAGACAGGGAGCAACTAATAGATAGTTAGACACTTACAGGAAGTTACCACTGATAGTTTACAGACTGACAGAATGACATGCACCACAGGAGTCATTAACAGTTATCAGAAACTGACTGCAACACTGCCATGTAAACACTGACAGACAGATTGTCACTGAATAAGGACAAATAGGTACATATTGACAGAGAAGCAGACACATGAGCACTCTGATAGAAATGAAGGCACCTAGTGCTATGCAGTGCATTGTCATTTCTTCTAGCAAATGACAAGTGCCCTGTAGAAATCTGTGCATTCGGTAGTCCAAAAACTATAACATTTGCCATATCTACTTTATCAGACGGACTAGGACTCTCATATTTTGTATGCCTGTTCTTGTGTCAAGACCTGTTTATTGGTACCAAACGTTTTGACCATATTCCTTGACCTTGTTGTTGACCTTTTCCCACGTTTTTGAAAAGTTAAAAGTTTAAGGATTTATAACTGTAAGAACTAGGACTCTCGTGTTCATTGGAAGAGATCTCTCAGTTAGTACAAGAATGTTTGATTATATGACGCTGACACTAGCATACATTCACTGACAGACTGACAGTTAAAGGCAGGTATGTGTAGACAGATATTGAGATTTATAAACAAGTAGACACAGTTAAACACTTATAGACACTGACAGACAGAGTGACAGACAGACACTGACAGACAAGTAGACATTGAGTTTGATAGAAATACATGTATAGATACCTTTTAACTCACCATTCAAGAACTAACATGATTTCACACTGACTTTTATCCATTTTAAGCTTCTGATGCCTCCCTTTTTATGTTCCTACATTTTGTACATCCATGTAATGGGGAAGGGCATTAAGAGTCTGCTGTCAGGTTCCAGATTTAAAAATCTTTTCACCTATCCATACAAAATTTGGATATATATGGCATATGCTTACTTATCAGGAGGGGAGGACAGACACCTATTGATAGGTCAGAGGTCAAGGTAACTGAGGAAAAATACACTTTCAATCATGGTTTCCACAGTGTTCTAGGATTCTATTCAAAAACCACTTACCAACGGGTAAGTGCCCACCAAAAATGAGCTTACCCAGCAAGAAAACTCTCCAACCAAAAATGTCAGAAAAAGGGAATGTTAATTTTCTATTGCGCATCCTAGCCATTACCATGAAAATAAATTATTACGTCCAGAAATATTGTCACACTGAAAATACAGGATGACTGCTAAAATATGATTGATCTTGTACTTTGGGACGACTATTTACTTATTTTTTTGCTACATATACACAGAGAGTGTATTGGGGATTGTGCTTCAAAATATATATTTACCAACAGTTAGTAGCATTCTGTTTTCCAGTTATCCGACCTCAATTTTCACTTACCTCGGGTAACGGGTAATGGAATCCTAGAACACTGTTCCAGATGATAAGTTCAAATAACTCGAGAACCTTTTCACCTATCCAAACCTAATTTGGATAATGAGGGGAAGATGCCTATTGATTTTGGAGTCAATAGGTTAAAGGACAAGGTCACTGTGAGGAAAAATATGATATCTAAATATTGAATCATGGTTTCCAGATGATAACTCAGAACTTTTTCACCTATCCAAACCAAATTTGGATATATTCTTACTTGTCAGGAGTGGAAGATGCCAATTGAATTTGGAGTCAATAGGTCAAAGATCAGGGTCAGTTTTAGGAAAAATTCACTTAAAATCATGGTTTCCAGATGATATTTCCAGATAATAACTCAAGAGCCCTTTCACTGGGGTCTTGCCAATGGATATATGCTTACTTGTCAGGAGGGGGATGCCTATTGATTTTGAGGACAATTCTCTTATTCTTAAATCATGGTTTCCAGATGATAACTCAAGAACCCTTTCACAGGGTTCATGCCAATGGATACATACTTGTATATGCTTACTTATCAGGAGGGGAAGATGCCCATGAGTTTTGGGATCAATAGGTCAAAGGCCAAGGTCACTGTGAGGAAAAATACATATTGAATCATTGTTTCCAGATGATAACTCGAGAACCCTTTCATTTATCCACATCAAATTTGTATGTATGTTTACTTATTAGGAGGGAAAGAAGTCTACCGAGTTTAGGAAATACATATCAAATAGTAAGACTACCATTAGGGAAGATACACTGAAGATGATAGTTTTTGAATGACAACTCCCTAACCTATTGAAACCAACAGTGGATATTTGGTTATTTTACAAGATGTGAGGATCATGGGTCAAAGGTCAAGGTCACCGTTTAAAGAAATAGACCTCAAATATTGGAAAAAGCTTATTGATCCCTTCACCATGTTCACTGGTTGATGCCATGAGAGTCAAACTGTTCAGCAGGGGCATATGTTTTACAAACGTAATTTGTCTAGTTAAATATGGCAGTCAGTAGCAAATACAGCTTGTTTTCATGATACATGTACTCTTGTCAACATGGTCAAAGAGGAATGATAAATAGTACATTTATAAAATTATGTCTTCAGAGTCTTAATTTTGTTGCTTAAGTACAGTATAACAGTCAAATCCCCTGTCTGACTGTTAAAATAGCCTGCCGTAGCATGCACCTGACAAGTCCCTAAATAAGTAACATAGTCCTAGAGAGAATGATGACCCGGAATTTGCATGTATATATGTTGTTTTATACACATAATCTGCATAATGTCATATATCATAAAAATCTTAACTGCTATAAATAGTTACACTGGTGAATTCTCAATGCTAGATAAAACATTAGAAAGTGATGAACATGATGAAAGAAAAGTAACTAGTTTGTCAAACATAAATTTAACTCTCTTTGACAAGAAGGTACAACTGTCAACCTCTCAAATACCTCAGTAAGGTTGTTGCAGTTGAATTGAGTTTGAGATTTTAGCTTTCTGCTATTTTCAGTCATGTTGGATTCTGTTTTCAAAATTTTGGTATGTGCAATGCACGGCATAAATGACGTAACACTGTAACAGTGAAAACATGGTGTGTTTGTCAAATATAAATTAAATATCTTCCAACAGCTGCTTTTTTCAGTCACATTTTAAAATCTGTAATCTTAAAAGTAGTTCATCATGTTCATTAGTAACCCCAAATATTTGGCATGAAATTTATAAAAAATCAAATGATTGATTCAGATTGTCTCTTGAAAATAAAATCTTTTCTGTCTTGACTTTGTTCATTCATTCATTCATTCATTCATTCATTCATTCATTCATTCATTCATTCATTCATTCATTCATTCATTCATTCATTCATTCATTCATTCATAATATTTTCAGTCTTTGTATGACACAGAGAGGAATGACTCACTTTATTTTGTCATGATTAAGCTAACAAGTGACATTCTTGATACAATATTGACAAAAAATTTTGCTGAAGTGAATGGAAGAGTAATAATGAATGAATCACTGATTGGTTATACAACCTTCTTCAATAGTGCAAATACATGTTTAATTTGGTATTCTTAGGTACCAAGAAGGTTTATTCAGTCTACATTTGGATGAATGACGTATGAATAAAGTGAACACATGGAAAAATTGATAAGTTGATAAAAATTGATAAGGAAATAAAGAGACAAGTTATTGTCATCAATTAGCGTATATTCAAAAGAAATTCTGATTTTGGAAGAATTTCAGCATGCTTATCTTTTATATTAATAGAATAACAATGAAAAAAAGTCAATTTTAAAATTTGAACCCCCCCCCCCCCCCCCTCTCCAAATAAAATGCTTAGATTGTAGTAATGTAGCGTGTATGTATCTCCAGTATTGCACACATGCAGCTATTATCGCAATCGTGGCTATCAGTAGTACCTTGTACTTTTCCTATGTGAGATGCACAAGACCTGACAAATCTGAAATTACTGTTGCTTTGGTAGCATGCAAGTCGTCCTTGGCATGGATTACTGAATCAAACAGCTAGCTAGGTGTTACACTGTCTACAGTATGGCTTATAAACTTGCTATAGACAATATTTTTGATCCGTTGTTGCACAGCTGTGTGGAGGGTGACAAGAGGCTATGGTATATTCCACACTGTCAGCTGGTTGACTATGATTACTTACAGTGTTTCCCATTTGATGAAGTGCTGAATAAGCAAGATGATTATTACTAAAGTAGTTATGCATCGTAAAATATCAGGAAAAGATGATAATTAACATCATGATAATGATACTACCAAGTAATGGTACTGTACTAAGCTTTAAGTGAATGTTATGTATCATATTGCAGATTTTAGATTTATGCTCATGTAGAATTTGATGTGTTTTGCCCAGAATCAAGATTCAGGCACATTGACATGTACATGACATTAACTGTTGTAGATATAAAATGAAGTGAAACTCTCAGTCTGATTAAAACCATGCATTGACGAATTATTGTATTACCTGTATAGGGATCTGACTATCATGCTTTTAAAAGAGATCAGACCATGTCAAGACTCAAGCACTTATGACTTACTAAGTTACTTAGAAATACTTACAATGTTTAGGTATAACACATGAGTGTTAAGACATCACAGTTTACAGGGTTTTAATCAGATTGTGACTTTCATCTCCATCATCAGTAAGCTCTTTCACTTTGGATTACCCCCCCCCCCCCAAAAAAAAAAAAAGAAGTGAAGAGAGGTATTGATTAGGTAGTTTGGGAATACTACCGGTACCCTTTTATTCGGATTTTCTTAATTGAATATAAACACACTATCAACTAAAATTATTTATTACCAGTTGATGTGATATTTAAAGTGCTTTAAAGTAATAATTTACTGTAAAGGTCAAAGAGACCACACATATTAGAAGCAGCTAGTTTGTAATATACCTAATTGACACCTTCATCATACCTAACAATATTTGCATAGTTTGATACTATGTGTGATTGGTACAATACTATGTACATGTATAAGGGAAGGAAGTAATAATACCTGACAAGGTCACAGGTGTGTAAATAAAAATTAAAAAATCACAATTTCTGTAGGTCATGAGCAGTGATATATATGTCATGAACAGTGACTTGTAGAGTCTGCTCTGTTTTGCATTCTGAGAAATAAGGGTGACTTGTGGACATTCCTATAATATTACCCTCTTTGGTTGCGATATATTTTTCCCACATTTTATATATGTTGTACATGTAGTAAATGATCTCAAATTTGCTTGCATTTCCAATTTCCATTGTAGAATGTAAGCCATAATCAGTTTAGTTAATATAAAATCAGTAGATTGATGTTTTACCCATTCTTTAAATTTTTCAGACAAGGGATGCAACCTCCATGCGGGCAGAAAAGGCACTAGGAAAGTATAACTACGAGCTCATGAAATTATCTAATAAGATATGCTTGTATGGAGTGGACCAGCAGCCAATGACTCCGCTCCCTGATCAGAAACCAGAAAATCCTCTGATCTCTGGAGGACGAGGGGGAGAAGGGGTTCGGAAAGATCTGTTTAAAGAGAAGAAACATCTACGATACCAGGAATATCTCAAACAAAAGCAACAGCAAGAATCAAATCAAATTGTGGAGCATCCCCCTGAAATTTCACAGAGGTCATTGTCTGCAAAAAGTCATAAGGAGGGAAGTAGTAACTTACCAGAGTCAAACTCTGAAAAGTCTCGTTCCGGAGATAAAGTGTCGTCGTCTCATCAGAGGAGATCCTCTAAAGACCGTGCAGGACATTCTGCTAGCTTGACGCAGTCATCTCTATCTAAGTCACAGAACCGTACTGACCAGCATAATGTATCCAAACCACAGGTCCCTAAAGTACCGTTTAGTAGTCCTAGCCCTGTGAAGAAAAACCAATCAACTGTAGTGCACACTCATACACCAAAAAAGGAGGAAGTTGTGAAAACTAAAAGTAGTCATGACGAAACCACCACCTCTGTGACCAGCAAAATTCTCAAAGACCTACCACCACCAAGAAACGGCATGATTAATGGTGCAGCAAAGCATTTTAAACCTAAACCACCTGTAAACTTACCAAAACTTGATATTAAAGAGGTAGGTTGTGCTTTTGAAATTAAGAGTTTATTAACAGGTACTGTTGTATATTGTAATAAAATCAAATTCAAGGAATTGTGGTTCCCGGCTTTTGGGTAATTGTCTTTAAAGAAATACTTACAGACCCCCCCCCCCCCCATTCTTAAGTTTTCATGTATTATCAAAATTCTAAATATATATGAAAGATAAAACTCCAAGAAAAGGTTCAAGGGTCCAAACTTTCGTTTTGTTACCAAGGGACAGGGCTTATAATGAGGTATGCACATTTAAAGTCCTATTATTTAAATTACCATCCAAAACTTATGGTTGAGGTTGAAGATTTTAAATGTGGGTCAACCTCCAAGGACGAGGTCACAAGGTCAGAAAGTTGTTACCAACAGAAAGGTCTTGTCACAAGGAATACATGTGAAATGTGAAAGCCCTGTCACCTTCCGTTCAAAATTTATGGTCAAGGTTTAAGTTTTGGAAAAGTACGTCAAACTCCAAGGTCAAGGTCACAAGATCAAACATTTTGGTATCCATGGAAAGATCTTTTCACAAGGAATACACACGTGAAATATCAAAGCCCTATCAAGTTATGGACCAGGTTAAAGTTTTTTGAAAAGTAGGTCAAACTCAAAGGTCAAGGGTACAAGATCAAAAATTTTGGTATCCATGGAAAGGTATTTGTCGCAAGGTATACAAATGTGTAATATGAAAGTCCTACCACTTTTCATTCAAAAGTTATGGTCAAGGTTAAAGTTTTTGATAAGTAGGTCAAAGTCCAAGGTCAAGGTCACAAGGTCAAAATTTTTGGTATCCATGGAAAGGTCTTGTCCCAAGGAATACACATGTGAAATATCAAAGCCCTATCACTTACCATTCAAAAGTTATGCACAAGGTTAAAGTTTTTGTGACTTACGGACGGACAGACGGTTTTAATGTCCCTGCGCTTTCGCAAAAGCGGGGGACAACTAGTTACAAGCAGACATATTACACTGTATGCTCAGAAAGTAATGTTAGAAAACAAGCATTTTGTCTCTATGCTGGATTCTGAAAGTGTAAACTCATGGAAATCGCAAATTTCCGTGATTGTCAAGGAAAATTTGCCTTCTTAAAGCATACCGGTAATCAATTCTATGTCAACTCATCGTCTGTGAGTTGGCCATGGAAGTAAGAACATTTGTTTTGTCATTGGGAAGCACAAAATTCAGAATTCATACCATATAATGTGCAATTTACTGAAAAAAAATTCTACAAGAAAATTAATTCTATAGGCTTTAGTGTCAAGAGCTAGCCTTCATGGTGTTCTCCCAGGTAGTTGTTGTGCAGCTGTAAAATTTTGTTGAAATCTGTGGTGTAGTGTCTGGAACATTGCTGATTGATTTGTAGACTGAGCATTCGCATATGTGATGGAACTAGACAAGTTGTTCTCAGACAGTTTGAAAATCATTTATGGTTAAAAGTTATCTTTTGGAAAATTTGTACCCTACATGCTCTGAACCAAAATTAATTTTGTAATTTATGATATTTCAGGCCCAAAACCTAGCAGAAAGTACTGATGTAGAATCTATACTAAAGGTAGGTATCTTTGACATTCTGATATTTCTTATATATATTTATAAATTATGTGTCAATCGACCGAAATCATCTCGGTTTGTAATCAGTGAAAACTGTTATGCCTAGAAAAAAATCTAATAATATGCAGTGAATTACAATTAAGTCCCATGGATTGGCTAAGGAAATAGCCCATTGAAATTATAGAAAATCATGGAAAATGACCCATTCACAATATATCCTTCCCAATTTCTGCTTATGGCTTATAAGTGAAAATTCAACACTAGTATTGTGCAGGTTATAACAGGTTGTTTATTGTCTTAAGTTTACAATACTAGAGATTTATATCAACTTTGACCAAAAAGATATCTTCCGGCGCATACAAACACTGCCTATAAATGATTGAAATTTTTGATATCTTTTTTTGAAAAATGTTTGTAAATTGTATTTCTTAAGATTTATTTTATGAATGAAGACGATGAATTGCACGATTGACAAATAAAAAAAAGCGTCTCAAGAAGTTTGTATGTAAAGTTCTCCACAATATTTATTGCTCCCCAGATGAGAAGCATCAAATTAAAGCCATGCATTTACTATTTACACGACATTAAAGAGACGCCATACGATTGCCACTGATATCTTAAGAACAATATTTACTTTTGATTAAATAGGTTTATGTCTGATCTGTGATTTTACGGTGGCCTTGATGTCTTATAGGATAAATATTGTTCGTTACACTTGAGTAAACATGTATCAAAATATCGTTTCTGGTTTGTGAATTATAAAGGTGCATATCATCAGTTTTTGAAGTGTTTTACGTAAACGTTTGACTTGACACAGGTAGTACGTCCATTATTTATAGACATAAATTAGATGTTAGAACTCCCTCGGGCGAGATTCTTTTCCGTGTTATTTGGTTGTAATAGAGCGGGTTGACTCGACAAATAACATTTTGGATTGAATGTTGAATTCACGTATTTCAGGGAACTACTAAGTATTTTGTTTTGAATAATTCGGTGATATTTATTTATTTACTCGGTATTTCTTTGAAATCTGAAAGTCGAACAGAAATTACCAAAGCAACTAGCCAATACCGTTAAGAAGGTTCTTGTTGTCTGGTGTCCCTCAGTATGTCCGTCCGTCTGTCTAGACACTTTCACATGTGTCACGCACAACAATGTGTTTGATATTGGATTATGAAGTATGATTATACTCAACACCCAGCCCCAATGAGGTCAAGGGCGTTTAATGTCATGGTCACATACTTAGGGTCACTGTATAACTGCTAATGAACAGTCCTAATTCAACTGTGCTATATCAATCTGCATAATGACATACAGAGAGGAAACATTGAGTACCACCTGTTGCTTAGATCTATATGCTTTATTTAATGTATCTATTGACCTACCATAAGGATTAGCTAACAATACCTCAGATAATGGCCTAAAATGTAATAGGAGAGTTTATATTACTACACACTTTGCAACTCTATATGACACAGGAAAATAATGATTGTCGGCACGAGAGCTATTATGTTAGTCCGTATTTCTATTAGTTAGTATTAGTCAAATTATTGTAATACAAATTGTGGGAAACGACTTCGAAGTTTGTTTATTACACCGGTAAGCTGACAGGTATTTTGCGGAGCGGTTCGTAAAGTGCACCTTTTTCTACCACACGCCCCAATGAATCTTTAATCCAAACATTTGAGGGTTAAAGGAACTTTATTTGGTTTTACTTTATGCAAACGCCCCATTATAACATTACAATATACATGTACATGTAAGCTGTACCAGATACCCGGGAGGGCCTGGCTAGGAAATATAAATGCCGGAAAACTTAAGTTCAACAATATCATGTTTCAACGGTACACACGCACTTGATTTTCTTGACTGTGTAGCCTTTATGTCGCTTATACGTTATAAATCAGTGCATCACTTGTAACTTTAGTTTCATTGTTGCATGTGTGCTTGATGAACCGAATTCAACCATTGTCATAGGTACATTGTCGTTGGCATCTTTAGCTTTCCGTTCTATGTATTCAATAAAGCTATCTCAACATTGTAACGTTAGTTACATCAGGACATTGAGCTTTCGAGTCTCCGATGATCTTCATCTTTCGTGCATTTGGGTTTCTATCACCTTTGGCTCTGGTTTCATCGGTGGTTGGTTGGACTTGCTCAAAGAGTTCTGGCTGTTGTTATCAGGACTAGTCTTGCAGCTCTTATGTAACTGATGGACTAGCCCTCACACTTGTATCAAAAGTCACTGATTAGTTTCACCTATGGTAGCTTTACTTTATATACGTAAGTAAACATGACCTGGTGTTCGTTAAGGTTATACTCTTCGGTATACAAACATACGACCATCACTTGGTAACCTGAGGTCAGGTCTAGAAAAGATTATTCAATTTTCAAGTAAATTACAAAAAAAAAAAAAAAAAAAAAAAATCGGAATAGACGCGACTACTTTGAAATATAATATGATTGACAGGAAATTTCGGCTTCAATTCCTATTGAAACATTTAGAGTCTTCAGTGTTAGATTTCAATGCATTTTATTTTTGCAAAAGCAAAGGACTAACTTTGTATTCATTCTAAGAAAGATACTAGTAATGAATTTTAAGGTTACATAAGTTTCATTTACGAAACGAAGTACAAATGTATCTAATTAAATCATTGACATGGAGCTTGTGACCTGACTTATTTGTCTTTTATCACTGTTATTTGTGGAATAGATAGGATACAGTGATTGCGTTGTGACTGTCAATCTTGTTTGATGTCACAATCTGGCTTAACTTGGACACCGTGAGAGAAATGCTTCCGGAAATCGGCTTATCTGCTGTTGCTCTATTCTGGAATGGCGATCTCTAAGAAACTCCTTTTGCTTAATTCCTTCCATTTTTGGTCTATTGTCGCACGCACTGTAGCTGGGTGGAATATTATCATTGGTTTTTTGTTTCACTTTCACGTCACGAACGATCGTCTGCTACTTGCAAGGCGCGTGATTGTCATCTTTTATATTTTACAGACTTATAATCAATAGATCTTTATGTGTACGTTGTCTTCTGCTTGATTGTTGCAGACGTCTGGTAACGCAGTGTCACAGAAACGCTTATTATTTGCATGACGAATGCTGTAATTTTGTTTTGTGCGCGGCCATGAACGTAAAACTTACATGTTATTCAGGTTACCTTTGTTCACAACCACGTACAGGTACTTTTACAATCTCTCAGGAATGATTATAGAAGGTTTTGGTACTGTCAACATAAACCATTTGTGAATGTAAATCATCCGTAAAACAGTGGACAGACAAGACGACGCCCGCTGTTTTCAGCAAAGTTGTACTCTTGCTATGACTTTTGATGAGTAAAGAGACGAATTCAAGCTTTATTTCTTTCGTAGTCCATGCGCTGTACCAATTTACTTGAAAGGCGATTTATTCTCTTTTTACATTTAACAACTTTTAATCTTTAAACAATAACTTGGAATTATTTAAAGTATTTGCTTTTATCATAATAGACGTGCAAAATGCACTGTCGACTCAAGAAGTAATATGGCGCTGAAAAGTTAAACTTAGACAAGACAAGATTTTAATTAAGAGACTTAAGGTAGCGATGATCATGATGCTATCTTATAGGAAGTTGAATGTAGACCCAGTAATCTGCTCTACTTATCGATTACAGGGATAGGCTGGACTTTTTACCTTATTTCACTCCCTAAAATCTTGCATATTACCTTTGTAATAATGAACCAGGAAATGAGATCGATAAACATATCTATGTCACAGAGCTCTGCGATCATTAATGTATGTGATTTAGACCCAAGGCCATCGAAAAATCTCTGATATCAACTACGCTTATTGGTATATGATCTGTAAATGGTTGTTGGTCATATGAAATACAATAAACTTAGGTAAAATATAAACGGCTCTGAAGATGAAAATGACAGATGCATTTCGATGATTAACACTTTTTCAGACTTAATGGATATAGAAACATAAATTATATATGACGAGGAACAAATGAAAAAGTGTTAGAAGGTCTCGAATATCATTGTCTTGTTTTAAATACAGAAAAAAAGAACCATCGTCATGAAAAGTTCCACGTTCTTTTTACAGGAAATGACTCGGTCTGTGGGTGCTCCCCTAACTGCCATTCACACCCCACGTAAAGAGGAGGCCAAATTTCCATTTCCTGCCACACCCTCTGTAAGTATTTACTAATCTGCCATACTACTTTCCAAAGATTGACGTATTTTGGTATGAACCTGTCTGTCTGCTTGTCCGTCTGTCGCCTTCTCCTTGTGGACAGGATATAGACTTCATTACTAGTCCTTGAGACTTCACATTTTCCAAAGATAATCTACTAAAGTACATGTATACACCATTTACAAGTTTGTCATACCCTTGTCGAAAGACGGCGTAGTGTCTGTCAGTTTGTCCGTCTGTCTCTATGTCATTGTGGGCAGGAAATAGACCTAATTGACCACTAGTCCAAAAAGTCTTCAGTCCCGATTTAAGCAGCCGATGGCCACACGATAAATGATTTTTTCAAATTCGGGTGTGATCGTAATATCATCGGGCTATTCGTAAGGCCATCTTGAACCATCGTATAACCGCCGGCTTGATTTGTCAAACTTCGGGAACAACTTCGGGAGTGCTGTCAAAATCTTTGGCATGCCAAAAAATTCCCGATGGCACTCCCGAAGGACCATATTCGAAACAGGTTCGTGTAATCATCTTGCCCTTCGTAAGACCATCGAGAAGGCATCTTGTGTATTCGTAACATCTTCGTTTCTGCTTCGAATTACCATCGGGGAAATTTTGCCATACGAAGACATTGCGAACGTGTCAAGAACCTCCCGATGGAGTTAGGAAGGCTATACGACTTCGTGACAACCTCGTAATTCCATCGAAATGACATCGTAATGTCATCGTACTCTAGTACGATGACGTTAAGATGGGATCCCGATACAAAAGATGACAGACACAAATATTAAACAAAACATTTCAAATACATAATATTCAAAGTCATTCTCAAAGTATTTTTCTAAGTTAATCCAAATTTATCAATATAAAATCTTTTCTGTCTTCTTCAAATTTGCAAGTTCACAATCAATGCATTATGAAGCAAAATGACGTGCCTTGATAATGCATTGCATCTTTAAATGCATCTAAGAGAGCATGTACAGACTCAGTATTTTTTTTAATTACTGGTAATACTAGTATCTTGTTGTGACATATACCCATTTTTAGCTCGACTGCACTTTAGTGCAAAAGAGCTATTGCAATACCCCCGGCGTCGGCGTCGGCGTCGGCGTCGGCGTCGGCGTCGGCGTCGTCCGAACTAGATGATAAGGTAAATGTTAAGATTACACATTTACCTTTCCTATATTCATATTCTGTTGGTTTTTTTTTGTTGCAAATGTTTAATTATACATCATTTAATATATCCAGATGAGGATATAGCCCCTGGGGTTGGGATTTTTAAAATTATTTCAAATGATAAGGCAAATGTT
This sequence comes from Pinctada imbricata, assembly GCA_033119305.1. Taxonomy (NCBI): domain Eukaryota; kingdom Metazoa; phylum Mollusca; class Bivalvia; order Pterioida; family Pteriidae; genus Pinctada; species Pinctada imbricata. The sequence goes on from VSWD01000006.1 coordinate 42,817,221, forward strand.
GAGATGATAAGGTAAATGTTAAGATAGCAATAAAGTCTTTAGAAGCCAATATTGAGCAAAGTATAAGTGCTACATGTACCAAACTTACATATTTGATGTATCTTTGATCAAACTTTCAAAAAATGACCTTGACCTACTTTTTTCCGCTTGAATGATTTTGCCTTTAAAAGCCAATATTGAGCAAAGTATAAGTGCTACATGTACCAAACTTGCATATTGGATGTATCTTTGATCAAACTTTCATAAAATGACCTTGACCTACTTTTTTCCGCTTGAATGATTTTGCCTTTAAAAGTCAATATTGAGCAAAGTATAAGTGCTACATGTACCAAACTTGCATATTGGATGTATCTTTGATCAAACTTTCATAAAATGACCTTGACCTACTTTTTCCGCTTGAATGATTTTACCTTTAAAAGCCAATATTAAGCAAAGTATAAGTGCTACATGTACCAAACTTGCATATTGGATGTATCTTTGATCAAACTTTCATAAAATGACCTTGACCTACTTTTTCCGCTTGAATGATTTTACCTTTAAAAGCCAATATTGAGAAAAGTATAAGTGCTACATGCACCAGACTTGCATATTGGATGCATCTTGGGTTAGACTATTGAAATATGACCTTGACCTACTTTTTCCGCTTCAGTGATTTTGCTTTAAATTGGCAATATTGAGCTAACTATAAGTGCTACATGCACCAGACATGCATATTGGATGCTTCTTGGGTTTGACTATTGAAATCTGACCTTGACCTACTTTTTCTGCTTCAGTGATTTTGCTTTAAATTGCCAATATTGAGCAAACTATAGGTGGTACATGCACCAGACTTGCATATTGGATGCATCTTGGGTTAGACTATTGAAATCTGACCTTGACCTACTTATACTCATATGAGCAAAGTGTAAGTGACCTTTTGTCATAGTGTATCCTCTGTCATTGGTTCACCATAAACTAATTTTTATTTATAACTTTAAGTTTTTTATGTGACTTGATATATGTTGTTGCCTGAGAAAGGGAGTTTAAATAAATTGGCTGTCATGAGAGATATTATGCTATGCAGCCGAGCATTAGGTGACTCTGGCAACTATTTTTATCTTTCTTACATGGAATCATCACATCTTCCACTTGTTTCCACCAATGATGTTTATAAATGAAATTCGTGATATTTTAAGACGATTTTTTGTTGACAAAAATACATGTCAACTGCTACGCAAAGGTCACTGATAACTGAACCCTTTGTCTATTTATCCGTCTGATAGTCACACTTTCACAAGAACTGTAATGATATGCCTTGTAAAATCAAACTTTCAAAGATGGTCGAGCATGATAAGAATCATTATTCATATATCTTTGCTAACAATGCTAAATAGACAGTGCGATTCAGATATTCGATAACATATATTTGAGTTACTTACTTTTGGGTATTTTTTGTATTTTTCTGAGACAGAAATAATAAAAGACGGAGGAAGAAACCATTGATACTGTGCTACTGATTTAACAAGAATTTTTAAACATCCAAAACGTGATGCATTCCTGGTTATAATCCGATGCATCGCATTCAAGATACGACGTCGTGAAGCAATCTAATAGCCTTCGTTAATACATCGTAAGCCTTCGTATGACCTTCGGATATGTTTTAAGATAAAATTCGTCATGTCGTGTTGTCATCGGGAGCGGTTCGGATTCAATCGTGTAGTCATCTTTTAGCATCGTGCAATCATCTTTTAGCATCGTAAAAACATCGGTTGCTGAGCGGATCTTAACCATATTCGGGAGTAACTTCGCACGAAATTGAAAATTTCATATTCGTGTGTCCATCGGATATCATAATCGGGACAGTGTGAGGCCTACATAAAGAATATGAAATGAACACATTTTGTCAACTTTTACCAATAAAAATAGGTTTGATGTAACCAAGAAAATTCTCCCAACTCATGGAATTTTTGTTTTTGGAGTGTAAATGTTGAATCACTATTCTTACCGAACGCTCTCACAAATAACGTCTAATCTGTATACATGTACGATGTGCAATCTGTAATCTTTTTTGTTGATATTTTTCTTGATTTGTTAATTTTTTGTACTGAGTCAAAAGGGAAGTTCGTCATTTTGATTTCCGTTGAGACAAAGTAAAATATAAGTTCATACAGCATTCATAAAAGAGGCGGACAAATCTTCATCAAATAAAAAAAAAAAAAAAATCAAGCGCACGTGTACCTATTTTTGTAGAAAGGGAAGCCCCATTGATGGTCGTTTCTCTAGAAAAAAGGAGGAGGAGGTGTAGTTCCGGAATTTCAAAATTAATGTGCATGAAATGTATACCCATAATAAACATTAAAACAAATTTTGGGGAGCAAAGTGAGGTGGGGAGGGGGGCTAAAGGGTACCACAAAAGTATAACAAGGAGAAAATGTAGAAAACGTGTGTTGTCGTCTGCTTGACAACAGAAAGTTCGCCCGACGTCGTCTGTCGGCGACAGGAGCCTGGAATGTTGGCGCGTCGCTGGCCGTATTCCCGAAGCGCTCCAAATAAAGTAAGAATAAAGGCGTAAAGGATAAGTCAGTGATATGAATCCGAGTTTCGATGATTTATTATACACTTCAACGATGGATATTGAAAAGTCCAAGATGCGATAACAATTAATTAACAAAATAAAACTTGAATAAAGACGAGACGGATGTTGTCAGTTCAACGTCTGACCTCCGAACTGAAGATTTCTATTCAAAAAATCAAGTTATAAGATTAATTACATGAAATGGCATGTTGAGTCAATATAATTGAGAGTTAAGAAACAAGTAAATTAATTCGGTAACCAAAACAAACAAATCAGTTGGTAACGTAAGTGGACATGACACTCTGTCCCTTTTGATGTAAAGAATATATACAAATTCTAAAGAAGGATTAATTACGCAATGTGAAGGTTTGAGCGATAGACGTTGATTTAACTATAATGACCGTATGGCAGTTTTACAATTAAACGAAAATTGAATTAATCCCAAAGAATAAATGATCTAAAGAAATAAAGATTAACAAGAAAGTTCTCTGTAAACAAACACATTAAAATCGAATGTCATAAATTTGATAAAATGAATGTCTGAATATAAAGATGAATGTCCGAATATAGAAAAATACAAATTATGATAAAAGTCCAAAATTCCTCTATGATAATATCCCCCTTCCGTCGGGAAAACTCGTCCCGAGTTTTAGAGAAAGGTTCCAAGGCGTGATCGGCGACGTCCTCTTTTGGATTGAGCGTTTACGTAAGGCAACGGAACATGTTGTGACGGGGCGTTCGGCTGATGGAACGGAATTGTCCTCGGTTGCTGTACATGTTGCATCGGGTGATATGGCATATTACATTGCATTAGATCATCGATTTCATTGTTAAGGTCACAAATAAGTTGTTGGTCCTTCTCATGCAACAGTTTGAACTTTTCTCTCTGTGCCATCTCCATTGCTAGCATTTGCTTAAGTTCTTGATTCCTTTTCTCGAATTCGAGAAATTCCTTGTTTGAGTTTTTAATAAATGCCTCACAGCATTGTTTGTGCATGTCACGTTCCTTTTCCAGTGCTTGAATTTTGTCCTTGAGAGCTGACACTGCATCCTTCTGGACACTGGACACATTCATCTTATTTTGTATGCCACGCACCGTTTCTTTTAATTTAGAGTTTTCCGCATTTAATTTTGAATTTTTCTTATTCAAATTTTTCACTTCCGTTGATAAATTTTGTTCTTTCACTTTGTTCGATTCTTCTCGTAGGCATAACTGATTCTGCAGATCGCGCACTGTTTGTTCCAAAATACAATTCTTTGTATTTATGTCTTTGACGTTCTCAGCCAGCGTTTGCTCTTCTCTAACGTAAGTTTCCTTCACTGTCATCAATTTACATTTGACGGATTTGAGTTCTGTTCGTAACGTACTGCGTAAATCCATGCACTGAGCAAGGGCAGCATTGCTGATATTGGCGAAAGGAAACTCCTTCCGTAAAATTACATTTTGATAAAAAGTTTGAATTCTCTGTTTGTCACGTTGAGTTTTCTTGAATGATTTAGATTTTTGCGTACATGTCTTTGCAAAATGTCCAATTTTGTGACAAATGAAGCATACCTTATTGTTAGCTGGACAGACGTTGTTAAAATGTCCGTATCCGCATCTATTGCATGGACGTTGCACGTAGTATGAACGTAATCTGTTTCCATCCATCGTTGTAAGTCGTCATGGGGGAACGGTATACTCGCTTGACGTTGAGGCACTAGGATCTGACTACTGCAAAATATATGCAGCAGCCCCGGGCACTGTACCCTTAGGATTCTCACACCAATTATAACAAAGAGAAAATGAAGAAAACGATGTGTTGTCGTCTGCTTGACAACAGAAAGTTCGCCCGACGTCGTCTGTCGGCGACAGGAGCCTGGAATGTTGGCGCGTCGCTGGCCGTATTCCCGAAGCGCTCCAAATAAAGTAAGAATAAAGGCGTAAAGGATAAGTCAGTGATATGAATCCGAGTTTCGATGATTTATTATACACTTCAACGATGGATATTGAAAAGTCCAAGATGCGATAACAATTAATTAACAAAATAAAACTTGAATAAAGACGAGACGGATGTTGTCAGTTCAACGTCTGACCTCCGAACTGAAGATTTCTATTCAAAAAATCAAGTTATAAGATTAATTACATGAAATGGCATGTTGAGTCAATATAATTGAGAGTTAAGAAACAAGTAAATTAATTCGGTAACCAAAACAAACAAATCAGTTGGTAACGTAAGTGGACATGACACTCTGTCCCTTTTGATGTAAAGAATATATACAAATTCTAAAGAAGGATTAATTACGCAATGTGAAGGTTTGAGCGATAGACGTTGATTTAACTATAATGACCGTATGGCAGTTTTACAATTAAACGAAAATTGAATTAATCCCAAAGAATAAATGATCTAAAGAAATAAAGATTAACAAGAAAGTTCTCTGTAAACAAACACATTAAAATCGAATGTCATAAATTTGATAAAATGAATGTCTGAATATAAAGATGAATGTCCGAATATAGAAAAATACAAATTATGATAAAAGTCCAAAATTCCTCTATGATAAAAGGATGAAAAACGGGGATGTCCACCTGCTTGATTTACGCAAGGCATGTATGATTCTGTTGTGTAAAAAACCAAAACAATAATAAAGATCCTCTTGAATGGTGGATTAAAAAGAGTTTAACTGTCCCCATATGGAATGTGACAAGTTGAGTTAGTTGACGTAGTATTACCTGTCTACACGGCCACTGACATGGGATAAATAGTTTGTATAGGTAGTAAAATATAGCTATAAACTTGACGTTGGTGATGATCCTATCGCACCTGTTGTGTTATACACTTTTTCAAATAGCATGATTGAGTTTGACCCAGTTTACTTGTCTACTGTTAATGGTAGGACCTTAGGTCTTGTTCCTGTATATGTAGTTTTTCTGAGTCTGTCGTAATTAGTTTTACTAGATCTACATAAATGTATTGTACATATATATCTATCATGCTCAATCATATACAAATATACTTTATCAACCATCGGATACACGATTATCTCTATCAAGGCGATAATAGTGTAAAACGTTACTTCATTTTACATAGAAAAACAAGTATCAACGAGATAGATAAACGTGTTGTTTCTATTTTCACATCATAATGAGTTATTATAGCAAAGATAATTCTTTGAAGACAAAAATAATTCATAAACATTTTCCCAATTCATCGAATTCCCAGTGAACACCCCCGCCTCCCACAGAATCCCTCTATATATTTGCTTACTAGGCCCCGTTATTTGTTTCATCATATATTACATAATATTTCTGCATGTAATCTTTTTTATCTCCAATAATGAATTTATTTTGAAAATCGTAAAATTTATTTCTTTCAGAAGAAAAACCATTTAACTGAATCTACGCAGCTCAAAACCAGTAAGTATTTAATGTATATAAGATAAAAAGCACGTGCATAACTATTGACATAATAAACACTTGACCTTGACCCTTTTTATCAGGGCACCATTCATTGCACTAGTACTATGAAAAGGCGTGATAATGTCTATTATCAATTCACGAATTCCGGTGCAGAACAAAGTATTGTATGCTGTATATATTTAAAAAATGCACTAAACGGATGCAACGCTTCGAAAATTTAGATCAATATTATCATTGTCAGAGAGATAAAAGTACAAGGGATCAGAACCTTCGCACTGTATGGGATAATTGATTTATTTATATTGTGATCTGTAGATTTTATTTTTAGTCTTGTCGGGCGTCAGAATTAATATTTATCTGTGGCCTGAAGAGTCAATTTTGGCACATACATGTGAAAAGCATTTGATAAAGTTCAGTCAAGTTCAGGAAACTTCAAATATCATATGGTTCTTTACTGTTGTATTAAGTTAGATTTTTTGCAATATTCAAATTTTACGATTCGGAGAAAAAAAGAGGATGCGAAATTTCTCGTAACCTATAGTTTAGCATGCATGTCCAAAAGAGAAAAAGAGCTAAAATTCCATTGAGAAATAATTTATAATACTAACATAGCAAAAGAAAGAGTTCTGTATACTTAATATATAGAAAAAAAAACAACGTTCTTACTTCAGCATGTTCAGATGTTTACACAAACTTGGTAAAAAAAGCCCCAAGTATAACGACGTAACGACTTTGATTAAGATAAGATATATATTCATTAAGTCATCGAATTCCATATTCCCTGTAATTGTTAGAATGTAAAATTAAGTAGAGGGGGAATGTAGATGAAGATATTTGTACGTTACTCGTTAGTAAATGACTGTCCGCCTTCTTCATGTCATATGGCAAATCAGACCTTCCATGATTGATGTACTACTAACGCACGGTGATATGACGGGCGGTTATGATCTTCAAATTGAATTGAGCAGTCCACGACGATAGGGCTAATACCATCTTTTCATGAAGTATATAAATAAAGGGTCCTTTCGGTAAAGTTCAGGGGAGATGACTTAAAGGACAATATGACCTCTAATCAAGCAGAAGACGTAAGAAGGCTGGACTTTTTGCTCAGTAATTGATTCCTTGATTGAATTTTGTCGGCGGCGAAAAACCCGACGTATGTCTTTGCAAACTCTAGCATAGGCGCATATCATCGCTTTTTAGACATCTCAATTCCTAGAATTTTTACTTTTCCTGATTTATTTATCACAAACAAGGAAATGATTTTCTTTGGAAAAAAAACCTCTCTAAACATTTGATATGAAATCTTATTTTGATGTAATAGTCCGGATTTTCATGTCAATCAGGATGGAATAAAGCATATTTGTGTTTCACGCAATATTTGGTACAGTTGTTCTAATTATCATATAGCTTTTATCAATTGTATTGAAATTTAAAAATGGTCCCCTTAAAGGCCGACGTTGGGAACCACCCGGTTGTTAATAGGTATACCTGAGTGACATAAGCTTGATAGGCGTGGCATACCGTCTTTGAAGACAACGCCGTCTGCGAGCGGCGTGTTACATCAAAGACAAACCGACAGGTAATCCTTTGTTATGCTAATGAGATACCCGAGTCTCATCGGTTTTAAGCTGTCAATCGAAAATTGATAGGGGTAAAAGGATTAAAAGGAACCAATCAGATACCAATAAGAGATGTTAACCCTAAAGCGGTCCGTGAGGAAATGACAGAAAATTTACCTGTCCTCTTATATAGTCCCCCGTCGGCCTTTAAACATGTTAAAAAAAAACAGGGATCGTTTTGACAGTTGAATGATGGATTGGAAAAAAATAACTTTCAATGTGAGGATAGAGAGCATGTGTTTGAGATTATGAATGCAAATATCTCTAAATATTACATGTAGGAATTTGATTTTGTTTCAGAGTGATATGTAAATGATACTGTATGGAGATTACGTACATACTTGAAGTCATAAATCATGGCCTGTAATTGTTTGTGCATGTCGAGGGGCAATCCATCAAGTCTTAGCTACAGGCTTACCGACAAATTATATCAACATCGATTTGAAACATAAAAAAAACCTCTGACAAATGCTACACAATAAACGAGTAAGATGTTGAAAATCCTCATTTGATAGTGAACCACGTGTTGAACACAATGATTCATAAAACTTTTTATTCGAGTTAAAAAGTTCTCAAGCACAGCATAGGTCACTTTGCATGTTCACTGTCCTGCTGTAACCTTAGTTCTAACCTAGATTAATAATTATTAATGATAGTTTATTCTAATAAAAGTCGCAAAAGAGATATTTCAGAACATTGGCAGATCAAGACTTTTTTTGTACATTTTCTTGAAGATTTTCTTGGGGTCAAGCCAGCCTATGAATTTGAAAAAAAAAATGGACGTGAAACGGGAAAATAGGATTTTTGGCAAATTTCCGAGGGATAGGGTTCCTGACCCTCCCCTCTAGATCTACCCTTGCAAAAGCAAGTATTCAAGAAAGGTTTAGAGGTATAAAAAGATAGTGTTTATAGGTATGTAGCTAATTTAACCCTTGTTCTTTTGATGAGGAAGTAGAATTCTTTAATCTATTATTTATCTTTGATGTTACAGAAATCGGAGGTCAGGATGGTACTACATCACAGACGAGGGTCAACCATGAAACAGCAGAAAGGTGAGCTCATTAATCATCTCATGGTGTAAAAATCACGTTTACACATTATTTTCACCATTACTAGTACATTGTATAGTCTTCCACCGTCTGCCAGTTTGTGACCTATATGATAATGAAGTAATTTCATGACATTTTGCAATTTCGTCTCAAGATTATGCTCTCCAGGTCTGTGATTTTATTGTTTCAGTTGATTTACAACTGCTTTCTGAAATAATAATCCATTTGTTTCTTGACATCTTTTGATTTCTCTTTTCATCAACATTATCTACTCCCAATGGTGATAGAAGAGTTATGAGACGGACAATAAGCCATTACCTATACTGTATTGTTCGGTCTTGTCAAATTTATTATCGTGATGAAAAGGTTCAAAGTAAGCTATTGTCTTAGCCTGGTCCTGGCATCCGTTCTTTGCAGTGCAGGCCCACGTGGCAATTGTGTACGATAAAAATATGAACAATACATGAAATCTCTTTTCAAGTGAGCTTTACGTAATATTTGAATGATTTCCAAGTATTGTACAACAAATCAACCACTAAGTGAGAATTAACTGCACCTTATAATACAGAAGGCGTACAATCGATAGGAACGTGAGACTAGTCTGGCACTCAGATAGTGTGTGGTCAAGGTCACACATAGAGACTGATGTCCACTACACGGTCAATATTGAGTCACTGATAATGAGTTGTCGAGTCACTCTAAGGACAGCGCAAATGAAGGTTGAAACTAGCAGGGCAATGTTAAACGTGCATGCCATGGAAAAACACTCATAATACGATGATACATGTACAATCCATATTTTTGTACCCAATATTGTTCAGGTGCCATACTTTCACCTCATATCAGGTTACTTGCCTGTCGATTCCCCCTGTGCGCTATGTGTCATGCGTCATTAGACAGAGAAATAGAGATACTTGTTGCACAGCGAGTAGGTAATTGCAAGGGGGATATCTTGTGTATTATTCTCTAACCAGGTGTGATTCCCCACTTATTACCTCGACATGCCAGCCAGTTGTACATATCGGCAATCATTTTAGTATATTGATTTGTAACATTAAGTGCATTTCCTTAGGGAACAGATCCACGCGCCGATTCCAAGTGCTTTCTCTTGTCGTTGTTTTCTGTGTTGCAAATACTGGGAACTGATTGTTAATGACATCACCGTTTTATCCTTCATTGCTCTTTTCAGTAGAAGCGTTCGTCTAACAAATAGTATAATTCGTATGAATGTATGGGTTGTGAAAATGAAGAAAGTTAAAAAAAATAATCGTCCATGTAGATTCCCCCCATACCAAAATAAGCACTGTTTCATAATAGGCTAGTCTTAGTATTAATTTTTGACCAAGACATGGATAAAACGATTAGCTGTTAGAATGAGTCATCTATTATATTTTTATATCCATTGAATCACAGATTTGTGACCTTGACCTGGTAGGTTGACCTGTTATGACTTTTGAATTTAATATATTCTCTTTTCTACCGTCCGGGGGATTTAGTGTTTAACAAACACATCTTGTTACTTTCCAAAATGAAATGAGCATTCTATAGAGATGTAACGATACAATAGATCACAATACGATACATATCACGATACAAGGTTCACGATACGATAGATATGTATCACGGTACACTTTTCTATCCAACCCAACACTCGGATATTCCTTGAATCCAAGGAAAAACTGAACATTGGTTCTCACAAGTTACATGGTGATGGGGATATACTATTGGCTGTATACAATGTGCATTATAAGTGTATTATACAGAAAGAAATTGTCTATTTGTTACACTGTGCTTGATTCTGTATCGTTGTGTATCGTTTTAATGGAAGATGTACGTATCGTCAAGCTACTGTATCGCGATACGAGTACAAACGATATATCGTTACACCGCTAGCATTCTAAATAATAACTAGTATGAAACTCTTTATTTTCGTGATCCCTTGCTGCCAGTTTTACCTGGGGTGGTTATACGTCATAGATATAGATAATGTATTATCATACATCACGTAATCATTTTCATCACTACGTTTCATTTTCTCTGAAAATCTTTGTTTTCTCGTATTGCTCTTAATGTTTGTTTGATTCTTTGCTTTTGGTCAAGTACAATTTCATAAGACAAGGTGAAACCAGGGTAGACATACTTTAATGAGAATCAGTGATGTATCTTCTTTTGACATTTCCGTGTACCCCAGGGTCAGGGAATAACCCCTCGTACCACATACCAAGACCATGTTTACTGTTTTCGCTCTGTTTTTATCATATTTATTATATTCATCCATGTGATTAGTGTAGGATAAAGGGAGAATTCTATGGAAATGTCTAAATTCACTTACATATACGACCTCAAATCTCAAATTGTTTTATATTGCAAGTTTGTTTCATGGGCAAGGTGAGAGAGAAATATATATGTTGACAAATTCTTTGTTTTGGATGCGCATTTCCCGTTACTTCAACCGAAAACAGATGGGAAATTCATGCTCTTGCCAATTAGTATTAATTGTCATGTCATTTCTTGCAGCCGCCAGAAGTCTGGTAAAGAAAAATCAAGTGCGGAAACTCGTAGTGAGGTAAGGCGACTAAGATGTGTATTTGTAAGCAAATTGCACCATTATCATTAATACCTTCTGACATTCAAGTCACTTGAGACACAAGAAAATATTCAGATGATATATTCGGTATTCTTGTAGGAGTAAATGACCGAATGCTTTATATTCAGCTATTTAAAATTATATCCTACAAAAAAGAATTTTAAAGTGCGAACGAAATGGCACATTCCAAAGAATAGTATATGGCACATATCTGATCGGTTGTGCTAAGACAAGGTGTTCTGTCGGGATTATAAATTTGGACCTTACTCGCCAAGTTTACACATATAAGGAGTTATTTGGTTTTATTTAAGAAGTAAAGAGACATTGATTATATTGAACGAATGAGCATACTAGTCACTTCAATATGTTTTGTGAAAAAGTATTTATTTTCCCCTTCGTCCGTGTGTAGTATTTAAAATTAAAGACCGTCGGTTCGTCTCGTCTTCACATCTTGGTGGAGTTTTACACGTACATGCGCTAATACAGATACGGCGATGAAGCTGTGAATCATTCACGTCCCCCGAGTGCAAGTTATGATGTTGCCAAAACAGAAAACTGTAAAAAAAAAATCACTTCGACCAGATCTAGGCCGGAAATTTCAGTACATTCATACATGTATGCATTTTCCTGTACTCTCGCCGCAGTCTTGATCTCGCATTAAAGTAAGAGTAATTTTTGTGTTAATTCGTTAGGGTAAGATGAAGAAACATCTTTCAGCGCGCTTTAGCAAAGGAATTGATTTATTGGGTGAATTTATTTGCCAAACTTCTTTTAAAACTTTGCTGAAGTGTACTTCAACTCTAGCAAAATTAACAAATGAAAATGAGTTTACGATATAATGTTGTCCTTACAGCGATATGAGAGTGCTTTCGTATGTATACTGTATCTATGGTGAATTTATGCATAGATAAGATTAGTGTTAGGAAAGAGGATTAAAGCTCAAGGAGAGATAAAAACCATGGACCTTACTGATGTAACTAACGTAACAGTACGTGCCAGATGCGAATTGAACAGGAAAAGGGGAGTAACTCTTACACGAAGTTTCGTTAGCATTATTTATGCTAACGATCGATGGAGGTTTAATTTGTAAGAAATCCCGGCGTCTAAGTGGAGTCGGACGGTGATTTAGATATGCAGTTAAATGTCTGCTTACACGACATAAAACGTGTTTGTTGAATTAAGATATCTCCGAGTTTCTGGAATTTTTGATTGTAGTTTTGTGCTTTTTTTCGTCGCTTTCCCCCTTTCAGACAAAAATGGAATAGTCCAATATGCTGTTTTGTTATACCAAGACTGAACGTTTGGAGATGGATTTATGATTGAGTTTGTTTATAATGTTATGGATTAATTCTTGTTGCTCCAAGAAGAGAAGCGAAGTTGACAAACTCTTTTACCCTTCCTTATTCCAGGCACCTGATGTCCCCAGACCCCGGGCTAAACCCCCGGGATCCACCTGCGGGGGTGGGGCTAACGCACCCACTAAAGAGCCCAGGTGAGTAAATTAATGTATCAGCATGCATCAACCTGAAGCTTTGAAATGTAAATATTTTGGTACTGATTATCGTTTTGTTATGTATTTCTATGTTTATACTAATTCGCAGGTAAGAAAGTCAGTCTGTAGTTCCTTATATTTAACCTTTAAATAAATGTCCTAAAAAGAAAAGAAGTGTATTGTTAGCATTTGAAGGAGAATATATTAAAAAAAAAGAAAGAAAAAAAATTGTCAGGTTTAGGACATAAAACTATTTCATTGCATAAAAGGAAAACGAAAAAAAAAAAAAAAAAAAAAAAGAAAAGAAAAAAAGAAAAAAAAAGAAAAAAAAAAAAGAAATAGAATAAAAAAAACCCCTGATACAATGAAATAGAAAATAAAGTCATAAATTTTACACCACTAGTATTATAAAATGCTAACGTTAATGAACACGAATAATTGATGATAAACAGTAACACGCGATAGGATTGTATACACATTGCGAACAAAATCAAGTTACTTGATTGACATTCTATTAACTTGAGGAGAAGAGAAAAGGGAAAACATTAGAAAAGAAATGTGATTAATCTAATGAAAGTGAATTCTGTGCCCTTCATATACGAATTCTCAGGGAGGAAACAATTTCATTTCGCTTCAGTGTACATTATTGATAGGTTTTTGGGACCAAATTGAAAAATGAAGTGGAAGGAATTAAGTATATGCTTGATTAATCTCTTTGTGAAAATCCTTAGCAGTTAAAAAGGTAGATTTGGGAAGGTGAATTACCTGCAGTAATGCAAACCTTACATAATCATCTATAATTCATTGTTCATTTTGGTAACCCAATATAGGTGTGACACATATTAAATCCATCAAACGCTTTGATTATGATTTCAGTAGTATCCATCTGTGAGAAGGCTCCAGTTTTTTTAATCCTAAAAGTTTAGGTGTAAAGAGGTTTTCCTAAAAAAGAGTATCATGATAACCACAATTAACAGAATGAATGGAGATTTGACATACCATGGTGCTGTAATTTCTATCTTATGAGATAATCAGAAAAATTAAAGTACATAGTCTAATATTATCGAATGAACTGTAGTCTAGAACCATTGAATATTGTAATGTTTATGATCAATTGCCTAAATGATAGTACGTATACATTAATTAAAATAGCATAAATGTAGTTCTAGAATAGATACGTTCTCAGACCTATCAGATTTCATGCCATATTGTGTGCTCCCATCGTAAGTGTACATGTATTACCAAACCTAAAAAAAGGAAGGAAATATTTCAAATTACAATGTACTACCAAATTTTACATAGAGAGCTGTTAACTATGTAGACTGAGAACCTTTCTCCATATTGTGATCGATTATCTTAAAAATCTTTTTAAAAGTGAAAATTGAAACACGACACTTGATATAACATGCCTTAAGACTATGGTCCCCAAACTCATTCTTCCACTTACATTCTGACTATTATTTCGCTTTTATAACTTTAAATACCATAGCCGTCATCTGTATCTTATTGCTATGTACCTCCCGCCCTCGTAGAATTCAATGGACTTTATTTTTAAATGACACGAGTACCTTTTAACATATATTTATGTTGCCCCTTAACATAGCATATCTTTGTACTAGATAGTACCCAAAAAGAGGATGTTTACAGAGAATATAAACATGCACTGGACACGATATCTGCCTTTTTCTCTCATCCGTCGAACAGAAAGAGAAGTTTAATGTTTGCCCAATACAGACAAAGTTTAATAATCTGTCAAATCTACAGATAACCTCACGTTATAATGCTAAATATTTCCTCATAACTTGTGGAGTATTAGCCGAAAATGTCTCCTTTAGCTGTTTTATCGAGATATCAGAGAACGCAATAGAGAATAATAGATATGGAGATCGTAAAACGGATAGTATCAGGCGCAATGATTGGAAAATAAAAGATATGATGAAAACTGATACCATTATTACTAAATAGTAAAGATGTATTTTAGCTCAATGGTATGATTTGCTTTCCTTGTACATGAGGGTGATTTTGTGTTTCCATGCATCTACCGGTATTTTAGTTAAATAATTACCCTTTGAACCGAGAAGATGCACTGTAACATGTACTTTGTATTCATTTTGCAGAGTTTATCATATCACTCCTACAAAACATTGTTCGATGGATTCACGATTAGCAAAATTGAGGAGCTATTTAATAATGGTATACGTCTGATATATAAGTTTGAACCATGTTTGACTGGTATATCTCGCATATATAATAACTTTCTATGAAGGCCATTCAGTGAAGATCAAGATCACGTCCAAGGTCGTTGCGATGGTTTGATTCAAACATTCTATATATTACATACTTCATCAAGACAAGATGACATTCATAAATTCTGTGATACATGTACAATGTTACTGTATAAATGAATGATTACGTGAAGTTGGAGTGAAAATTGCAAATGTTTCAGTTACACATAGTAGTTTTTAACATCAACGTCATTTTGAAATGTTACTTTGGAAAATAGCAAAATAAAAAAGAATGACAGATATATAAGGCGACAGACATGGTAGAGGATATATAAAAATCAATTTCATTCGATCATGATCTGACATCATTGAATTTGTGTGACAGCATTGACGCCTTCGATAAAGCTTGTCAATATTGAAAACGATGACGTGAATTATGGAATCGCCTTTCCCACACACTCTCTGCGTCATGAAATATCACATTTACTTATTTGGATTTTCATAAATTTTGTGTCTATGTTTTCGTTTTCTGTAAGTTTGCAATAATCTGTTTAAAAAATTTGATAATTACTTATTTCTATTCTCTACAAAATTCATACCGAGGATAATTTTAACGACACTCACGGTCCAACCCTCTCATCAACCAGCTACAGTTATACTCCGGCCACCCCCCCCTCCCCCTTCATCAACCAGCTTCAGTTATACCCCGGCCACCCCTATACCCCGGCCACCCCCTCCCCCTTCATCAACCAGCTTCAGTTATGCCCCGGCCACCCCTATACCCCGGCCACCCCCTCCCCTTCATCAACCAGCTTCAGTTATACCCCGGCCACCCCTATACCCCGGCCACCCCCTCCCCCTTCATCAACCAGCTTCAGTTATGCCCCGGCCACCCCCTCCCTCTTCATCAACCAGCTTCAGTTATACCCCGGTCATCCCCCCTCCCTCTTCATCAACCAGCTTCAGTTATACCCCGGCCACCCCTATACCCCGGCCACCCCCTCCCCCTTCATCAACCAGCTTCAGTTATACTCCGGCCACCCCCTCCCCCTTCATCAACCAGCTTCAGTTATACCCCGGCCACCCCCCCTCCCCCTTCATCAACCAGCTTCAGTTATACCCCGGTCACCCCCCCCCCCCCCCCTCCCTCTTCATCAACCAGCTTCAGTTATACCCCGGCCACCCCTATACCCCGGCCACCCCCTCCCCCTTCATCAACCAGCTTCAGTTATACCCCGGCCACCCCCTCCCCCTTCATCAACCAGCTTCAGTTATACTCCGGCCACCCCTATACCCCGGCCACCCCTATACCCCGGCCACCCCCTCCCCCTTCATCAACCAGCTTCAGTTATACCCCGGCCACCCCCCTCCCCCTTCATCAACCAGCTTCAGTTTATACCCCGGCCACCCCCTCTGGTCTCTCCAGAAAGCATGTTTACGTTACAATTGACCGCCCCCTGTCCTCCACTCCTAGTCGCCAACCTCCCTTAGTTCTGTCAATCTTAGATAATTGTGCTTATGAAGACAAATGGTTCAGACCTATTAATGTGCTATTTTATCAGTAGTTAGGAAAAATCAATTCCCATTCCGAGTTGGATAGTTACTACATATATCGTTCCTGGGACGATGCACAGTCTGTTGTGGTAATACGCCTTTGTTATTTGACACTGCACTTTACATTAAATGACCCCATCAAAGATGTTTGTTTTGGTTTATTTAGAAAAAAATATTAGGCTCTTTACAGTTCATATCATTTATGTGCAGATAAATATGTATATTTTGATTTTTATTTTGTTTCACCGGTTTATCTCACTATTTCAAAATTCTATCTGAATGAAAAGTAAGAGAGCTGAATTGCTAGCTGATACATGACATGCTGCCATGAATTGTCGACCCATATAACCGCCCCTCCTATAAACTACCTCATGACGGATGAAGATCCAAATTAAAGAAAAGTGTTCATGGATCAAGTAAAAATGCTGATCATATTAAGAGTTTGCAAGTGAGGAGAGGAGGGGGTCGTTGTCACGACGCATACCTATCTACTAGGTGACATTTGTCTGCGTGGGTCGCACTAGAGGAGACCGTCTTGTTGAAGTATGTATTGTTAAGTGTAATATCAAGCACCTCAACTTGTAAATCTCACATACAAAAATGAAAACAGTTGAACGTGATGAATGACCTAACACAAAAAGAAGCTGCTTTCGTATCTTAGTAATATTCATAAAATTGATCGCCTATATAGCTCGTGCACCGAGAACCCATAGGTGGAGTAAGGGTTATCTACGTAAGAGACCTTTAATGCTGTATCCACTTAAAATTGCAGTTGAAATTTTATTTAAGAAACTCACGATAAAACGTACTTCAAAGCAGGTAGTCAAGTCTATTGCTGGTGTACTTAGCTATGTAAACAGTGACAAGCGGTCTGAATACAATAAACTTAATTTGTAGTTTACGTTCTATCTTTCATATTCTTTGTCATTATATCATAGCGGAGAGAGGAGTGGAGGGGAGGGGAAGGAGGAAGGGAGGCTGGAACCTGTTTATTATTTGGTTTATTTGAAATATTTTGTGTTTAATGTTTCTTTGTCGTATTTGTTGTGCCTTGTCCCTTTTTGCGTCTCTTGTTGTGCTTTTTCGCATGGGATGTTTTGCTGTTGGTGCTGCAACAGAGTCTTGTTGGAGATCTCCTAGTTGGAAATTTCAAGAGTATTTTCAATTTAAATGGGGAAGATGTGAGGGAAGGGAGGGTTGTTTGTACTTTGAAATTGAAAGTGTTGATATTTTAAAAGATTATCTGTTGGAAAATAAGTAGATTGCAGAACAATACCATGTGGATTCTATCAGTTAGCTTGTTCTCTGTAACAAAACATGCTAACCCCACCTGTTGTAAATTACAACACAAGAGTGTGGATTTCTCCGAGTATGTACTATTAATTTTAACCCCCATAAAATGTCTAGGAAACTTCGCTCTTTTTCCTGCAGACTTCCTGACTCCCTGTCGACTTTAACTGTTGAGAGTTCTTTACAATCATGGTCCCAGAATAATGACGTCAAGAAACGTGATTGGGTCATGAACTTACTGCTAAAAATTCCTCAATTATTTGGTGAATGTCTTTCGTCACGTGAGACTTTTAACCCGGCATTGCATCAGGGTTTTTACTTTTTCAATTACAGGGAAATCCTACCTGGGCAAGATTTGATACTTTTTGCAATTTATACAACGGACTTAATGATTAAAGAAATTGAAAGTCTGTTCTAAGTGTAACATTAATTACATAAACTAAATGTGTTTATGTAATTTTTCCCATATCGCTAACAAGCTTATATCTACCTCAACTATACCCCAAGTTACACAAGACTGATTTAATTCATTTTCATGATAGAGTGATTACTATCAATTGCAGAGTCAAGCTCTCTCCTCTATTGCTATGTAGATCTAGATGTTGTTACATTATCGTACTACGCGTTATCATTGCTTTTACACATAATACGGTGTATTTTTGGATCACTGACATTTAGCCTTGGGGAGAAATTGCCGTCAGTTTGACTTTTGAATACACAGAAAAATTGTTTATCTTCGTAGGGGTACAAAAAAATCGGATATTTAATACTAGTATTAGTTTTCAGCGTATTCATTTTATTCTTAGATAGTTTTTTTTCTATCAAGAGGGGGGGGGGGGGGGTTGGGGGTTCCAGCTCATCAGTTGAGGGAGGGATAAGAAAAAGAAGTTGTACGTAAAACGGATAAAATCAGGATTTTTGACATATTCCTACCCTCCCTCCCCGATCCGCTCTTGTAAGTTGAAGGGCAAGCTTATCCCTTTCTACCACTGCTGACACAATTCTTGGGCTGAAGTGACGCCATCTTATGTGTGATTTACACATTAACCATGTTGAGGTTAACTAGTTATTTTATGAGATACCTCAGACCATGAGTAATCATCTCTGTAAATAGTTTTAAAGTTTTGGCACCTCAGGAATTCGTTATAACGTATTATGTCGTTGAATGATGTATAAAGCAGGGACACGTAAAAATCTCAGTCCAGTTATAGTTAGGAATGTTCTTGGCACTTGTAGGCAATTTTTGAAAGAAATATATTCTTGTGAAGACGTACATTCTTGGCCATCACTGCAAACATGGTGATGACGGAGTTGATTTGAACCTGTTAAACTGAAGTTTTGTTCATCTTTCGAAAATCCACAGCTTTATTTGCACTACGATTATATCATCTTTCGAAGATGCTTTTTTTTTAAAGATGGGTATCTTTCACAGTGAAGAATGAAATATTCTTTATTACTTTTTAGCTCGCCGGGACGAATGTCCGGAGAGCTATTGTCATACCCCCGGCGTCGGCGTCTGCGTCTGCGTCTGCGTCTGCGTCTGCGTGCGCGTGCACAAAAACTTTAACCTTGCTTATAACTTTTAAACCAATACAGATTGGGCTTTCATATTTCACATGTGCATTCCTTGTGACAAGACCTTTCCATGGATACCAAAATTTTTGACCTTGTGACCTTGACCTTGGAGATTGACCTTCTTTTGAAAAACTTTAACCTTGGCCATATTTTTGGAATGGTAAGTGATAGGGCTTTGATATTTCACATGTGTATTCCTTGTGACAAGACCTTTCCATGGATACCAAAATTTTTGACCTTGTGACCTTGACCTTGGAGATTGACCTACTTTTGAAAAACTTTAACCTTGGCCATATTTTTGGAATGGTAAGTGATAGGGCTTTGATATTTCACATGTGTATTCCTTGTGACAAGACCTTTCCATGGATACCAAAATTTTTGACCTTGTGACCTTGACCTTGGAGATTGACCTACTTTTGAAAAACTTTAACCTTGGCCATATTTTTGGAATGGTAAGTGATAGGGCTTTGATATTTCACATGTGTATTCCTTGTGACAAGACCTTTCCATGGATACCAAAATTTTTGACCTTGTGACCTCGACCTTGGAGATTGACCTACTTTTGAAAAACTTTAACCTTGGCCATATTTTTGGAATGGTAAGTGATAGGGCTTTGATATTTCACATGTGTATTCCTTGTGACAAGACCTTTCCATGGATACCAAAATTTTTGACCTTGTGACCTTGACCTTGGAGATGATTGACCTACTTTTGAAAAACTTTAACCTTGGCCATATTTTTGGAATGGTAAGTGATAGGGCTTTGATATTTCACATGTGTATTCCTTGTGACAAGACCTTTCCATGGATACCAAAATTTTTGACCTTGTGACCTTGACCTTGGAGATGATTGACCTACTTTTGAAAAACTTTAACCTTGGCCATATTTTTTGAATGGTTAGTGATAGGGCTTTGATATTTCACATGTGCATTCCTTGTGATAAGACCTTTTTTATTGTTGTTGTTGCAATTTACATATGGTTGCCACCGGCGAGCTATGTTGTCATTCTGACAAGTCTGGTTACTGTACGATACTGAGGTATAAAAAATCAAATGTAACTAAGATAAAAAAAAATCTTGAGTGTTTTGAGTTACCTTAAATGATTAATCAATGCGTAATGTTCTGCATATCAGGTTCACGACCTTACAGGTGGTTCCCTTTCTTTCTTACGATGCATATTGTGTTAACCTTAATTTACGTACAACTACATGTTACATGCAAAGTTTTGGGAACATACATAAACATGAAAATATAAGCTTATACAGAATATTTTCTTTTCCTTCAACACACTCTATGATGCACATGGCAGACATACTTTACTATTGATCAGATATAATATATAAACAAATACCAAGCCGGCGACCGAGAGGATTGGCACATGGAGAGCGATAAACGAGGGTCAAGTGAGGTGATCGTTCGTGTTGTATATTGAGTACTGTGGGTGGAGGAAAGGAAACGTTTAGGGATTTTAAAGTCTATTATTTGAGTAATTATAGTAAAGCTACAACTCATATATGTATTTTAGTAATTACTTTACCATTTGAACTATTCATAGTTTCTATTTGCTGATTTATAGTTAGTCGACTGCAAGCAGCAACATTTTGGGAAGGTATTTGATATATACCGGTAGTATGTCCGTTGGTCCGTCTGTCTTTGGTATTTTGATCGAATCCAACTGTGTTAACTACAGACATTAAAATATCATACACTGTCCCTGTTTTCACTTTTCTTGAAAAGAAATCTGAATTTATTCTCTCCTAATTCTCATTCATATCAATATTCTATATAAGTGTATTTTACATGATGTTTAAGTGACAGCTGCCGGAGTCCTGAACCCAAACTGTCGCTTGCTGTATCTGGGTCACAGTGATTTTTGTTTGCCAGTATTGATTTCATAACTTAATTACCCTACGTTTTTGCTGCGTAAATTTGCTGAATTGTTTCTTTTATGTTCCGTTTCCAACGATATATTCACAGCTTGATTTGTTCCATTATTCACGATCTGAGCAGGTTGATCTTTTAGCTCTCAAATCGAACTGCTTCAGAGATGAAAATGATGATAATGGCGACAAATTTGTGAGTGCTCGAATCGATCGTGGAACTTGTAGAGATATTCTGAAATTTGATGAAAATCCATAGCTTATTATGAAATCAAAAGCATAATTAAAAATTAGTTCTATAACATATAACCTGGCCTCGGTGCGTTAGCAGTATACCGGAGTCTTGTAAGCAGGACTAAATTAAAAATCTACTGTATATATGAGATAAAAAAAACAGCACGAAGGGATAAAAACAACAAGGGAAAGTAATAATAGAAAGATAGATGAAAAAGGAGATAAGTAAAACGACAGTAATGAATGAAAATTACACATGTACATCAAGTATAATCTGATAACGAACAACTAACAGTAAATGAACGGTTAAAAAACTGAAAGAAAAACGAATTAAAGCTGAAAAAATCAAGGTAGAGGTTGAGAAACAAAAGATGAATTCACAATTTATATACTTTTACATTTACTTGCAAATAAATTTAAAAAAAAAGAACTAAATGTGGTCAAATTGAAAAGAAGACTGAGAAACAAATCTAGATTTCACAAGTAAAGGCACGTTCTACTGAGGATTTGAGAAAGATATCTTTATTTATAGTTGTTCACTTCCTTTCAGGTCATTATCATCTAGCGAGTCAGATGACAGTTCAGACAATGATTCCAGTGGCGATTCTAACGAGGAGTCATCGTCGTCATCAGAAGATGAGTCTGAGAAGGAAGATGTGCCCGCTGAATTACCCAAAGTCATATCACCCCTCATCTCACCTCCCGCCAAACAGAATGAATCGGTAATAATCAAAATAATACTTGCTACATGTATATGTGTGACGAGTCGTTACAGAACACCTTCATCTTTTATATATTTCATAGCTAAAATGAAGTATTTAAAAGCCAAAACGTTTTTAATTAAATATGCAAAAATCTGAAAAAGAAAATGTTTTTGTAATAAATGAAAAAATATTTATATATATAAATAAAAACTGAAATAAATGACAGTGCACTAGGTTTATTGGTGCCTGTTTGAAGCATTTTTTGAGACAAAATTCATGATGTGGCAATTTGACACTATGACACGGTGATATGAAAGTTGCATATGTAGTTGTTAGGGTTAGTGCCATCATGTCACGTATCAAATCTATGGAGAGCTGTCGGCGTCAATATTCACACGGTCTTTAGGTATGATATAGGAGAGTGTTGTGACTGCGTGTGGCCCACAGATTATAGCTTGCATAATACACCGGTAAAACCTTACTACCAAGTAGAAAAGTTCCTTGCTGGAAATTGATTTTTGCCAGAGAGATGATTAATGTTTTACTTCTTCTCCATAAGCACTTGTTTCTAAGGTCGTCGACAAATTGTCAAGTGCACAAAAACAGCGTGATCGGACGTTGTAATTAAGACTAATGCATCTTAAGGTCTTTTCAAGGTTAATTTTTGAACTACATCTTGTCCCGAGTTTGTAAATGATGTGATACATTAATGAACTTCAAGAAAATGTTTTATAATGGTCTCTATAAAACAAGGAAGAAAACAAGGTGATCAAGGACAAATAGATGTTGTTCGAAACTCTCTGTCAACTAAAACCTGTTATCATTTTTCTTAGCATTCAATCTTTTATTAAAATACAATTTAAGTAATCGTGTATTATCTCTGTCTGTTTCTGATATCAGAATTTAAATATTCGGTACGATTTCCGGATAATTCTGCAATGATTTGTACGAGGCTCTTCAAGTTTCGCAATTTTGAAGGGAGAATATAACTCAGTGTATTGTCACAAGATTTGATGCTTAAACTGTAATCGATCTTATATAAGACGGATCTTTGCCATCACAAATTGGTTTGGAATTCAGACTCCGTCTACATTACGTAATGCAATTTGAGTAAGTTAAAACCGTCTCCGTGAAATGGAAAAGTTCCCATTATTTCCTGCGTTGTCATTATCAGGTCATTACTTGTAATGTGGTTGACACAAATTTGTCTGAAAAGAAAACATTTACGAATTGCAATGTGAAGTTTACCAAATCTTTTTCTGATGTAACACACGAGCGGTTTATATAATCATTGAATAAACTCTTGTAAAGTCATGGAAGGTGATGTGTACGGTGATATTCACGTAACTGTGTAAAATATTTTTATTTTTTTTTCAGAAAAATTCATCAATATCCAGTTGGTCGTTGGACTCGTTAATCAATCAGTTCAACAATACACAATCTCCAATCACACCTATACCATCTTCATCAAGTTCTAGGAATTCCGATAGGAAAAATGATCCACGATCTCCTCATAAAGACGAAAATGATGAAATGCTTTCCAAATTCATCACAAGTGAAATCATTGACAAAGACAACAGTCCTACGGAAATTTCCCATATTTCCCCCCTCCCTCAAACTCCCCCCTCTTCTAGTGCCTGTAAATGGACAAGTGCTTCTTTACACAGCTCAGAAAGTGCTAATTCAAAATCACCTCGTGTGTCTCATTCTTCCCAGAATGCTCACAAGTCACGTGATAAAAAGAATGAAAGGACGGTTGACCCTGTCGGTGCCTTTGGCATCAAGAAACGAAAATCTAGTTATTCCAGTGACAGCTCAAATTCTCATAAATCTCAAGTTAGAACTCCTCAGAAGGATATTAAAAGTTCAACACCAAATTCTAGCAAGTCTAATAAGCATAGAAACTCTACACATAAAAGTCCGGCCAAGTCGACGTTAACAGACAGTGACGACAGCGATGTGGACATCGAATCCTTTACTCCTGGCAAGGATGCCATTCCCACAGCATTGTTAAACAAAGCTGATGTCACCAAACGCTTGTTTAATTCAGACAAAAGTGGCAATGTAGTCAAAACGGAAAATGTTGTCAAGGGTGAAAACGTCGTCAGAAGTGAAAATGTGGTCAAAAGTGAAAATGTGGTCAAAAGTGATAGTACTCGAAAAAGTGATAAAAATCGAAATGTTACAAAACCCAACAACAAATCCAAAGAAAGGACGAAAGAAAAACCACGTAAACAGAAGAATAATTTAAGTAATAGTAAAGAAAGAACACCAGTGAAATGTGATGTTAAAACGAGTTCTTCTGCTAGTTCTAATGGAAGTGGTAGCATAGAGAAAGATGTTCGAAATATTTTTAGTGAAATAGGCTCAGAAAAGCTTAACCTTTTATCACCAATTCCAAATCTCCCTGAAAAATCAAATATTCTGTCTAGGACTACAAAATCTCCCCCAAAAGTGCACGATTTACAGAAGTGTCTCACATACAAAAACGGAAAACCTTCAATTATGGTGCGTTTAAATTTATCTCTTTTACCAAAACCATGGAATACTTCTACATCGTCGGCGCTTGATTCTAAAGTGAAAATTGTGACAACATTGTGATATCGCCTCAGATAGAGAGTGTTCGATTACCACAAAACCCCGTGATAGATCATAATAGTGATAACGAAAACACCACAGAATATGGTGAAGGTAGTAGTGATAGTGATAGTGATATGGACCTAGATTCACCAGATTCTACTAACCTGATAGAGACTCCCAATCCTTTAGAACAACAAGTGAAAAGGGATTACATTCCTATAGACAGTAGATTAACTACTACGCCAGAGAGTAGAAATTCCCCTGTGTTCTCAGCTCATTCACCAAGACACCGCAAATCCTCAAAACGCAAGCAAGACTCTGACAGAACAGATGACCAGAAACGTCCAAAACCAGCCAGAAATAATACCCCTATAGAGAAAGATTCTCTTCAGAAAGAGTAAGTGTCAGCTCATGAATTGAAAACCAGGTATTTTAAAAATACCCTTTCAGAGAAAAAGAGTCCGTGTCAGATCATTTGGAAATCGAGATTTCAGGGTCAAATATTTTCAAATTCTAGTACCCTTGTGGAGAAAGACTCTCTTCAGAAAGAGCAAGTGTCAAGTCATTTGGAAACCCAAGATATTTTCTCCAAGTTAGAATTAATAATGGTTGGCCTAGTGACGGAAAATGATTTTTAAAATCCCGTATATTATTTAATGACAAGATGATAAAAGGATTAATTCATTCACATTAGGAACTTCGATAAATTCCTTGTTTAGCTGTTCAGTAACTTGAGAAATTGCATGCCTTTGATAAGTGACATCAATTCATTATACGTTGTACATTGTATTGTGTAAATTGGAGGGATTGGTTGGAAATGCGAGCTGTATAAGATAGTCAGTGTGCTCTTGCACTGTATATCAAAGAACACAAACATGTGGTTTCACATCTTTTATCTCAAATCTACTAGTATTTCGTCATGTTCTGTGTAAATAACTGCCATCGTTTAGGTTTTCCTACAACTCTAAATTTCATAGAAAGTATGTTATATTTTGTGGTTTCAGTTTTTGCTCAGTTCAATTTATCAGTTTTGTGCTTTTATTTGATAAATTGACAAAATGATGGAGCATTCCGATAATTTTACCAAACTTTTTAATAAAAAAAATTGCCTCAAGTTCAAGTTCATTTTCAGAAGAATTTTTGCCAAAGCAAACTTGTGATATGATCCAATAATGCAGAATAGTCAATGTATATGAATTGTATTCTGTCCAGCCCCTTCAAGAGAATGGACGTTCTATTCAAGATATACGAAATTGTGCAACTGACAGCTGAGTAAATAGAATTAATAAAACGAATGCTTGACGTCGTGAAAATATGAAACACCTTGAAAATTTGCCCCGATACGACAAAGTTTCCTGATCGTATCTATTACACAACGCTTATTTTAAGATATGTAGATTGTGAAGGTCAAGGACGAGTATTTTTGTGGTCGCTTTTGGTTAAGTTTCACAATGATTCAATTTATTTAGTCAGTATTATCATTATTGTTTTCATTTTGTAATTTTTAGGAAAGAAAGTCACAAGGATAGTCGTGAGTGGGATTGGAAGCATCCACGAAGGTCAGAGATCAAGGCCAGACGAGACAGTAGCAGTAGTTTATCTAGTCAACCTGGTTCAGCATCACTTAAGCAGACCAAGACACAGGGCACCGAGCCAGACGAACCACTCGTCAAATCTGAAGTCAAAGCAAGTGACCTAGAGGAAAAGGTGATTGTCTGTCTGTCTATCTGTCAGTGTGACTTTGTACTTGTGTATCCGTCAGTCTTCATTGGGTTCCTTTGTTAAGGCTTTGATTGCATAAATATATATGAATTATTAGTTTAGACTAGTAGATTGATTGGAGTTGAAATGTAAAGGAAATCACTAATTAATAACACACACACATAGCAAATTATAGGAAAACGCTGGTGCAAAGATATTTCCTAGAGATCACACTTTGATTTTCATTACTAAAAGATATCAACTCTCAGCATCCCTAACTCTCGACTTGCTCATAAAAACCAGGATTTTATTGAAATTCTCAGTAGTCGAAAACTCTGCTACCGAAGTAAAGAGAGGGTTGATTTATGTAATATCATTCATTGTGTGGAGGGTGTTTAAGGACTCGCCGATTGTAAGAGATGCGTTTTTGCTCTCTTTGAACCACTGTCAGCTCATGTTTATCTCCCTTGGCGTCAGTGATGGTTCAACACGGTACTTTATCAGTTAGTAATGTAATAGCCGGGCTTTGATGCGATTGTTTGGATTTATTCTTTGTCAAAGTGAAATGATCGAGCCTAATAGTGTTTATGTGCTAAATGTCTTTGATGGTATTGATTATGTTTAAATACCTCCGTATGGAAAACTGTCATACGTTTGATTTTTATCAGTACTTTGTCTTCGTTTTCGTGTATTATTATTTACACTGTCTGTTTACTTTTGAATGCAAGTAACACGACAATAAAATTAGCTTAAATTTACAATAGAAATGTCCGTGCATTTTAAATAGGTTTTCCGAGGAGATTTATGACGATACCTTAGAGCAGTAGGACTTTTTAATTGCATAAATGCAAAAGAAGCAACATAAAATGTTAGTCTGCGAAACTGAATGAAACTCACCCACCCCTAAAAAATACTTTTATTGGTGTAACCCCCCCCTCCTCCATTTATCTACCATGTTACTAAAAGTACCTCTCTATGTTTCCAAAAAAAAAAACAGAAACAAGGGAAAAACTGAAATGTTATCAGCACTTCCTGGGTGGGTTCTCGTAAACACCGAAATTCTCCGATTAAATACGTAAAAAAGGATTTCCCCTCATATCTTTTTATGCTCTGTGCACGATATAACAAGGCAATACATATTGATCATAGCTTGGTAAGATAGGGTCTTCTCGACAACTTTACCTCATCATTACAAGTAGAAAATGCACAAGTCCATTTATTGATTTGATCCTCCATAAAAAGGGGGGCATTTCTTCAGCAGTCTAGATCAGGCTATTACAGCTGAGTTAGTAATTATTGATGCAGAAACCTTACCGATATTGGATCCAGCTTAATGAATTGAACAAAGCAGTATCTTGTACAAAAACTATCTTACGTGATTTAGGATTTGATTGAAAGGGAACTCGGCTTAGCGCTGGTTGTTGTTGATTAGATGTGACATTTAATTGCAGAAAGCGAAATTAATATTTTTTGGTATCTTTTTGCCATAAATGATCATCGTAAATTGTTGATGATAGATTGCCTTATCCGCGCCAGTAGATATAATTAAATTAAATGCTTTATGCAAGTTTTGAACTATTTGGCCAAGACTTATAGAAATATTCTGCAATATTTCCATAGATGAAGTTATTCTTATCGCATTATTGTGGTAAATTAAGTCGACATGTGTGGAGAATCGATATAATGGTACGGTGTCAATCTAAGGGCAGGTCCGTATAGGTCGTTCACACGTCGTTATGCGCGTGCATGTAATCACATAAATACCGGGACTCGTTCATCCGGGACTTATTAAGGTGTTCTATGGCCTGTGATGAATGAATTGCATTCAAGATGCGAGTGCGAGAGAAAAGATAAAAATTGATTTGAAATTCATTAGGACTGCAACACCGAAAGTGAATATTAAAGAAAAAATATTCCTGTGTCATACCAATATTTGTTGCCCTGGTTATTAGCCTGCACGTGTCTATCAGTCAGCTACAGATAAATCACCACAATATGCCCTGGCAGACGAAGATACAACATGCTTGCCATGTACTATATTTATTCCCTCCGCGAGATACCAACTATTTTTGTCGACTGTCAAATTAGCGAGTTCCTGCCTTTCATTGATCTCTTATTAACCATTGAATGGGCATTAGCGTCAGAGCATTTAATTTTCATCATTTATAGCAGAACAAAAATGTAAAACATCGCACCAAGGTGCAGAATGGCAGAAAATTTGGAACTA
The DNA here is from genome assembly GCA_033119305.1 of Pinctada imbricata. Lineage (NCBI taxonomy): Eukaryota > Metazoa > Mollusca > Bivalvia > Pterioida > Pteriidae > Pinctada > Pinctada imbricata. Next base: position 42,845,895 of record VSWD01000006.1, read on the forward strand.
AATATGGTCAAGGGAATAACGTAACAAGAAATGAGCAGAATTTAGTCCTACGTCCCTAGTATTAATAACAAGCGCGGATATATGGAATCTTAAGGGTGTTCAAGTCCAGCATTTTCTTCACGAATTCCAGGAGAAGGGGAGAAATGTAGACATCTCTCTTCCTTCCTCCGACACACCAGCTGTAAACGAGAATGTAATGAAAGTTTGGGGAATATTTCTGTACAGAGTAATCCCAAAATTGTGCATATAAGCACGAACTACACTCAGGGGTGGACGCCTCTTGTACATTCTTATCGTAGATTAAGTGACGAAAAAGTATTTGATGTAGTCGTCGATCGACTGGCGTTTGTGCCCCTTTTTGTCCATAAAAAAGTGAATGAAATTAATCATCATGTATAATAAATACGATTTTTTTGCGAAGACATATTTCTCAAAGAGTATACCACTTCTAATTGAAAAATGCTCAAATCATGATAAAATATGACATATGATTTTAAAATCATAAGGTTCCTGACACATAAACCATGTTTTATAATTTCAGGTAGAGGAGTTGGTGGTACACGATCAGAATGGAGCCAGGTTCCCCACCAATGGCTACCCGTCCTCTAATGAGATGCAGAATTGGTACAGGGAGGGGGATAGGGATGGTGACGATCTACTGCCCAGTCCCCGACACCCCAGGTTACACAAGCAACGACTGGAAGATAGGTTAGTTGCTCAGTATAAAGGATTTGAAAAAGAGGGAGGATGGGTTGTTATAGGTTGCCCAGTATACGCGTTAACGTCTAACTACATGTACTTCCTTACCATGGTATTTTTAGCTAATTCGAAATATAACAATTTACTCGACCTATTTATTAAAAACTACCCTAGATTTAAAATTAGCCTATGTTGTTATTTTCCTATTCAGTTATGATCATAGGTCTTAGCGTGTTATAAACATTAAACTAGACGAAATAACAGTTGACCTCCTTTAAGATGAACCTGATAACATTATGGTTGTCAGAGTAGTTAGTTACAGGTAGAAAATTAAAAAGTCGGAGCCAATCTGCACCTGTGTGAAAATTGTTAGAAGTCTCGTACCTAAGTATCCTACCGTCATTTTGTTTGTATTGAAAACTAGCCAATAAAATACCTCGTCTTTTTGAAAACTACATGAAAAGAAATCAATTCTTTATCAAATTATAGGGAAGTTACCAAATTTGAATAGATGTTGTAAGAGATTTTAGGGGATTTTTTTTCTACCAGATAAAAACAGTTTGAAATGACCTTGATATACCTTGAATCGTGCTTAGTAAAGAAAAAACAATTAAAATAGGATTAAATATTCCATCTGTTGCACATTCTATCACATACTGATCAAGATCATGCATTTTCAAATTTGATATTAAAAGAAATGCATGCATTAAAACTCTGTGGCATATTTAGCACGTGTATTTAAAACTGTTGACATAGGAATACATGTATGGGCAGTCTGTGTATTTGAAACATATCAGGGAACCTTTTGTCAAAGTACAAAAACAAATTTGAAATTGAATACTTCATATGAATTTTACAAAGTTAAAGAAAAAGAATTTGTAACTGATTGCATTTTATAAATCTCAGAGAATTTTCAAAATACAAAAATCAAAACATCTCAGGAATACAGAAATAATATGTACTCATCACTGAAAGATATTAAGATTAAATAAAAAAAAAAAGATGAACTTCACCATGATGGAGATTATTTTGGGATTTTATGTTAGAGGCAGATGCAATTGATTATTCTAAGCATTTCTTATGAATTCCTAAGAAAATATTTCTGTAAATGCGTACATTAAACTAATACGTGACGTAGATATATGTTCTGTTGAGTACGCTGAAGTCAAAATTTATCAATTTGACTTCATGTTTCAGAATTTTACATGTATTGGTCCATTTAATGCACAGGGAACCTTAAAATAGATAAGCCTATGAAAATGCTTTCTTGGCGACCTGTTGATTTTTGAGGATGAGGTAGTGAAGCGATTCCTACATGTAACATGTTATTGAGAGCAGACTAGTCGTTAAGCATTACATAATTTCAACTTAATTTGTAGCAGGTGGAATGTGTTATGGAGAGGGCTTATTCCACATTTTGGCAATCTTTTACTTATATACTTATTTTTGTTTGCTTTATAGGTTGGAATCTGCAGACACGTATTTGGCCGAGGCAAAGAAGCTCAAACATCAAGCTGACAATCTTGTATGTATGATTGTTAAATTGTGCAGCTTTTATGATATAATTACACCATATGACTTGGCACAAGGGATTAGTGTAGCTTCGTGGAGATGATTCAAGTTTGATAGATTTATTGTTGAGAAAAGTTGTAATTTATGCCAGTTTGAAATAAATTGTATCGAGCCTATTTCATCATTTGAAAGACTGCAAACCCTTTATGATCCATCTCTAATGAAAAAGGAAGTAAATATACAATGCTTCATTTTACATGAAATGTAGATCAAAGAAAGACAGAGATTGCTAAAGCTTTGTTTAATGAGAATTTATAAACTGAAAAATCAATATTGCCTATTGAAGTTGACTCTCAAGCATTTTACTGTCATGTAAATTAAAATATGAAGTAATAAAGAACAAAAATGGGGATAAATACCCAGCAATTAGTCCTTATTTCTCATAAACAAGTACCTTGCAATTAATCCTTATATCTTGTAAACAAGTCTGATTTCCTTACAGAATGACAAACCAGCTAAGACCTTGACCTACTTGGAGGCTGTCCTTTCTTTCATCCAGTGGTGTTATGTCATGGAAAAAGATGCCATTTCCGACATTAGCAAAATCCACAAAATGTACTTGGAAACATACAAGCTCATTAGGTAACACTAGATTTATACTCTTAGATTTCTGACAATAGTAAAATCTGCAAAATGTACAGTCAAATCTGTCTTAAAGTGACCCTCTCTTTACTTTAAGAGACTTCCTGCTTTATACGACCTTTTCCATTCCTCCGGTGCGATTTTCCTATCAAGTCAACCTGTATAAAGCGACAACCTGTGTAAAGCGACAACAATCGTAATTTACCTATCTCGTACCAAATTCTGAACATGTATATTACGACTTTTAGTCTTGCTCAAGACTAAAACTACATAATATTTTACATTGAATCTCTTAATTAGTGTCTTTCGTGATTTAAACTTATGTGAAATATATTTTTTAAATGAAATATGATTTTGTATGTGCAATATGATTTAGTAATAAATAAATGAAGTAATATATGCAGTAATTCATTAAATAAATGTATTGCTTTTATACATTATGGAAATAGTGTTGGTCTAAGTCAGATCAGTTTGAACCAGTATTAAGTGACCACATGTCTTAACGTGACCTATTTTCTGTCGGCCCTTGCAAATCACATATGACAGATTTGACTGTACTTGGAAACCTATACAAGCTCATTAGGTAACACTAGATTTATAGAACTATGTGAGAAAGTTCTAATGAACAAAAAATATAAGAAATTCTATACATAAACATTAAGGGTACATTGGTAAGATGCACCCAATGAGTTCTAAACCTTGGCTACAATAGCATTTTACACATGTGATTTGTGTTACATGTATTTTGTGTGATGTATGTGATCATATGAAATCCTTTCCTGCAATTGACATGTAGGGTTCAAAATAACTAATTTTCAACATTGTTTTATGACAATTTAATACATATGTCATTGATTTGGTGCTTCATACTACTATAGAATCATTTGTTTGTTTTGTTCAATATTGAGAGCATTCATCATACTTTCTAAGTAATATCAAGTACTTCTAGGAAAAACAATCTCTAAATGATCAATCTGTCAATTTAGGGCTTCATGACCTTTTTTCCTTCGAATTGAGAACATTTTCTCGGTGAAAGCTGAAGTTCGAAGTTTTAGCCTTTTAATGAGTTTCTGAACTGAGATGTAATTTGCTTCATGAATTATGTTGTTGCTATCGCTTTCAGTATAATTCTAGATGTTATCTCGTACTCCCATGCTCTTTCAGATCATTCATCGCTTCTTCGGTCCAACATCTATAATAACTATGTTTTCATCAATAGTAACATGTACGATCTAGATTAGAGTTTCCTTCAGCTTTATTTCTTTGAAACAATTGCCTGATTAAGCCCCTTGAACTCCCTATAGAAGTTGAACAACCTGGTCAATAGACTCGACATATCCCGTAAACATTGTTAAGACAGGAAAGAACAGTTACTTTGTCTAATGAGGGATTGGTACGAATAGGCTTGACTGGGAGATTTTCTACAAAATTGGGCCTATTGAATGTCAGTAAATATTCTGTGCAGTTTATCGGCAATTAAGACAATGACATTTAGTAATCAACTAATAATTTCTGCAAGTCTTATTTTATCGGTGCATCAGCCTTAGAATTTTTCGCAGGCTGATAAATACGGAGAGATGACTGTAATCACTGCAATGTAGGTGATTGTTGCCTGTTGTGGCAAGTGCTTAGCTGAGGATAGATTGAATTCAAACAAAAATCAATATTACCGGAAACAATGGCCATAAAATTCATCAGCTAGCTCTGCTTTTGCAGGAAATTGTCTTTTTATGTAGATTTGGCATATTAGAAAGGAAAAGATTATAAATTGAAGATGCAGAGGCTGAAATGGATTTTACAGTTCTTTGATTATAAATTCTATAGAAGGATCAAGTTTTGTAGACTGTAACTTTAGCATCTTAATAAACATGCAGCTAGAAATAGATAAAAAGCTTACTCTCGCCAACGGCTTTAGGGTTCTTTAATGACAAGATTACCTCTTATTAGAGGTGAAAATCAGTTCAGAGTATCATTTAAAGTAATTTTGTTGGCGAGCTTAAATCTGCATTGTCTAAGGATAGACAGGGAGGAGAACTATTATAGATAATGATAACTGACAAGGCATTGTCAGATCTAGATGATTGTATAATTTCTGGCCCACTTTGTTTTGAAGCCCAGGCATCTATTCCTTGTTACTGAGCCCCACCTAAGGTATATCAAGCAGATGTAACTAGATTTGTCGATGCTTTCAGTCACATCCCTTCACATTATCACGGTCAATCAATTTAATGTAAATTAAGAGAGTGAAATCTCATTAGGAGATTAATGTGCTGTTTTCATACAGTTTTAGGGTTCATGTACACTTTTAGGGGAGTGGTATTAAATGGTAGAAAGTAAAAATGCAAATCTGCATATAAACAATGCCACTTTTTTCAGCATTAGAAGGATTGATAGATTGAATTGAATGCACATTTTACATAACTTGTTTTCATGTTTTTGTTTCAGTCATACATTTAGATCTCGCAGCAGTCACGATTTTAATCACAACCACATGACACGCAAAGAAAAAATCTTAGCAGTTTTAAGGTAAGGTTAAAAACCTATAAATCCTTGCAGCTTGTTAGGGCCAAGAAACAAATTACACATATCGTTGTCAGATTACAAAAAGTGGGTCATGATACAGTATTGATGCTCAGGTGTAATGTGTGCCAACTAACACATTAGCTCTAATTTCTGGAATTAGAGTGAATAACCTGGTTCATCTTTATGCAATCCTTTGTTTTATCCATGTATCATGTTACTTAAGGAAATAGGGCTAAAAAATGAATATTTACTTGTTAATATTATCTATATATATCTGTGTTCATTGTGGAAAATGAAGAATAAGACAGATACATTTGCATTGATAGTGAGAACAAGAATTTAAAAGAACTTGCATTATTAGACATAAAGGTGTAAAATTCATTGATATCATGATATTTTGATTGTTATGTACTGTTTCCCCTTATGCAGAATTAGAATAGACATGAAAATATTCATTACTGCAGTTGATCACAGGTATATAGATATGCCAAATTACTTTATGTAAAGTACCAAAACTTTTCATAATTGACGTGAAATTTTCGTTACAGTTTACGTATCCAGTCATTACTATGCCTAAAATTATTCAAATTGAAGAAAGTTGAAACTATGAAACTCAAGAAGGCTATTGACGAATATAATAAGGTAGGTGCTTAACCTTGACTAGGTCACTGATGCATGGTAAGAGTTGATTTATATATGAATTGTAAAGGAGGTGATGCTTTAAATGAGCTTGTACTTATTTGAATGCCGTAATTATTTCTTTAGAATTTACCATTTTAATCAAATGGGAAAATTTGAGATTTACTACATTTCAAGTAAAAATTTGACAATTTTATTATTGACTTTTGAAATATGAGTACATGTACATTTTTATGTATGATTTGTACCACATATACGTCTCAAAACAGAAATAAAAAGTTTTGCAAAAAAAGTTCATGTATCACCCCTGCCTGATTCTAACGTGGACCTATACTTAAAATACATTATATGCTCTATTATTCAAAGTATAAAGGAGATCAGAGTAATAAAATGTTATGTTTATGTGTGTTGCCTATGAAAAACTGTAGATGTGGGTAAGAAAAAGATTAAGATTGCAAAATATGAAGAGGATGTATCATGAATGATTGTTCTAAACGTTTTTCTTTGAAATGTCTCATTAAAAACCTTTTAGTTTCTCAAGTATTTTTTAACTATACTTTTCCTAAAAAATTACAATTTTTAGCTTTGATTTCCTTTATTGAGAATTTCATTTAAAGTACTTGAAGTGAAAGTAACTAACCACAAATATTTAAAGAAACGCATTTGACAAACCAGTTCTTCAGTCTATTGATTTTAAGGGTATGAATGATGTGACGTTGTATTTTCAGCCTTCCTCCAAGCCCGCCCATGCTCCGTCTCCCCACCAGTCAAGCTGGAATGGACGGTCAACAGTCACCCCCTCACACTCCTCTCCCACTCCTTCCCCTGCTGGCAGTATCGGATCTGTGGATTCACAGGTTAGTCAAAGAGAGGTAATTCATACAATATCAAGGGAAATCTGTGGATTCTAAGAGAAATATCTTGAATATTTTTAGGAAAAGAAATCGCATCTATATAGCAAATAGAGTTAAGCTAAGATAAGGTGGCTTCATTGTTAGAGGAAATGATTGTTTATCTTATTGCATTTGTTTCCAAGTTGGTTCAAACAGTATTTATTCAGTAAAGTATTCATTTACAATCAATTTCATATGTACAAATGCAGAAAGGGATTTGAAAAAAAAAGCAGATCTGCTTATATCAATTTATCTCCCTATAAGTCATGTTTTCAAGTTGAAAGGTAAAGGAAATACTTGTTATTAACATAAGGTGAAATGAGTCAAGAGAAAGAGATTTTGATAGTGCATGTATTTATTGTGTTTAGAATCTTTTGGTGTATGAATTTTGTACCGATTTTCTTGTTTTACTTAATGCCAAATAAAACAAATGTAATTATATATTTTTAGGGGAGTGATCTCATACCTTCCAAACTGCCTAACGGAAATGCTGCCTCGTGTGTATCCATGTCATCCCCAGCTCCGGGCGTGGTCAGTGTCCCCCAGAGAATACATTCCCTCACCCAGCAGTACCTCTCCTCCACTAATGTCCTGGTTCAGTGCCATGACTTCTGGGACCAGGCTGATGTAAACATGCAGGAGTATCAAGGTTAGATTATAATCAAAGTCTGAGAGATTTTAAACGAAATAGTTAATTACAGATAAATTATTCTGATTCAAATTTGTTAAGATTCAGAAAGTAGTAAACATGTACTATCTTCAATCTTAATTCTTTGTAGATACCGATCTTTCCGAGAAAAAGTGAAAAAAAATGATCTTACTGTCCTGTTCACTAAATCCAGAGCACCCTGTTTGAGCGATTTATTCTGTCGTCTGAAGAATTTTGCTATAAATTATTGTTTCCGAGAATTTACTCCCTTTAGTCGTAACTGGAAATTAACTTCAACTTACCCTATTAGCTGCCTTCAAACCGCAATATGAAAAAATGAAATGTCTATGGGAAAATCCCATGTTAATTTCAAGCCGCCACCATATTATTCTCCTTGTCAACAATAGTAAACAGTGACATCAAAGCTTCCGACGTCACACATTTTCAGCGATTTTACTATAGAAAATCCCCTTAGACTTTTTATTTTCCGCCCTATTTCTAACTTAGCTGACGCACAGCCAAAACAATGGTATTTTCTGTTACGACTAAAGGAGTACTATAAAATTGATACCTTTTTTGGAAGATGACATTATCATATTTTAGAGAAAACTTGGAAAACATTGTGCTCTGGAATTAGTGAACAGGACAGTAGAGGAAAATTCCATTGAGTAATAATTTAACGATCATGAGCATCTCGTGAACAAGCGAGTCAAATTACCTAAATAGAACAGAGAAAAGCTCATTTAAAAGTGATTGTGACACATTCTAACCAGAAAATTTACTATGTACATAATACAAGTAACAATTTTGTTTTCAGAGTTCTTTGAAGAAGTGGATGAACAATGTGGTGCATTATCTTTACACAGTAGCATACTGGATCTAGTGTTCTATGTTCAAAGTGGTCTACAAAAGCTCAAAGATGTATGACCTTGACCTTGCCATTGTCTCAAGGTTAAGGCGTTATGTTTGTCAGATATTTATTGAGCGGAGAGCCAAAGTGCATTATTTATTATTTTGTTGGTGCTTTACTTATGAGTATATGGGATTCCCATCTGGACTGTTCCATTTTAACGGAGGTTATGTTGGGACTATTCCACTTTATAGTGCTTCAAACTTTGGTGCCAGTGGAGTGAACACTGGTGCTGCTTTGTTAAAGATGAGAGGTTGTTCTAGCGGTGCAAATGTCCTGTTGGATTCCTGCATGGGTGAAAGGTAGCGCCCAAACATAGTCATCCTAATTGGCAGCTATACAGTCGAGGACACGTAGTATAAAAGAAAAACAATTTGTCATCACTGAGAAGTCTCTCGCCTTGATATATTTAACAATTTTTGTGATATATGAAAAAAGAGAACTTTATTATAATTATTATTATTGTGATGTCGAGAGTCCGCCTGTCTTAGTGCAAATATAACTTGTTAATGTGCAAATATATCTATGTATAGAATTTCTTATCCCCGAGGGTATTTTGTACAGTTTCATTTCTCTCGTCTTCCATGGACCTTTTTTCCCCCTTATTTTTTTTTTTTTTTTGGTCATTTGCTAGGGAGCAGTCATTATTTACTGAGTTTTGCCATTCTGTTCATTGTTTGGATTGTTTTATTAATTTTGAATTCTGTTAAAATATATGTTATTGCATGACAAAAGTTTATATCCATATTTTACATGATTTTGTCATTCTGACCCTAAATCCATTTCATTTATGTATTGACAGTAGAATTTAGGACTTCCAAGGAGCTCTTTTGTTGACAGTGAGCATCATAACATGATCTGGACGAATTAAGAATCTTTGTAGCTCAGCTACTTTATACATAATACAGAGTACATGGTGCATTATTATTTAAAGAGAGTAGGATGTTGTATGAACAGAAATTAACGTATGGTACAAATTTACGCTGTGCTTGCATATGCTAAGACCTGGCCAAAATTATTTCCCTGAGTTATTTTTTGCTTAAGAAACAGGCATTGAGAAAGTGGATGAATTAAAACATTATTGTGAAGTTGAAAAATACAAGTAAAGTGATGATCAAGTGAAATCTGCCTTGTTTTGAATTCTCCCACTTTGCCTGTACTGCATCTCGGACCAAGACTAACTAACACATGAAAACAATTTTTGCCTCTTCTTAGTCTATGTTTGTGATTGACTTCTGAACAGGAAAATTATTGCAGTCCTTACAATACCGGTAGCCACTTAATGAATTGAATTGTTCATATTCTTAAGCTATTTTGAAAAGGTGAAAACAAGTGCTTTTGGGAAAAGAAAGGAAATTTAACACAAAATTTCTGTTTATACAGTGAATTGTAAAATTTTCACAATGCATGTTAGGGCTTAAAATAATTTTGGTACTGATCTTCACTTTTTACATATCAGTTTGAAAAACATAAAACTTTGTAGGCAGTTGTTAAACTCCATTCTGAACTTACTGGGGGTTATAGTACATAGAGTAAGTCTTCCAGCTTAATGTATTGAGGTCATCACAAAGTTCATTTTGTACTTAAATATTAGACTACGAATTGAAAATCAAATCATACAAATTCTGCAATATTTTGAAGAATTAATTAGCTAGGCTGGAATCGACTTGTCTTTCCCAGATGAAATAGCTTTGATGTATTTGTCTTCATTTTTTTTAGTTCCCAAGTCCCGAGCTTTTTCCAGTAATTACAAATACAATTTATCATGAAAATTGAAAGCAGCTTTTCAACCATTTGATATGATAGGATAATTTTTACTCATGTAGTGAAAAATTTCATTGAAAATTATTTTAATATTTCATCATAGTTTAGCCTAACTATTTAGGGACATGAAAATAAGACACGATAGAGAACATTTTAGTGTTCTACACTCAAGGCATGTATAAACGTTTATCATGGTGACATGGACTGTTTTAATTGATTTTGATTACTTTTTCCAAAGTTCTTTTTTTCTTTGATGATAATAATTTTGGTACACAGGGACCATTATTCTTTATAGTACTTTAAACTATGGCTGTTATTTCATCGGCAAATATTTGTTTATTTTAGAAAATCAACAGAAACATGCATAGATAAATATGACTTCTGTGTTTAGTTACATGATAGATTTTCTCAGTGATTTGTAATACATTTCATGTATCTGCAAATAATGTACCTGTAGTAGCTATACAATAAACTCCTGTCAAATCCCCTTCCAAATATTCCCTCTGAAATGATGAAGACATTAATCCCTCCACTGATAACTCCAGGCACTTATACTAGTAATATTAGAAAAAGAAGTTGTGTTTTCAAAGACATACATTCCATGTTAAAGTGAAAAATAAATCTTTATATAATTTTTTTGTGATAGAAGATTTTTGCATGCATTTAGAATAAGATTTTACAAAATTTTAAAATTTCAACAGTGAAGTCCATTTTTCTTTTTTTTTTAATTTGATGGACATTCTATTTGTTCCATACATGTAGTTTTATAACTCGTAAAGAAATAAACATAGGCCAAAACTGCTAAATCCCTTGCATATCAAACCATAAGTTTTTCATTATCACATTAATGAAAATTTTCTTTATTTCATTGTGTCAGTTTTGTTACCAAATCAGGACGAGAACTATTGATATAGGCGAGATGAAATCATGTTTCTATGTGAAATATCTCAAAGATTTTACAGTTCATACCAAGTTTTAGTTGAATTAAATCACTGATATAGAAATATTTGAATCTGTAATATAGGAAATATTTTCTTAAACCTCTTTTACTAATCTACCCTGTTATTAATTTTCAAACATTTACTGACAATTTCGTAAACTTTCATGTAGTGAATCTTGTCACTATCATATACTGAATTGACTCGAATGTTCTGAATTTAATAAAATTGATGTTAGAACACTTTACAAAGTTATAATATACATAATCAGCTGAGAACTTTAGTTAAAATGCAGGCTGCATGGCAGCTTGACTTTTACATCTCCTTAAAGAATTTGAAATGATAAGACCCAGGGATCTTCCAAGTATTAAATGGCTTCTAATTCCAAATTTTAGGGGAAGTGTTTTTCTTGCATTCATCATGTGTCCTAACCGATGCACTGAGATTTTATCCTTGTACTACATGCATATAAAGGGAGACACTTCTTGTTTTGCTTGCATGACTTTTACTCATCTTAGCAATAAGCTATCCATGAATGCACAATGCTTAATATCCCAGTGATGGTGATTATCTATTCATTAATTTATTTCTGTTAAGTTATTGTATATATATATTTATTGAGATGTTTTGAAAAGTGAACTTGTATATTCCCTGTCTTCATGAAATCTGCTCTCATCTATATTTTTTCTATTGTGCTAGAAGTTTTGTCAATTGTTACAATAAGGTCTGAGAAATTTAAAGCAGCTTTTTATCAGTTCAGATTTGAGATGAAACGAAACGTTAAGGATTCAGGAAAGGGATATGGAAGTTGTTCCCTTGATGAAAAGAAATGTGATTATTCATCGCGGCTTGAATACATCTTAACCGTCCTACGTTTCTCCTTGACATATTAACCGTCTTGAGTATGAATAAAAATCATGTCATATCACTGGATGCAGTCAGAGCAGCTAATCCAATCAAATCACATCTTACTGACGAACAGTTTATAAGTTAGATATACACCTCCTGCTCTCGTCCCTGCAAATACATATTTTTTTAATCACAGCGTGTATGGCATCTCCTTGACTTCCATTTAATCTTTGATGTTGACTTTCCTGCATATCTATTCCAAGGTTTTCATGGAGATGAAGTTAAGCATATTTGTAATGATCTCTGTGATTGGTTATTCAAAGGACTAGAAAGAAGAATAATTGTTCATTTGCTAGATGTCAGCACGTGAATTTCAAATACAAGGTGGTCAATATATCAAGGAGAAGAGTATGATGATTATGATGTATCAGAGCCGCGGTTTATGAAGATGGTTTTAAATTAAGATGTTCACACCCAATTTTTTTCCAGTTTAGAAGTATTTTATTTGATAAGGTTGTATTTAAATCTTGAGGGGTTAAAACAAATAATGTAAATGATACATAAATATTTTCTAAATTTCCCAAGATGTATACAAAGCTTTTTGATTCAGTTACTTTGAAGTTAAAAAATAAGAGTATTACGAGAAAATTTTGGTATTGCACAAGTACATAGTAACACATATATGTACAATGTAAATCTCTTTTATTTGAAGTGGGGTGATTTTTTTTCTTCATTCAATATTCAATGGAATATTTTCCTGAATCCCAAAAAGGAACTTTTTAACACCAAATATTTCTGTCCATATTCTCTTTTCATTTCTTTGAGGAAGAGAGGTGACAAATCTACAAATAAAGACAAACTAGTTTGAATAGATAAACTATTTATTGTATAAAAAAACTGTTGAATATTTATAGATAATTTATTGAGAGTGTGATTTTGTAAAAAAAGAGAAGGAAAACTTGCATATCACTATCAGGTGACTTGATTATGCATGACTGTGATTTCTTATTACTGTTGAGAAATCTACGACACATTTCTGCGTTCGTACATTACTGAATTTAAGATATGCATGTATAATATATTTGTTAGTCATGTTAGTACAACATAAAACATACAAACTTTTTGTATGTACTTTTATTTTTGGAGCTCGATTATTTTCTTCCCTTTTATTTCATTAATTATTGATTTAAAGAATTATAGATTTATTATTATTACAGGAACATAAGTGCTGAGACAGCTAAATTTTGGGTGGTGTATTAGTATAAGAGAGAGGTATTATATGAAGGCATTCCAAAATGAAATACATGTATGTATAATGCCTACTACATGATTCATTCCTTTAGTTTTAAGGAATAGCAATATGTGATGTGGGCAAAACTAGCCTAATTCATTATTAATTGATCGGACATGCCAAAATCAGTTACATAGTTCAGTCGAAACCTTCCAGTTAATTAAAGACGACATGTATTGCCAGTATTGCTTCCTTGTTTATTCTCTATGTCCCTATAGAAGAGTTTAATACAGGCAGTATTTTGCTATGAACATGACAGAAGGATGAGTTTGAAGTATACCCTTGTTTATTTAAAAATAATCATTAAACTGTTTATAAAATAATATTATCATCTCATATAAATGAAATACTAGTAATTGCTAAAAGCAAGTACATTTCTCACAGTATCATATTGAAGACCTTAATCTGTCTCTCAATGCTTTAAGGGAATTAGTCTCCATAATTCAGAACTTCTAAAAATATACAAAAATGTAGTATGCTGTATTTTACGGTTTATTAATGAAATGTTTATAATACAAATCTTGACCTAGTTCTTTTTAGATTTGATTACAAAAAAATACATGTAACTTAATGATAATGATATTTTAAGATGCATCTTTTTGTGTCCCTGACTTTAATATATTTTCAATATTTATTGGCTATATCAGTTTTAAGCTCCACTACTTGTATTGTCTATCTGAATTTGGCATGTTGGAACGCTCATATTGTTGTATATTTTAATCATTTGATTCCTTCATCCTCAAAAATGTGAGGAAATCTGTATCTATTTGTATGAAATTGTAATTCTCCATGTGATATTAGATATTAGTTAGAATGAGTGATTTTATCCTCAAAATTTTCATTCGTGAAATTAGAAACTGTCCATATAAGATTATTTCTCAGTTCAGTAGGTGATACAACTGACTTTCATATCACTCAGTGAAAAATACATTGTTATTTGTTGTCATAATGTACACTATTGATGCATAACTGTGCTGCAAGTTAAATATAAATCAAATTATCCAGAATGCAATGGTACTGATTACCCATAATGCAATGGTTGTGTGGCATGCATGACTCTATCTTAGATGGCCATATTTCAGCATTTTTCTCTTTGTCAAGTGCCACAAAATCAATTTGTTCATGTGTTGGCCAAATATGAATATATTATATAAATATTTCATGTTTAATATTAAATGACACAAAAGCTGAATGTTTGTGATGTTTGAATTTTTATAATGTAACACTTGATGTGATTCTGTGATTATTGTTCCACTACAACAGTCCTGGAAGTCACTCCTGATAGTATTGTCAAACTTGAAAATACTTTCCTCAATCAACATAATTTTCATATATGATGGACAAGACTATGCAAGTTACTTTAGTACAATTCCGGTCAGAATCGGGCAGTTTGAGAAAATACCGATTCATGCAAAAAAATTCACCACCTAGGTACACACTCTGGAAACACTATCTAGTTGCGAATTTGAGATACGAGCATTTCAATTTCAATGAATTATGAAGAATTCATTGTCTCTTGCAATTGGAAATTGTCCAAATTGTCATATTTCCTATACATTCTATAGAATTTAAAAATATCTCGGGTTTGCAACAGTGGATTAAGGTTGTAAAGGGATTTTGTGAGTTTCTTGCAGTAACTATAACAATTCAATTGCAAAACTTGTCAACCAGCCTGTTGCAAAGTGCTAATGTCCAAAAGTTGTATATGCACCACAGCATCAGGGAAGCAAATCTGATCAAAGTCCAAGTAGATTATCCACAATCCTGCTGTTTTCACAACTTTAAAATTATTTGAAAAATTCATTTGATCGACTGGCTGACAAGCCAGATCTGCATTACATATTACCTGGATTTATGTAGGCATTCTCAGTTATCATGAGTAACTGTTGCATATGAGCAAATATTGTGGATCTGGCTATTTCCTGGACTTGACTAGAACTACAAAGCACTGTTATCTGGTCTAGCATTACAAAGCACTGTTACATGGTCTAGCATTACAAAGCACTGTTACCTGGATTAGCATTACAAAGCACTGTTACCTGGACTAGCATTACAAAGCACTGTTACCTGGACTAGCATTACAAAGCACTGTTACCTGGACTAGCATTACAAAGCACTGTTATCTGGACTAGCATTACAAAGCACTGTTACCTGGTCTAGCATTACAAAGCACTGTTACCTGGACTAGCATTACAAAGCACTGTTACCTGGTCTAGCATTACAAAGCACTGTTACCTGGATTAGCATTACAAAGCACTGTTACCTGGACTAGCATTACAAAGCACTGTTACCTGGTCTAGCATTACAAAGCACTGTTACCTGGACTAGCATTACAAAGCACTGTTACCTGGTCTAGCATTACAAAGCACTGTTACCTGGATTAGCATTACAAAGCACTGTTACCTGGACTAGCATTACAAAGCACTGTTACCTGGACTAGCATTACAAAGCACTGTTACCTGGACTAGCATTACAAAGCACTGTTACCTGGTCTAGCATTACAAAGCACTGTTACCTGGTCTAGCATTACAAAGCACTGTTACATGGTCTAGTATTGCAAAGCACTGTTACCTGGACTAGCATTACAAAGCACTGTTACATGGACTAGCATTACAAAGCACTGTTACCTGGACTAGCATTACAAAGCACTGTTACCTGGACTAGCATTACAAAGCACTGTTACCTGGACTAGCATTACAAAGCACTGTTACCTGGACTAGCATTACAAAGCACTGTTACCTGGACTAGCATTACAAAGCACTGTTACCTGGTCTAGCATTACAAAGCACTGTTACATGGTCTAGTATTGCAAAGCACTGTTACCTGGACTAGCATTATAAAGCACTGTTACCTGGTCTAGCATTACAAAGCACTGTTACATGGTCTAGCATTACAAAGCACTGTTACCTGGACTAGCATTACAAAGCACTGTTACCTGGACTAGCATTACAAAGCACTGTTACCTGGTCTAGCATTACAAAGCACTGTTACCTGGACTAGCATTACAAAGCACTGTTACCTGGTCTAGCATTACAAAGCACTGTTACCTGGATTAGCATTACAAAGCACTGTTACCTGGACTAGCATTACAAAGCACTGTTACCTGGACTAGCATTACAAAGCACTGTTACCTGGTCTAGCATTACAAAGCACTGTTACCTGGACTAGCATGACAAAGCACTGTTACATGGTCTAGTATTACAAAGCACTGTTACCTTGACTAGCATTACAAAGCACTGTTACCTGGACTAGCATTACAAAGCACTGTTACCTGGACTAGCATTACAAAGCACTGTTACCTGGACTAGCATTACAAAGCACTGTTACCTGGATTAGCATTACAAAGCACTGTTACCTGGACTAGCATTACAAAGCACTGTTACCTGGACTAGCATTACAAAGCACTGTTACCTGGTCTAGCATTACAAAGCACTGTTACCTGGACTAGCATGACAAAGCACTGTTACCTGGTCTAGTATTACAAAGCACTGTTACCTGGACTAGCATTACAAAGCACAGTCTGTTACCTGGACTAGCATTACAAAGCACTGTTACCTGGACTAGCATTACAAAGCACTGTTACCAGGACTAGCATTACAAAGCACTGTTACCTGGTCTAGCATTACAAAACACTGTTACCTGGTCTAGCATTACAAAGCACTGTTACCTGGTCTAGCATTACAATGCACTGTTACCTGGTCTAGCATTACAAAGCAGTTTTACCTGGAGTAGCATTACAAAGCACTGTTACCTGGAGTAGCATTACAAAGCAGTTTTACCTGGAGTAGCATTACAAAGCACTGTTACCTGGAGTAGCATTACAATGCACTGTTACCTGGACTAGCATTACAAAGCACTGTTACCTGGTCTAGCATTACAAAGCAGTTTTACCTGGAGTAGCATTACAAAGCACTGTTACCAGGACTAGCATTACAAAGCAGTTTTACCTGGAGTAGCATTACAAAGCACTGTTACCTGGAGTAGCATTACAAAGCACTGTTACCTGGACTAGCATTACAAAGCACTGTTATGCTTCAGACATTTAGTTTAATCTGCAGCAATACCAATCTTCAGCACAATAAAGGAAAGATTAAGGAATCTAACAAAAGGAAATCATAAAGTATGACAATATTGAACATAGACAACACAGTTAAATAGTCCAAAAGACCTTGTATGATCAAAAACAAAAATGAGTGGGAGATGCTGTGATTTTCTTGATGCAATCCTGCAAGGAATTCACTTTTGTGGTTTCTTTTGTGACCTTGACCTTCCTATATCTACAATATGATAGAATATCTACACATAACCGTCTCTCTCACAATGCAGTTACACACAGATTATGGGTCATAAAGTTAATAACTGTGATTGTAGCAGATTACATGTATACTGCTTCGACAACATAGAGGAGTTTGTAAATCAGATTTTATCTGATGTTGTTTTTTTTTCTTTTTAAATCCATCAAACTATAGAATGCAAGAAAATATATGTGCATTAGTGCATTAATCAAGAATGGGTAAAGAGCAATAACTCTTATAAAACATGTCCATTCAACTAAATTGTTGCTCAACAAGTTGTCATTTTATACCCAGCTGACATTCTGTGATTTGCCATAACAACACATATGAAAATGCAATTTCGATAAAGTACAATTTTTAAATTTGTTCACAGTTAAATGTATTTATTGCTTGTAAGAGCAAGCTGAAATTGTCAGTGAAAAGTGGAATAAATGGATCAATTTTAGTTGTAAAGATATTACAAAAAGCCATTGTGTAGCGTTATGCAAACTTCCTTGTATATGTTGACAGCTGTGCATAAATAAACTTGGAGGGAATGCTCATCACATTGAAATCCATCACAGAGAAAGGATAAAAATGTTGAATTGGGCAGAATGAGATCCATTTTATGTCACTTTCAATTTGTGTATATTGAATCCTCTCAAACAAGGTCAAAATTCAAGGTCACCATGTAAATACTTTGATATGCAAATTAACTTCTTATATATATAAACATCAGGGTCAGATTTCTCTGGGTCAAATGTCATGGTATCAAAATGTATTACTTGATACAGTTATTACGTGTGTGAAATATGAAGGTAATATCAATTAAACTTCATAAAGAAATATTTCAAAATTTCATAGCCAAATGACTATTACGAGGTCAAAGACTCAAATGTCAATGGAGTAAATGTTATGGTGAATGTTTCGGTGTGAAATATGACGAAAATGTTTTGATCAAGAAATCTGCCTTCAGAACTAAACTAGGTCAAGTGTTTATGTATTGAAAGGAAATGTGCAAAATATGAAAGCCCTATCACTTGCACTTTAAAAGAGACTTTGCTTTCAGAGCTCCTAACCAGGCAAATGAATAGCCAATTCTTATACACCTAAAAAGTTGGTTGTCAGGGGGTTTAAACGACCCGGAAAGACTATTGGTACTACTGTGTTATGGTTTATTTGGTGCAGGCATTATTTGAATCATCCAGATTTATGTAAAATATGAATAAACTTTTAGTCTTGTAAAAATAGGTAGTTCCACCATCCAACTTAATGAATGAAATACAATAAGTGATATACATGTAAAACTTGCACGTACATCTCAAAACTGCCTGATCCATCTGTTGAAAAACACATACTACAAAACTTATTTTATGGCCATTCCAGATCAGTGTAAGTTGGCCCTGAAAGGCAGACTCGTTACTATGTGTATACAAAAACATTGAAGAAAGAAATGCTTGGATACTTTTATTACAAGTAATAAATTATTCAATACATGTACTTAACATTTCCATGACATTACCACTATCAACAATACCTTAACCTTCCATACAAATATACCAGATTCATTCATAGTAACCATGGTAACAAAATGGTTTTAATTTTAATATCATTTGGTACATACAATGTATCAAAACAGTATTATTTAATATGAGAAAGTTTTATTATTTCAAATTAATCCATGGATAAATAGAAATTAAACATCTCTTAAATTATATTTTTAAATGTCTAGCTACAAGAAACCAAAGATCAATGAGTATCAAAGTTGTCAAGTTTGCCATTTCTTCAAACACTGGTACAAAATATATTTTTTTCTTTACAAATTACTTGATTTATCAAGAGAAAATCCTCTTTCTTTCTAAATGAACTTTACTTACTTGCATTTTGAAAGATATATGAAGATTTTACCTGTGTGCAAATTGCAGAGTAAACCAAATGATCTTCATCTAAATGACATTTTCTGATATATTTACAACTAAAATAAAGATTTTGAGGTGTTTTGAACGAAGAAGAAAGGGAATTTCCATACTCAAATGGTAATTTTATAAAATTAACATAACCATAAAATCTTGATATGTAATTTTCAACTGTCCATTTTTGTTAGGCATTGACTTGCTATTTCACATACATATGTACATGTAAATGTGTTCATTCAATATTTCACATATAGTGTATGGTAACATTCACACAGGCATCACACATATTATACATTTTTAAGTGACATTCACACAATATAATACAACTATCGACTGTTGTTTCACAGGGTACAATAAGTTACTGAAAAGTCAAAAAGAAACAAGCTTAAAGCCACACCAGGTAGAACTTATATAGCACCACAGGGATCAAATATTGCAATACTCGAAACACATAGGGGAAACTTAACAAAGATTGAGAAAATTCATCAAAGAATTCATACATAATTGTTACATTTGTGTATATTCCTGCTCATTAGAACACAAAGTAAGTCCTTCACAGGTTTCATTAATCAGAAATTGTTACTACGGTGACAGAAAAATAGAACCAAAATAGAACCAATCTTTTGCTAACCAAGCATCTCGGTCCAAAAGGAGAATCCTCGTCAGTGAAATTCCAGACCAAAAGATGTTGTCATACTTTTAATTACATATCCATTAGTTTCTAAATGTCTGTAGTTAGCATTTACATAATATTTTAGCAAAAAATATGTAATATACAAAGTTCCTAAAGCTGTTGTTGAAATTTTGGATTAAATGATGTTGATCAATTTGCTGTAGTTAAAATTTTTGGGTGACATCAAATTCAGAACAAAATTACTTATATATATTTTTTTGTATGCTTCCGAAAATCAAACTTAAGAGTCAAATGAAAGTTTAAAGAATGGATAAGAAAAATAACAATGAAGAATAAATTTACTTAGCCAACAAATTTGAAATTACATTATGAAGGAAGAATCTCAGTCTTGGTAAAGGTGCGGTAAAAAAAGAGAAAAAAAAATGCAAAAAATGAATTAACAACCTTTCATATGAAATAAAATGTCTGGAAAACAAATTTCCAAACGGCTAGCTGAAGATGTGACTTGGGGTGTGGAATAAATCATACAGAGAAATTATTTTGTAATCGAATGCGGTGAGTAGAAACACATCAACAATAAAATAAAATCAAAGCTAACCAAAATATCAACAGAATACTGGCTTTGTATATAACGTTTGTTTCACAACAAATAAAACTCTTCCTTTCTCCACTTGGTGGTCCGTATCTCTTATTTGAGTATTGAAATAAAACACACACATAAAACTAATCGCCCTGTAGTCATTTCTCTGCTGCCTGGATGGTGATATGATGCAGGAAATACGAATTATTCTTTATAAAGCTTTTACAGAGTTTCCTCTGAAATTATGTTTCCATGACGACTTGAATTTTTTTTTTCAAAAACAATCCATCAAACACCACACTAGCATTCTTGTGGTTATGAACAATAAAAATATGCTGATATATATATCCACTTTGTGGAGATAGAGTGTTTGCTTTAACAATGATACATGTGTTTTATCAAATACACACTTTCTTTTCATCTACATCAAAATCCAGCACTAGCAATTTAGTTTCTTCCGTCCCATTTCTACTACCGACGGCACAAACAAGTTTTGAGTTGCTACATCGTACTCTCCAAACAACACCACCAGCTTCCCCCGCTATCTAGTGCCACAAGATTACGTAAGAAGTCACCTGATTTTAAGTCCCATATTTTCACAGTTCCATCATCAGATGAAGTGATGACAAACTTTTTGTTGAACTGAAGACATGTGACAGCACTCTGGTGTTTGTTAGGGCCTAAAAATATAAAATGAGTAAACTGACTGCTGTCATTCAGACTTAAACATACATATACAAATTATTGCATTTCATAGATGATACAAGTTTACAGTGAAGAACATATCTGTCTTGTTGAAACTAAATTTAAATTTAAAATAAGAGCTAATTAGATTATTCATGAACAGGTGTGTCACCTCTTTGACCCTTCATATGTGACCTTCACCTTGAACTGAACTTGACCTTCATGAAGTGTTGTATACTATTATGCTTGTCAATCCCTGAATATTTGATGGATGTATAAAACGCAAGATATAGGCATTACATGTAAAATGGAAGTGTTCCAACTCTATACTTTCTTGAAGAAAATTTCAAACCAATTTTAATGCTCCAGACACGTGTTTCAGACAGTTTATTCTCATCAGTAATGAATCCAGCCAAAGTGATTTTTATAAGCCGCCAAAATTCATTCATTTCAGTAGCACCCTCTGGTTTTATTTTCTCAATTCAAATATGCAAGTAAGACAAACAGAAGGAGGATCATGTCATTACATATAACATAAGAAGTCAAGAGAGAGAGAGAAAATATCACATGGACAAACTTTGTTCCTGTTTAGATGAGCATCTTACCTTGTAGAGTTTGTAGGCATTGGCCTGTAGTGATATCCCACACCTTGACCGTTGAGTCAGCATTTCCTGAGACTAGAATATTGTCCTTGAGCTCCAGACCACTGGTCAGTGACTGATGACCAATCAGTGTGTGAAGACAGTTACCAGACTCTACATCCCACACTCTGATAGATGTGTCCAGGGACCCACTCACAATGTGTACTCCATCAAACTATAACACATGATTAAATAAATCAAATAAAGATTGTATATTTGTATTTTCTGTAATGAGAGAGACCTCAATCACTCATAATGTAATTTCATAATTATCAGAAATAGGAATAAGACTGGAAGACTTATTGTTGAAGATGTTTTGCCTATTTGATCCTAAACGAAGATTTGTGATTCACTTCAGTTAAAACGAGTTCACTAATCTATCCAAATACATGTAAATATATGACCTTTACTGCTATAATTTCCACTTTTATTCTTTAGCTGATCCATATGAAATTTAAATATCACAAGTCCTATATTCCTCATATCACAAGTCCTACATTCCTCATATCACAAGTCCTACATTCCTCATATCACAAGTCCTACATTCCTCATTTAAAGATTTAAAGAGTATTTTTTGAAAGTTTTGCCTTGCCTTCTCTACTTTGAGACTGAATAACTGATCGGTACCTCTTTAATGTTTATCCAATAAGTTCCAAAATACATGTACATTTCAACAATTTTTAAACTTTTACAAATACTGCAGCCTTCTATAATATATGTATTCTTTTCTTCCTTGTGTTTTCATCCTTTTATTTAAATTTCAATAACTATCAAATACATATTAATTCTTTTCAGATGATTTGTAATATATAAGTTATACAACTTATACAACTATGAACCTGCATTAAGAGACCACCTGTCTTGTAGGACCTTTATTTGCCCTTCTCTTGAAGGGTCTCTTAAAACAGGTTTATCTGTAGTTTAGACTGAGTAAACGGTTATAAAGATAGAAATAAGATAAAATACTGTCACCTACCTGTAGTGAGTAGACCCTGTTAGTATGTCCTTGTAGTGTATGTATACAGGTCTCAGTCTCAGGGTCCCACACCTTGACCATGTAATCATACGCCCCACTGACCACTCTCCGGCCGTCATACTGGACACACCTTACGGCCGCTACGTGTCCCATCAATACGTGTAGACACTGACCAGAGTCTATGTCCCACACACGTAATGTGGCATCACGGGAACCACTTACAACACTGAAGAGTGAAGACATAATATATTAAATGTATCAATGACCAAAAAATATTTATGGAAGTTTACTTTTTTGTCGCAATCAAATATGAGCAAAACAGTGCAAAAATAGGAATTGAAACATTGACTTCATTATGAAAGAGTGCTCATTGATCTATTTTCTATTATAATCTATAAGAGGTTAAGATATAGCAGTCTCAAATAAGTGCAATTTCTATATGTACTGCTTAAAATATTGTAAGTAAGAATACAATACAATAAATAGAGTTAATAAATCTGTTTTTATTTTTTCAGTGTTTTAGTTCGATGGAAAAGACTGAAGTAATCATGTCTCATATACATGTACAAGTACTTCAGAAGTTTCAGTTTATAAAGTATAGAACTTACACATTTTCATGAAGATGCATACACCTGACTGTAGATGTATGGCCATATAGTGTATGAATACATTGTCCTGTATCAGCATTCCACACTTTGAGGGTGCGGTCAGTAGATCCACTGATCACAATATGGCCGGCCATCTGTGATGACCACACCCCTCCTGTGTGTCCAACTAAAGTCCTCAGACACTGAAATAGGTGAAACATACATGTAAATTAATAGCAGGAAACACTCAATATATCCACAATTTTTCAAGCTCTTGGCTTTTATCAAGAGGAAACATGGATATGAAATTCTCTATATCATATCCAGGTCTGCAGGTAAAAAGAACCACATGTAAATCTAAGGAGGACTGTACTTCCCCAAGAAGGAATCTATCATGTAATGTTTGAAGAAGTTGTAGCTGTGTTTCTTAAATCTGATAATCACATTCATGCATGCTCATAGAACTAAATGTATAATACACAAGATGATTCTATAATTTGCATGTTCAAATTTTGCTTTGATCTTGTTCAAAAATTATTTTTCTGAAATGCCATGTGATATGAAACTTCCATGAAATGTCAGGGCATAAAATTATGAATATCTGACATACAATACTAATCCTTGCCAGTGATTGCTGACCATACTTTAATTCTGATATCTAATGACATACAGTACAAACCTTGTCAGTGATTACTGACCATAATTCCGATATCTACAGACATACAATACTAACCTTTCCAGTGATTGCTGACCATACTTTAAGTGTATTGTCATCAGAGCCACTGACTACTCGAGAACCACAGAACTCCAGACACGTTATAACATGGTCATCGTGACCTTTGAGCAACTGTAAGAGAGATAAACAATTACATTTTGAAGTACTTATACCAGGCAGAGATTTCATCGATATCTATAATATCATACAAATTTAGGAACTTACTTATGTGCAAGTGAAATTTAATTTTTCATTACTAATACCTGGTATATATATTCTATTTAAAAGATTTTAAGTGCACTGTATGTGATTTTGAAACAATGTCTCATCATTGTAAGTGAAAGTTGTCTTTCTACAACATGTTACTATCATTCAAAGAAAGTAATAATATTGTAAATACGAGTCTATCCATTACATTTACATGTAAATACTTCACTCAATCTTAATATTTGCCTACTACAAAAAATGTTTTCACCTTTTTTTCTCAACCTGCAGATAAATAAAACAGCTCAGATGCTACATCTTTCACATGTATGTAAGTATTATATCTAATATACCTTAGGAGGTCTGAGTTCATTGGACCTCCAGTTTTGTTCGATTTGATGCTGCCTCATGTAGAGCTGATTTCCACGGACAACGTGATGTGCTCCGCCTCCTGAGACGATTTGAGCCGTAAACCAGGTTCTCGTCAATAGCTTCCTCGCGACACTTCTCTCTCCACAGTAAGTTGTCCTCTGCCAAGACACGCCAGTAACGACATGTCTGGGCCGCTCGAAGTAACGAACGAGGCTCCAAGAAAGACAAGACATACAAGGCAAGCTGTAAGAAGAAAACAAGAATAATGATGGAATCTAACTATATCATCCAGTGTAAAAATGTCTTAATAGGAAAATGTAACAAGCTCTTTTCAAATAAAATGGATTCATCATAATGATTTTGCTCTAAATGTATTTCTGTTAAAATATTTACTTCTGTGAATTACATTTTACTATGAAGTTTTGCATATTCAATTTTGAAAATATAATATGACTCAAAATATGTAGATGACCTCATACATATTTTATGAAGTAATAAAACACCGCTAAAGACGGTATGGCCGGATTGCAAAGTAAGTTTTTGTCACTAACTGGGTCAAGGTCACTAGGTCAAATATTACAGCATACACTGAGAGGTCTTGTCAGAGGCAACCTACATGTATAACATAAAGTTTCTACTGCATGCAGTTCCTTAGATTTTGCTTAAACCAGGAACTTTAACCAAAGTCTTTAACTAGGTCAAAGTCCAAGGTCAAGGTCACTAGGTCCACTGTTACGGCATAAACTTAAAAGTCTCGTCATGGGCAACCTAAATGTATAATATAAAGTTTCTACTGCATACAGTTCCTTAGATTTTGCTTAAACCAGAAACATTAACCAAAATCTTTAACTAGGTCAAAGTCCAAGGTCAAGGTCACTAGATCCAATGTTTCGGCATAAATTGAAAGGTCTGTTCATGGGCAACCTACATGTATAATATAAAGTTTCTACTGCATACAGTTCCATAGATTTTGCTTAAACCAGGAACTTTAACCAAAATCTTTAACTAGGTCAAAGTCCAAGGTCAAGGTCACTAGGTCAAATGTTACGGCATAAATTGAAAGGTCTTGTCATGGGCAACCTTCATGTATAATATAAAGTTTCTACTGCATATAGTTCCTTAGATTTTGCCTCAACCAGAAACTTTAACCAAAATGTTGACGGCAGACGGACAGACGGACGGACGGACGGACGGACATCGTCAATCCATAGACCGGAATTGCTTTGCAATCCGGCCAAAAATCCTACTCAAGGCATTTCTTTCAGCTTAATAAAAATTGACAAATGATTTTCACTTATCAGTTTCTCAATTATCACATCATTTTGATGAAAAATGAAATTACTTCCGTAACATACCTCTTTTGGCAACAGTGAAATGAAATCTCGTTGAAATTGTGGTTCGATGACCTGCATCAGATGTCGCACCTGAGTGGGCTCACAGACTTGTATAAGTTCATCAAGCGCCATTAATCTCTCCGCATTACTCCATCCCTACAGGTATACAACAAAATATAAGTCCTGATATCAATCACATTCTTAAATAAACTTTCTTCTCGGTCAATATTAGCAATATTGTAAGTTTTTATTCCAAATTGACCCTTACATAAACCCAAAACACATGATATCATTTCATTCATAATTTCTGAAATTATTGAGATGTTACAAGTTTCTTTTAAGTTTTGTCTTGACTTTCTGGAAGGGTGCAGTTCTTAATAAAGGTATTAATTAAAATTACCTGAAAAATTTCTAGGAAATCTGAGAGTTTAGGAGGGGGGTTTTCTTTGGACGGGATCCTCTGTCTGGGTCCTACAGTCAGATTGTGAATCCTGTTTGTATTCTTCAGATTCCCAAAAGTACTGTATAAAGAAAATAATAAAATATCATAAATAAATGGAAAAGAAGACACAGTTAAGAAACTTAGTAATAGAAATATTTTTGTTAAATATGCAAAAAAATAATTTTGCATAGTTAGTGCACAGAGAATAAGTTGATCTTTCCACACTGAGACTGGTCGACAAGTTACACTCACCTATCACAAAAATTGATTCTACAAGGACGTTTCCATGGCATTAATCCTAAGTCACAACTGCTTTTTCTTTTCATCTGGAAATCAAAATAAAATTATTCACAAAACCAAATACATGTATTTCATAAAAGGTTTTCAACAAAAATATAGCACATGATAGAAAAGTACCATTGCACATTAAGATATAGAAATATCAAATAACCAGCATATGCTTTTAAACCCCCCAAGTTCAGAAATAATAAGTCCAATTTATGAAAATAAGCAATAAAGAAGAAATATAGCACTTAAAATGATACTTTTAAAAGATGTAACTAAGAATGATACATGTATGTTACCAAACACAAGGGTACCCCCTTATAATTCCATTGCTTTTTGACTAATAAAAGATGCATATATCCAACTTCTTGCGAAATATAAGTGATATAATTTCTTCATTTTGCATTGCTTCATGAGATGATGTATACAGATTGAGGTAAAAAAGCATATACAGGTAACAGCTTCGTTTAGGATCAAATTATGGCTTTAAAGATAAGGGTACCACCTCAGTTTCTCAGAACTTTCAACATACTTTTTCTATAAATAAACAGCACATACTTACCCATTGTTTACCAGATACAGGTACAGGGATCCTTGATCTATATGTATGACTATGAAGCCCTGACTGACTCCTCAGTCCTGGGGTAGCAGGAGAGGGCGGGGCAGAATCTATAGGGCTGTCATCTGTATCCTCCGACAGCTCCTACAAATATAAATATATATTCTACAAAACTTTGCTTTCAATCATGAGCATCAGATTCTTGAGGGTACTAGAGAATGATTCATTTGCTATTTCAAAAGAAAAATCAAACATGATGGAAATAAGTGGTTAGTCCATCGAGTTGTACCATATATACATGTTTGACATATTTTCATTTTCCATAACTAAAAGTATATTATTCAATTTGGTAAATGATGAACAAAGATTGTTCTTTTGTACCGCATTTGTTTATTAGAGTTGAATAGACAATACACGATTTTCACATTTACACAGTAGACTTGAATTTTAGATACTCCAAAACTAGGGCTATCACGATAGGAATCGGCGTCCAGATGTTGATTTTTTAAAGATAAAACTAAATGCTGAAAACAAATCGTATATTAACAATACGGCGTCTTCTTGTATCCTGTATCCAACCGTTGTCAAGAACCGCGGTGAATAAAGAATCGCGATGAATCTAGAACTGCGGTGAATCGTGACAGCCCTATCCAAGACCCGACATCAAAACATTTGACGTTATTTCTTATTGTGACACCGAAACAGATTTGTGACGTCATAATGAAAAATAAAGTCAAAAGTTGTGATGTCGGGTTTTGGAGTGTCTAAAATGCATGTCTAGTAGTAACATGAAAATGGTCTATTGCATCAGCTGTTACATGTACATTTTCATACACATTGTTCTATTTAACCCTTCATGGTACCTATGGAAAGTATGGATGCTACGCCAAAGTATCCATTAGACCATTTTCATATTACTGCAGTAAACTTGCATTTTATATACACTAAGACCCGAAATCACAATACTCCACAGAACTTCTTAATGAGACGTCTTAACAGATCTATGTTTTTCACAGTAACAAATAATGTCAAAAGTTGCAATGTTGGGTCTTGGCGTGTCTATAATCAAGTTAGCTGTAATATAAAAATTGTCTATTGTCATACCAATGCGATCTTACAGGAAAATACTTCATGAACTATCTAAATATATGTTTTGCATCAAACATATTTACTTAATTCAGAACAAGGCTTATGCAAAACAGAGCATCCCCTAGAAACTAATTTTTGATGCTACATTTTTAAAGTCTGACCTCTAACCTGGAAAATTAACGATTCATACTCTCCCCATGGCCAAAATTTGTACATTTTTTGTAGATGGTTTGGTGATTCCACACTATTTACTTCGTTTCCTATCATGTTCACAAGGTTTTCCTTATATTTATGCAGCAATGCTATATCCTTCAATACTTTGTTTCAAGGGGATAATATGAATTAACCTCCTTACCTGTTGAAATGAGGCAGGGGATGCCACCTCACTCTCATCCTCATCAAATGTATCATCCCTGTCCAAAGACACACATCTCTCTGCCTGCTCTATTGACCTTGACCTAGACCTTGCTGTCCTTGACCTTGACCTCTCATTTTCTTTACCCTCTGTGTCACATGCAGTATCAGGTGTCTCAATACAGCGTGACCTCAGTGACCTTGAGTTTGTTGGGGTCAGGTGGGAGCTAGTTGAAGGTTTAGGGGATCCTATGGAAATGTCTAGGGATTCACATCGGGAACGTCGGCCTCTGAAATATCAAGATTATAAAATAATACATTAAGATAAAAGCAAACAGAAAATTCTGACCAATTTAGGATTAATACCTTAGAATCTATTAGGTGCAATCAGGGACAAGAGAGTTGGACAAGAATGTCCGGGATTTCTTGAACCACAATGAGACATGCAGAGTTGTGGACAAAAGCAAATCCTGAACTAAAGGGTTGAATTTCTGAGTACTTTGATCATATGAAATGATGGACTGTTTTCTACCAATATCAAAAAGTGTTTAAAACTGATTTTTCATATTCTTTATAATACACTGATACAGTGGTCGACTTACATTAGCAATCTTATATATATATACACGGTATACATGTCATTGACATAGGTAAATCTTTCTTGAATGGAAAAGACAAGAAAATTACATCATTTCTATGAATTTCCCATTAATAATTCAGAAATCGGGAATCACTGACTAATAAATATAAACATAGGTAATTTAAACTTGTTTTAAAATGTTAAATGATTTGACAGATACAAAATCTAACCTTGAATTTCTAGAAGCTGATCTAGAGGACTCAGCTACCACACATTCTAATGCACTCCTGTTTTGTTCTACAATACTAAAACCAAGGCCTGGTACTCTGGACAAGTCATGGACACTCAAAAAGCCTCCAGATTGCTGCAAAAAGGTCAAATTACATGTATTTCTTGTGAATTTAAATTTCTATTTCCTTTGCATGTCTTAAACAATTTTTTCTTTTATTTCAATTATTTCAAGCTAAGGCATTTATCTTTTATGAACCTGTGATGATAAAGCTTCTGAGTTAACACAATGTCATTTTAAAATACACATATTTCAAATAATTCAGAAGAACATCATCTTGTGGCTGAACAGGATTGGAACACTTGTATGAACTCCAAGGTCAATAACGGAAGGAGAAATGTCAAGATATCAAATTCAAAATTCAAATGAAAGGTCTTGTCATAAGGAATCCATACATGGAATATTCTAGCTTTATGGAATCTGCTACAGTTCAAAAGTTATGATCAAGAGTAAGTCTTAGACAGACAAACACACAAACAGGAAATTAAAGTGAAATTCAGACATAAAAAAATTCAGTGCCTTCTGATCCTTACTTTAATTCAGAGGCACAAAAATGAATTGTTTTTCAACTTTAGATACATGTAAGTAAAATACATGTGAATTGCACTCTGCTTCTAAGGTACATATTTATACCTCATCTCTGGACCCAAATCATACATTTTATACATGTACTTCCAATGAAGTAAACTTCTGACAGTACCTTTCTATGTTTGACTATAGCCTCAGCCTTGCGTAATCCAATTCCTGGTAATTGTGCGAATTCGTTAACGGTGGCACGATTTACGTCTAGTTTCTTACTGGCCATACTGCCACAACAAACCTGCTTTTACAACTCCATCTACAAAATAAAAGTAAACCATGTAAACTTTAGCGCTGTGACATCAGCTAATATTAATACATGTAATATGTACACAGTACACAAGAACGGATGCATGCACCCAGACCCAGAATTTTTATTGCTCCAAACACTGCGATAAATCGGAGCCATACATTGTATTCATGATTTCGGCCAGATGCAGCTAATAGTAATACAGATCCAGTTCCAATTCTATTATGACTACCTGTTTAACTATAATCAATGAAATATAAAGTTTGATCAGGGATTAATCTACAATTTGCCTGGACACAATGAAAATAAGCCTAAGGGCCCCAAACCAAAACAATGGGTCTCAGCAGAAATTGATGAGTCTAAAGTACTCAGTGTAAACCGTCTTTTTTTCGCTGCCTCTTCTGTTCGTGAATACAAGTGAGCCTAGTTTACGGTGTTTTTATGTCCACGAGATCGTATGCTTCAGAAAAAGGAAATCAATTAAAACACATCTATCTCCCAAACTTCCGGCTTAAATAAGTCAAAATGAATAGCCTTGATTGCCATATAATTTCTAGTAATTGATTATTTATCAAGCTGCTTTTTACATGTACATGTACATATCAGATGGTACTTACCATAGGTGTAAAACGCTTTCAATTCATTTATGAATAATGTCTTGCAAAGAATTTTTATAGATATCGGTATATTCCATACATGTATCTGAATCCGAATAGCAAGAAGTTACACTCACATTGGACTGTGCGTCCATAGCTTTTCATCGCAAAAAAAAAAAAACTTCATTCATATTACATGTATTTATTTTGCTTATGGACATGATCAGCTTTCCCTCAAATCTAAAAGATAAGGTTAAGAAGAGCGGTCAAAATGTGTTGGATCGATTATAAACACAGAATATTATAATGCCTTAAAATGGCTTATACACTTGGACTCGACTTTGAAGTAAACATGTACTATAGTGGATGCATTATACAAAAGTGAACAATGCGTACAGTGGGACGCAGCAATCATAAATCAATGGGTCCTGGGCGATTTTTATGCTTCAGGGAAGCAGGATGCAGAGGTACATGTAGATTAATCCCTGCTTAAAACATATTTAGCTACATGTATTTGTTCCCTTTGACAATACCAACAGCCTGTTGCTCGAGCGGAACATACAGTGAAAATACTAAAAGTTGTGAGCAAATAATAAGAAGACGTAAGTGTTCTTTATTAATTTACTTTTCAGAATGGCAGTGGCTCTGGATACATTCATATCTTTAGACATGTGGCTTGGCGTACAAAAAAGTTTCTGACTGGTCTGATGCGGGTGACTAGGGTCATATGTTCATAGTAGAGAAAGAAGTTGTTTTTTTGTAATTATATCAAGGTATATGCGTTTCTTCTACATACTCTGAGTCTCGGTAATAAAGCAACCGTGACAAAAGCATGGTATGCTTTCAAATACAATGTACATGTATAATCATGATAATGGGGATCAGACACTGATCATAAATATAAACAAAAAACAAAAATCAAATTCAAGGAATTGTGGTCCCCCGCTTTTGGGTGTTTGTCTTTAAAGAAATGCTTACAGACATCCCCCCGTTCTTAAGTTTTAATAATATATCTCAAATATTAATCAACATTCTAAATATGAAAGATTAACTCCAAGAAAAGGTCAAAAGGTCCAAACTTTTGTTTTGTTTCCAAGGGACAGGGCTTATGAAAAGGTATGCACATGTGAAATATTTAAGACCTATGATTTAAATTATTATCAAAAACTTATGGTCGAGGTTGAAGTTTTTAAATGTGGGTCAACCTCCATGGACAAGGTCACAAGGTCAGAATGTTGTTACCAACAGAAAGGTCTCATCACAAGGAATACACATGTGAAATGTGAAAGCCCTATCATTTTCCATTAAAAAGTTATGGACAAGGTTATAGTTTTTTGAAAAGTAGGTCGAAATCAAAGGTCAAGGTCACAAGGTCAAAAATTTTGGTATCCATGCAAAGGTCTTGTCACAAGGAATACACATGTGAAATATCAAAGCCCTATCACTTTCCATTCAAAAGTTATGGTCAAGGTTAAAGTTTTTAATAAGTAGGTCGAAATCAAAGGTCAAGGTCACAAGGTCAAAGATTTTGGTATCCATGCAAAGTTCTTGTCACAAGGAATACACATGTGAAATATCAAAGCCCTATCACTTTCCATTCAAAAGTTATGGTCAAGGTTAAAGTTTGTAATAAGTAGGTCAAAGTCCAAGGTCAAGGTCACAAGGTCAAAAATTTTGGTATCCATTGAAAGGTCTTGTCACAAGGAATACACATGTGAAATATCAAAGCCCTATCACTTTCCATTCAAAAGTTATGGTCAAGGTTAAAGTTTTTAATAAGTAGGTCAAAGTCCAAGGTCAAGGTCACAAGGTCAAAAATTTTGGTATCCATGGAAAGGTCTTGTCACAAGGAATTCACATGTGAAATATCAAAGCCCTATCACTTTCCATTCAAAAGTTATGGTCGAGGTTAAAATTTTTAATAAGTAGGTCAAAGTCCGAGGTCAAGGTCACAAGGTCAAAAATTTTGGTATCCATGCAAAGGTCTTGTCACAAGGAATACACATGTGAAATATCAAAGCCCTATCACTTTCCATTCAAAAGTTATGGTCAAGGTTAAAGTTTTTAATAAGTAGGTCAAAGTCCAAGGTCAAGGTCACAAGGTCAAAAATTTTGGTATCCATGGAAAGGTCTTGTCACAAGGAATACACATGTTAAATATCAAAGCCCTATTACTTACCATTCAAAAGTTATGCACAAGGTTAAAGTTTTTGTGACTGACGGACAGACGGACAGACGGACGAACCGGTTTTAATGTCCCCGCGCTTTCGCGAAAGCGGGGGACAAAAATAAAAACAGTTATATCTACATATAGAGCAAGTGACCATATTTCACCGTATTTATCGTACATTTCTTTGAAAATCTCAAAACCTGGAGGCCAATTCAAGAATTGCTTTTGCTAGAATTTAATTTGAATCAATTCTCGATTGAAAAACTACAAAAATTATTTATTTTACGCAAATGATTGTTTCCTTATAAAACGTCAAAATATTTCGTTTCCATGTTTTCGGGGGTTACGTATCCTATATACAAACAAATGGACAAAAATTGTGATTTCATTCACAGGAAATGTTTCGTCACTACTACTTCTATGAAATCGTGCCAAATAAAATGTTTTCTTTTTTGGTTTTTGTAAAAATTTCGGATGTTTACGTCTAAAATTTGGTGTTTTTGTAAAATTTTCCCCATTTTGTGGTATTTTTGTCAAAACTGAGTGCAGTATGTATTGCAATCTATCAAAACATGACTACTACTGTCACATTTGAAAGGATACAGAAAAATAAACTTGACAATCATTTCCGGTAACTAGTGAGAAGCAATTAACTATGAAACGGCGAAATATGGTCACCGGCGAAACATGGTTCCTCACTCTATATGTATATATTTGTGATCTTCTCACAACTTCAGCTTCCGTTCAAGCGACGGGTTGGCAAATTTGCATGGCAAAATGATTTCAAATTGCAGAACACCTATGACACCGGAAAAGTTAGAAAGCAGACAAATTTTGGATTTATAAGATTACTGCTAGTATGCCATCAATTTGAAATGCTTTTAAGGGAGCTGCCGCCCACACATCCCCACTTTTTAAAGCTCAAAGTGTTCTACATGTAGGCTCACGCTCGAAGTCAAATGTTGCTAGACCTGCTGGCAGGTCGGGGAAACGGCAAATCTAGCTATTAAAGCTAGATCTAGCTTTTAAAGCTCGTTCTAGCTTTAAAATGGACCAAATTGAGCAGTTTTATTTAGAATGTGTGAAAACGAAGACGTTGCGCACTTGCGCCTCGACGGATATCGTAATGTTTACGTACGAAAACGAACATTGGATCTTAAAATCGGAAACTCAGCGTTGCATTTACGAGTGCAGCTGCAAATGTGCATTCAAGGAAAAGGTAAATATTCACTTGTTTACACCTTAAATGACTTATCTTAAAAGAGAAAAGATCAACTAGCAGACGGATATGCATTATTCCGGTATAAAAGTAGGATGTTGGTCCCGTTTTTGCATTTAAATTAAATCTTTTAAAAATTGATTTTTTACATTTTATTTTCATGTTTTGAACAATTACATGTAAGTTATGTATAACAAAAACAAAATAAGGATTTAAAATCGAAATTATCGAATTTTTAAAAGCATTTGTATCAGGTGAAATATGTCTTCGACGATCCTACTTTTATACCGGAATAATGCATATCCGTCTGCTAGTTGATCTTTTCTCTTGCAAACAGTGAATCCACTTAGATCGGTAAATTAAAAATGGCGGATTTGCAAGTTAAAAACATTCTTTTAAATAAATAGGACATTAAATCTTCAAAGGTAAGTCATTTAAGGTGTAAACAAGTGAATATTTACCTTTTCCTTGAATGCACATGTGCAGCTGCACTCGTAAATGCAACGCTGAGTTTCCGATTTTAAGATCCAATGTTCGTTTTCGTACGTAAACATTACGATATCCGTCGAGGCGCAAGTGCGCAACGTCTTCGTTTTCACACATTCTAAATAAAACTGCTCAATTTGGTCCATTTTAAAGCTAGAACGAGCTTTAAAAGCTAGATCTAGCTTTAATAGCTAGATTTGCCATTTCCCCGACCTGGCTGGAATGGAGTACAAGTGAATCAAAATGGCGTAGTTTTGCTCGTATGGACATATAACTTACATCGTTAGTTATGAGAGATCAAGATCTATCCACCTTCATAAATTATTATGAGAAAATATGCCAACAAAGTAGACAAAACTTTAATTTTCCTATTTTCTGAGGTGAGATGAGTGGACATTAAGTTTTTTTTTTTCGTTGAATCTATCTACAAAGTTTAAACTGTTCAGGACCAGTTCACTACTTGGACCAAAAGGAAAACTTTAAACTTTATTGCTAGATTGTGTAAAAAACCTCTTTGTCCTGTCTGAAAAATCACAGACGAGATCGATTCAGTACAGCTGATCGCCGCCACGCAAGAACAAAGTCAATGATCAACGAAGTCCAACTTTCTTAATTTCAAGGCTAAAGCTGGATGCACAAAATGTTAATTTAATAGATGAGCAATATCAGAATGTCTCAAATTATTTGTAAATTACCTAAAGAGCGTCATTTTCCTTGGCTCTTTCTTCGCTCATTCTTCGCCATTTTGCCAGATCGATTTTTTTTTCTAACGGAAGTAAGGGAAGATAGCTGGACGTTTCGTCTCAAGTCAGTTCGATCGTATACACCGTCGTACGTGTCGGCCGAACTAAAACTTCAATGATTTTAAACCAGGGGCGGATCCAGAACCCCAATTGCCGGGGGGGGGGGGGGGGACATACAATTTTAAGGGAATCACTTTGCGAGGCCCGAAGGTCCGAGTGGGGGAGGGTATGGGAAGGGGTTTCCCCTCCCATTGGTGGGGGTTCGGGGGGTCTTGATTGGTTCATGCGACGAGGGGAATAACTGGACAACAAATCACAGCCAGCTAGTTGTTATTTCTATTCTAATATTGTTCTGCATGAGATCTATAGCACATGAATGGACGGAGCTTAGCGAACTGGAAGTTTGTTGGAGATTTTACACCAGGCGGGTTCTATAGTACATAAAGGGAGAAACTCTCAAGTCATGTTAGAATGATCAATTCACCATAAAATGAAGGCAATGAAACTCCTAAAGATACATAGCGTTCCAAAATTCGAATAGAACACTGAATAATTCCTGGAAAATTTACAGAAGGTTTTCACAAGGTTGTGATATTGAAATCCTCGGCATAACAGATGTTTGAGCTATTTATGAGAGTCCTAAACATGAGAGCATGTTCTACCGTGTCTGATGAGAGCCGTATGACGATAGTCTGAGTATGTCGAGATCAATCCAAGGAAAATATACTACATGTATATCGAAGTCAAAATTGAAATTCATCTCTCGCATGTATACCTTTATATGGATTTCTCAATTGATATCGAGGTCCAGTGGCCTCATCAAATGAAGGAGATTCAGAAAGGGGTTTTGTTTCTTTAACCACTGTGTGTTGAATTTAGAATTTGACGTTATGCAAATAATTTCCACGTAACATTTTATCTTGAAATGCGTGTATTTATTGGTGCCATTATATATAACGGTTAATATGAGAATAGATTGACTGATTGATAGGAATATTGATGACGGCTGCCCACAGTAGGCTCAGAATGTACATGCATGCATGAATAGGTTTCTTGTTTTTGTTATAAAGAGTGATTGGTTTGATGGTTTGTTTCTTTCTCTGTGGTTGGTTTATCTACAGGTAGTCTGCGACTGTTTTTGCAGTCTGTTGTGTGTTTGTGTACTACTGTGCTCACTTTTACGTGGCGTCCGTTGTTGCAGTCTGTTGTGTGTTTGTTTACTATTATGTTCACTTTCACGGTGCGTCTGTTGTTGCAGTCTTTTTGTACTACTGTGCTCACTTTTACGTGGCATCTCTTGCAGTCTTTTTGTGTGTTTGTGTACTACTGTGCTCACTTTTACATGGCGTCTGTTGCAGTCTTTTTGTGTGTTTGTGTAATACTGTGCTCACTTTTACGTGACGTCTGTTGTTGCAGTCTTTTTGTGTGTTTGTGTACTGCTGTGCTCAATTTTACGTGGCGTCTCTTGCAGGCTTTTTGTGTGTTTGTTTACTACTGTGCTCACTTTCACGTGGCGTCTGTTGCAGTCTTTTTGTGTGTTTGTGTAATACTGTGCTCACTTTTACGTGACGTCTGTTGTTGCAGTCTTTTTGTGTGTTTGTGTACTGCTGTGCTCAATTTTACGTGGCGTCTCTTGCAGTTTTTTGTGTGTTTGTTTACTATTGTGCTCACTTTTATTTGGCATCTGTTGTAGTCTTTTTGTGTGTTTGTTTACTACTGTGCTCACTTTTACGTGACATCTGTTGCAGTTTTTTGTTTGTTTTTTTGTTTACTACTGAGCTCACTTTTACGTGACGTCTGTTGCATTCTTTTTGTGTGTTTGTGTACTACTGTGCTAACTTTTACGTTGTGTCTGTTTTTGCAGTCTTTTTGTGTGTTTGTGTGCTACTGTGCTCGCTCTTACGTGGCGTCTGTTGCAGTCTTTTTGTGTGTTTGTTTACTCCTGTGGCCACTTTTACGTGTCGTCCGTTGCAGTCTTTTTGTGTGTTTGTTCACTACTGTGCTCACTTTTACGTGGCGTCCGTTGTTGCAGTCTCTTTGTGTGTTTTTGTACTACTGTGCTCACTATTACGTGAAGTCTGTTGCAGTTTTTTGTGTGCTTGTGTACTACTGTGCTCACTTTTATGTGACGTCTGTTGCAGTCTTTTTGTTTGTTTGTTTGTTTACTACTGTGCTCACTTTTACGTGACGTCTGTTGCAGTCTTTTTGTGTGTTTGTTCACTACTGTGCTCACTTTTACGTGGTGTCTGTTGCAGTCTTTTTGTGTGTTTGTGTACTACTGTGCTCACTTTTACGTGACGTCTGTTGCAGTGTGTTTGTTCACTACATCTGTTGCAAGTTTTTTTGTGTGCTTCTGTACTACTATGCTCACTTTTACGTACGTGGCGTCTGTTGCAGTCTTTTTGTGTGTTTATTTACTACTGTGCTCACTTTTACGTGGCGTCTCTTGCAGTCTTTTTGTGCTCACTTTTACGTGACGTATGTTGCAGTTTTTTTGTGTGCTTGTGTACTACTGTGCTCACTTTTACGTGACTCATTACTATTCTGTATGTAGATTGCATTTTTTATAGTCCATGCTGTACAGTATTTTTCTTTTTATGCCCTTGTGTTATTTGATTTTTTGACGTCTGATTATCTATCGACTGGCTGCATATTAATTCTATTTTACTGCTTAAACTTATTTCATCATTATCCACTTCTGATTCTTGTATGGAAGTCTAATGAAACACAGTTATGCCACAACATTATTTAATTGTTCTATTTATCAAACACATCAGAACTACATCAAATTGTGGATACATGAAATTATACAGATTCTATTTTCCTGTGGCAGGTTTCGTGAGTATACCAGCATCAAGAGAAGAAAGTAATTTAAAAAATCGTCAATATTGAAATATATGTTATATTATAAAATTTCAGTGCACCATATGCACATTTCAACAATTAATGTCTCATCATATTGCTCAAGGTCGAAAAAGAGGAAATCCAAATAATATAAAATTATGAGGACCAAAAGTCTAAACTTGACGTAAAGTTTCTGCCAAAGAATCCGATTAGGACAGGGCTATGTCATCTTGGGAAATACCCCTTAGTTTTAAAATTATTGGTCGATTTCATGAAATCGACCATTACTAGATTTGTAGACCGGATGCTGTCAATAGGAGAAAGTTCCTAATTGAGTCAGTCAGATTCAACAATTGCATTGAATTGTCCTTATGAAAGAAACGTTTTCGTGACTAGTGAAAAACACGTGACCAGAGACAGGCATTCCCATGACCTCGCACTTTATCCACTTCACAAAAATAGGACATGTCGTCATGACAACGCTTTGGTATCGCAATTACGAATTTAGATATTGCAGATGAAAGTAATATCTGCATGATATTTTTTCTTTAGCAATATTTACTTCATGACCAATTAGTGAGTGATACAAAATACGAACCCTATGCCTTCAAAATTCCTAATGGTCGACATTTCTGAACAAAGAAATACGCGATCACAACGTATGCCAGGGGTGCCAGTGGGCTAAAAGTTTCTAACCGTCCATCCGACTAAGCTTTTTCTCGTTAAGGATATACCACTTTGTTTGTTTGTTTTTTTTTTCTTACCAAAGACAAATTGATAAATGAAACAAAGAAATTAATGAGCGATAAAAAATCGACTGTACGAGTCACAAAATTTGAATGAACTTTTTAGAAGTTTCCCCTTATTTCCCTCCAAATTCTTATACATGTACTTTTCCCACGAATACACCCAGAAAGGTTTTTGATTGGTCAATGTGTGTTATAAAGGAATTTTCCTACGGATCAAACAATTTTCTGAATGGATATGAAGAGCGTTGCATCTTGAGTTGTCCAGTGTAAATGTATCTATTTTCTAACATGTCAGAATGATAAAGATATACATTTTTTTTTTTTTTTTTATTATTCAAGAAAGAGAGAAAACTATTACAAAAGAACAAATATTTATAATTATATGAAATATCAAAAGAAGAAAGAGCACACAGAGAGAGAGAGAGAGAGAGAGAGAGAGAGAGAGAGAGAGAGAGAGACTTATTATTACCCGAGTCTATTTATATAAGAATTAATGAGGTGTGTACTATACTTGAAATATTTAGAGAGATAAAGGAAAATTTCTGGAAACATATCATCCACTGACCTACCAAATCCTCTCACACATTCACACATACTTAATGTATATAAAATATTAGTTTTTCAGTTGTCCCCATTTTCTTTCAAATTTTTCATATTGATTATTTTTTTTTACATATCTTTTTTTCAATACTCCGAGTTGTATATACTCTTTGGATAGCTAATTTTGATAAAGGAATTACATTGATAACTTTTGAGTAGTAAATGAAATGTTTGCATATGAGCATTATATGATTTAAAAATGAAGAGGCATTCTTACTACCAAGAACGATAAAATCTGTATTTAGCATATCATTCCTACTTTCATCAGTATTTTCTAATATCCATTTTTCAATTTCTGTCCAAAAGATTCTGACATAAGAACATTCTACAAATAGATGTATAAGGCTCTCGGGTTCACTTTTACAAAAAGTACAAATATTTGATTCATTCATTCCAATTTTAAATAGGAAAGTATTTGTTGTTAAGATTCTGTTTATAATTCTATATTGAAAATAGACAAGTTTAGTTTCCTTTGTACATTTCCAAGGTATTTTGTAATACTCGGGAAAGTCTGTGTCTTCAATGGTTCTGATTTCATTTTTCCATTTTTCTATTCTTGACTGTGGAGTAACAAACTGGTTATCTCTTAACTTCTGATAAATTTCTTTAATATTTTTCTGTTTTTTAAGTTTTTCCATCAAAGAAATTGTATCTATTTGATATTCATTTTGTCCTGATTGAATAAAGATTTTAATTGGTCTGTGTACTAAACCACAATTCAATTTTCCATTTTAGAAATGATAATGAAAAATGGAAAATTGAATCAATTTTTCATTTTTCATTTTCAATTTAGTAAATGAAAAATGGAAAATTGAATCAATTTTCCATTTTTCCTTTTTAAATTTCAAATTGAAAAACGAAAATGGAAAATGGACTCAAATACGCTGTATTAAACCACAATTCAATTTTTCCATTGCAAAAGTAAAAAACGAAAATGGAAAATTGAACCCATTTTCAATTTTCAATTTTCATTTCAAAAATGAAAAATGAAAAATTGATTCAATTTTTCATTTTTAAAATGAAAATTGAAAATGGGTTCAATTTTCAATTTTCCTTTTTTGAAATTTTATTTTCTTAATGAAAAATAGAAAATGGACTGTAATAGGATGTACTAAACCACAATTCAATTTTCCTTTTCAAAATCCGTAATGGAAAATGAAAAATTGAGTCAATTTTCCATTTTTACACTCCGCGCGCTAATGCAAAAATGAAAAATGAACAATATCCCTTTTCAATTTTTCATTTTCGATTTAACGACACACGACCTGCACACCCCTATTTCTATAATCCAGAGGTCCAGCGATTAGCCAATCAGAGCGCTCGTTTTAAACGTTAACAAAAGTCTCTATCGGCAGCCTGCCCTTTCTCTCGCTTCGCAAATAAACAGTTGTAGTTGTGGAAATAACATTTTATATGTTTTCAAAATAAAAATTACGAAATATGGGTGTGTGTTTTAATTGCCTCCAACCTCCCCTTATAGTCATCCAACTCCACCATACAATTTATTTACAAACATATTGTAAAGTATAGTGCTGAGACTCTACGAAACCATTTTAAAACTTTTAAAAATCTCAAAATCAGCGGAGCGACCCGTAATCACGTCTACTCCATAGTACTGTAGAACAAAATATATCTTCTTTATAAAATATGTTAGTGAAGACACCGTGATAGTAACATAAAACTAGCCCATATTTCAGACTTTCTGTTGATTTTATTGTGAAGTCCAACGGGTCTGCAACGTGAACACGCTTTAGATAATGGCGTTTTAAAAGACATTGAATATGAATAGTTACTTGTTTCCGTTTGACAGTCAAAAGTTAAATTTAATAATACACATAGTCACTGCTAATTAGATAATTGGATTAACGCAGGGGTAGACGTTGTTTGCACGCGCAGCGTTACTGACATTAAACGAGCATGATCGATTCT
This sequence comes from Pinctada imbricata, assembly GCA_033119305.1. NCBI lineage: Eukaryota > Metazoa > Mollusca > Bivalvia > Pterioida > Pteriidae > Pinctada > Pinctada imbricata. The sequence continues at coordinate 42,887,884 of VSWD01000006.1, forward strand.
CGAGCCCATTTTAAAGGTAATGGTGCAATGCATGGTCAAAATCAAAATAAATCGATTCAATAATCATAGTATATCTTGGAAAAAAAATGAAAAAATAGACCCCCCAAAAAAATCTAAAATCGTACGCCAAATTTTCGGATTTTTATGACAAAATGGTGTAATCCGAATCCGAGGCATTTTTAAAAATCTTTTTACATTCCCCATATTTTGATTTTTAAATTTAATCGGACTTGAAAGTTTTTTTGTGGTTTAAATATTTTTTCCTTGAAGAATGTTACTTGCAATTTTTTTCGCCAAAGTTATCCGTTTGTAGGTTTGCCAAACCATGACACGACGCATTCATGGGACAGAGAGTATAGATTTGCTTGACTTTTTGTCAAAATCCTCTCGGGGAGGCCCCCGAACTCCTTTCCATTGGGAGGGAAATCATCTTCCATCTATATACCCTTCCCACATAGACCCCTCGGGCCTTGCGAGTCATTCCACAAAAAGTGTATAATCATGCACCCCCCCATTTGAGGATTCTAATATTTTAGTGAAAATCCGGCAAAGTGCTCACCCCCCCCCCCTTTTTTTACCATATATTTTGATCTGCAACATGTGCAAGAATATTTGATTAGTACTGATTAAAATACATTTATACATGTATAGAATAATTTTATATAAGAAACCAAATACAATATAGTTCCAGGCACGTATATCATGGTATATGTACGTCTCTTATAGTACTTGTTACGAAACTAAATATCATTCAAGAAATCTATCATGTGGATACCATGTAGAGGTGATAATAACATTATTGTACTATGAAAACAATATTAATGTTTGAAATACATGTGACATAGGAGGCATGCGCTGTTCAGCAGGCGTAAGAAGATAGAAAACTTTATCATTTATTTTCCCATGAAGAAATCAACATCTATCCAACCACTTAAGTTTCAACAGTACATAGACGGATATAGGGGGTGGGTGGTGGTGGTGGTGGGGGGGGGGGTTGCAATTTCCCATGGAACCCCCCATGGGCACCACCCCCCCCCCCATGGGAACCGCCCTAGGTTTTCTTTTATTTTGGTAACATCAGCAATCGAAAAAAAAAAAAAAACTGCAAACGCAACAGTAGAAATTGCTAAATGTTCAGCAGAATTCACCAATTAGAAAAAAATTATTTTTTATATGTATTCAATCATATATTACGGAAGCATAGAAGGGACATTGCGAGAAAAAAATTATCTCGTGCGCACGACTTAGTAACTCGTGTGCACGACTTAGTAACTCGTGCGCACGACTTTGTAACTCGTGCGCACGACTTTGTAACTCGTGCTCACGACTTTTGTAACTCGTGCGCACGACTTACTATCTCGTGCGCACGACTTTGTAACTCGTGCGCACGACTTTTGCAACTCGTGCGCACGACTTACTAACTCGTGAGCACGACTTACTATCTCGTGCGCACGACTTACTATCTCGTTCGCACGACTGAGTAACTCGTGCGCACGACTTTGTAACTCGTGCTCACGACTTTGTAACTCGTGCTCACGACTTAGTAACTCGTGCGCACGACTTTTGTAACTCGTGCGAACGACTTACTAACTCGTGAGCACGACTTACTAACTCGTGCGCACGACTTTTTGTTGTCATTCTATTGGTCAATTATCTCGTGCCCACGACTTTGCAACTCGTGCTCTCGAGATAATCAACCAATAGAAAACTATGATCAAATAAAATGGCGATAATTGATAATGATCATGCATGTATATTGAAATACTCTCGTCGATCAAAAGTTCAGTAAACTTCTTATGCTGTATTCATAAGTTATCGGCATTGTGCTCAATACAAAACGTATTTTACAACAGTAACCCCGATTAATTCTTGGTAGCACACGGACACCCTCGGAACCACCCCCCCCCCCCTTTCGATTTCGTAAACTGAGATAACTTTAAAAAAGAACAAACTCTAGTAATACTGTACCCCAAGTCAAATGCTGGGCTTGACGGACCCTTCTCAGTATGGACAATTTCTCCATTTTTTTTATGCATATCTTTTTAAATCAAAGGTTGGCCCCCATCCCGATGCCATGATAGTCATGTATGTATCATGCATTTCTTATCGGGAGGGGACAGTCAAGCCGAGCAGTATGGTGAACATATACATATATTACCCCTCGTGCCCCTCTTTTAATTTCAACAAATTCATAGTTCCGTCATATTTATCAATATGATTATTTGCTACGTACCAAGTTTCAGCACATTTGAAATAATTCAGCGAAAATGAAGCGCGATTGGCTCTATTTCTACATGTTCTAAGCACGCAATATGTGGCAAAATTCATTACATTTTCATGTTCTCCATTTTCAGAACTGTCCTGTTCTCTTCTAAATAAAGTTATTTAGATTAAATACACTGTGTTGTCTTCCTTCAACTTTGATCTAAGGATCTTTTAAATGAAAAAACTTCATACTGTATATTTAGAATTTATATGTTTTTTTTCCCGAGAGGCCAGAGAGGGCAGAAACAATCTGTAAAAATTGCGTAAAATCAACCAGAAAAAGATATTTCTGGGCTTGTATTGTAATTCCTTTCCTTGTTCCGTGCCATTGTCCATTTCCAAGCTTTATCAGATGAAAATACCGGTAGTATGCAAATATGGATATAACGATTCGCAATAAGGCAAAAACGCACCCAACCCTCCTATTTTTACAATTCCGCGTTTTTCTCTGTTTGTAAGGTATAAGTTCGGAATGAAGCTTAAAACTGTATGCTAGACTCCGACTTTGCTAGTTTCTCACTTGTGAATAAGTTTTACGTTAAATGAAGATAAAATTTAGTCTTAAAAATATTCGTTTTCAAAAGGAATACCAAAAACAAATTGCCGGGGAGGGGGGCTGGATCCATCATTTCGACATATATTCTTTTCATCCTAAATGCACAATTTTCTTCAAATACGGTTATAAGCACAAAACCACATACGATTTAAAAGAAATATGAAGAAAATGAATTGGAGGGAGGGGAGGGGGGGGGGGGGGGGGCGCTCAGGCTCCGTGAATTGATTGGGAGTGTATGTGCACCTCGTATATATGTTAAACCCATCAAATTATATTCTGTTCAACTATCTGCTTTCATTCACGTTTCTGTATATAAAATGGTACGAAGTACGTTTAGGGCATAATTAAAAAATTGTTTGTTTCCCCTCGCCCAGACCGGGTCAGGAAAAACGCCGCTGAGTCAGATTGCGCGTGGTCAATATCTATACAAATTCAATATTTACAAGTCGTAAAAAAATCGAGATGTAATCATCTTGACGTTGCCGCAAAATTACCCGTTATGCCGCGCTGAAACACTCGATGCACCTGTTGCGGAAATATATATCGTGTATCTTGGGACAATTTTGTTGATATACAATAGACTTTACAGGACAACGTAATTTTTTTTTAAAACATGTTCAATAAAATGAATCGACATTTCATACTTAACCAGCGATAGAAATTGAGACACATCTTATTAGGATATTTTTTTACGGAAAGCAGGCGGCGATTTTCCCGAAGTAGGAGGCGAGTCTGTCAAATCGCCGGCTGCCAGCTCTTAGTCTTTATCATATCACAGAGTGTGACTGCGCAGCTGTAAGGAGTCCAGTAATGTTCAATTTGGATTCAAACGACTTTAAACATATTTGATACTTGTAGTTCTGGCAGCAAAAAAAAAAAAAAAAAAAAAGTACCCGCCTGCCGGGTCACTTGGAAAATACAGACCCGGGGGAGGGGAAACGAACAATAGCTGAATTCGACGTCAGGTTGAAAGAACAAAAATGCACATATACATCGTACGTGATATGTTTTATTTGAAGTACGTGTATATATTGCAGAATAAACACTAAATTCAATACCGGAAAATTCCACAAAAACAAAACACCCCCCTCCCAAATATATATATTTATGTATAGGGATCACGGTCTGCAGTCTGTCTGTCCGTCTGTCTGTCTGTCCGTCCGTCTGTCTGTCACACTTCACTTTTTCAAGTACTTTCTTATCAAAAATAGCAATCCAAGGAATGCTTGTGTCGCCTGCGAAGCGGTTTGATTATTATTCTAGAAAGTGGATCAAAATTCTTGAAAAGTAGGTCTAGGTCAAATATCTAGATCAAGGTCAAAAGGTCAAATTTTATGGTCTGTGTAGAAAGGTCTTGTCACAAGGAATACACATGTGAAATACCAAAGCCCTATTACTTACCAATCAAAAGATATATCCATTCTTAATTTTTTTTTGAAAAGTAGGTCAAATATGTAGGTTAAGGTCAAAAGGTAAAAAAAAATAATGGTATGTGTAGATGGGCATTGTTACAAGGAAAATACATGTGAAATATCAAAGCCCTATCACCTACCAATCAAAAGATATAGCCAATATTACTTTTCTTGAAAAGTAGGTCAAATATCTAGATCAAGGTCAAAAGGTCAAATAAATGGTCTGTGTAGAAAGGTCTTGTCAGAAGGAATACACATGTGAAATATCGAAGCCCTATCACTTACCAATCAAAAGATATAGCGAATCTTATCTTTTTTTCAAAAGTAGGTCAAATATCTAGGTCAAGGTCAAAAATTATAGTATGCGTAGAAAGGTCTTGCCACAAGGATTGCACATGTGAAATATCAAAGTCCTAACACTCACCAATAAAAAGATATATCCATTCTTAATTTTTTTTGAAAAGTAGGTCAAATATGTAGGTCAAGGTCACAAGGTCAAAAATTATTGTATGTGTAGAAAGGTCTTGTCACAAGGAATACAGATGTGAAATATCAAAGTCCTATCACTTACCAATCAAAAGATATAGCGAATCTCATCTTTTTTTCAAAAGTAGGTCAAATATCTAGGTCAAGGTCACAAGGTCAAAAATTATGGTATATGTAGAAAGGTCTTGCCACAAGGATTGCACATGTGAAATATCAAAGCCCTATCACCTACCAATCAAAAGATATATCAATTCTTAATTTTTTTGAAAAGTAGGTCAAATATGTAGGTCAAGGTCACTAGGTCAAAAATTATGGTATGTGTAGGAAGGTCTTGTCACAAGGAATACACATGTGAAATATCAAAGCCCTATCACTTACCAATCAAAAGTTATGGGCTGTGACACCCAAAGTGTGACAGACAGACAGACAGACAGACAGACGGACGGACGGACGGACGGACAGACGGACAGACGGACAACGGACAAAGTGATCCCTAAGTGTCGCTATGCTTCGCAGGCGACACAAAAATAGGAGAAAAATTCTCTCAAATCGCACCAACTCAAACACATTGACACTATACTTTAAAATGATCAGACATTTCATTTGAATCGCACACAAAAATGCCGCAAAGATTCAAAGTAAACAACGTTTTCATTTTTTTTAAAGTCATGTACCTGGTTCTGGTCTAGAATTATTCGAATTTTACTTATCTGAGGACCCATTTCACACAGTCATGTTGATGTCTCAAACACTTTAAATTAATAGTAAACACTGACAGGGAGACAAATCAAGAGACACGTTATGCGACTTTAAACAAATTGTTGAAAAAAATAAATAGAATAATAGGAACTATCATATAAATCTCCGTATTGAATTATAACATCCCACTTACCTCTTGATCGACGCAACGGATGGGGAGTAGAGCACTGCGTCATTATATTCAAGCTATGAACCCATTTATGTTACTTTCAACATAAGGGGGGGGGGGTCCGTGTACTTCCAAGAGTTAATCGGGGTACCCCTGAAAAATACGTTTTGTGTGGAGCACAATGCAGGTAATTTTGTAATACAGCATATGATGTTTACTGTACTTTTGATAGACGAGATTATTTCAATATCCATGCATGATCATTATCAATTGTTGCCATTTTATTTGGTCCAAGTTTTCTATTGGTTGATTATCTCGTGAGCACGAGTTACAAAGTCGTGGGCACGAGATAATTGACCGATAGAATGACGACAAAAAGTCGTGCGCACGAGTTACAAAGTCGTGAGCACGAGTTACTAAGTCGTGAGCACGAGTTACAAAGTCGTGCGCACGAGTTACTAAGTCGTGAGCACGAGTTAGTAAGTCGTGCGCACGACTTACAAAAGTCGTGCGCACGAGTAACTAAGTCGTGAGCACGAGTTACAAAGTCGTGAGCACGAGTTACAAAGTCGTGCGCACGACTTACTAAGTCGTGCGCACGAGATAATTTTTTTTCTCACCATGTCCCTTCTATGCTTCCGTAATATATCGATACCTTATTTGAGAATTTATTGAGGTTGTAAATCCAATTTTTGTAGGTTCTAAATTTGTTCATACAAACAATATTTATTGCAAAGTTTTGTAATGTACATCGCGCAGGGGGTTTTCTGTTCGTATTATGCCCGAAAATTGGTCCTTATTCCAACTAGTTATCATATCTTTCAATTCAATTTCTACATTTTATCGGAAAATTAACAATCATATAAACTTGTAAAATGATTTACAAAACATATAAATGGTACGGGGATAGGAACCTTCACGCTTTTATGCTTATAGAAGAATTTTTTAGTCTTCAAATTTTGTTTAAAATATAGAAATGTACATTTATTAAACATTGGACTTGGAAATTATGTAAAAAACAAACTAACAAACAAAAATGAAGGAAACAAATTTTACTCCATATCATACTAATATTCTAATTTTATGTCCATGTAACACTGTAACTGTGGGGACAAATATACAATAAGTATTAAAGTACAAATAATCTAAAAAAAAAGATCGAGATAAACCCAGACTCTCCCTACTAATTGGAACTGGTATTCCTAAAATGGTCCTGATGTTCGAGATAATAAGGAGAAAATATGCTTCAGATTGCACAATTTTATTCTATATTTTTTTAATTCCCGGGGAGCCCCCCCCCCCCCCCCGACTTCTACCTCCCGTTTTCTCCTACACTGGGCATTTCGTACCTCGGATCGACCCTTTGGGCCGATGCAACACCCCACTCTCCCGCTTTCCACTCTAGATCCACCCCTGATAGTGTACAACATCCAAAGTATGACCGGATATGCAGCGATGGCAGTAGAATTACCTCTCGACAACACAGACGTCAACCGGGTTATGGATGGATAAAAAGGGATTTATGCAAAAAAAAAAAAAACAACAACATATTTCTGTTAGATTCACTCGAAATAAGGCGATAACAAGGAAGCTTTTAAGTCCATGATCCTTTATATGCTTATCGCATTGCCTTGTCATATAGCTTTGTTATAAAAATACGAGAGAGCTGCATAAATTTATGTGTCTAAGATAACAATATTTCATAAAACTATTTTAAAAACATATAAAATGTTATTTCCACAACTACAACTGTTTATTTGCGAAGCGAGAGAGATAGAGACTTTTGTTTACGTTTGAAACGAGCGCTCTGATTGGCTAATCGCTGGACCTCTGGATTATAGTGATAGGGGTGTACAGGTCGTGTGTCGTTAAATCGAAAATAAAAAATGAAAAATTGAAAATGGATTCAATTTTTCATTTTTCATTTTTGCATTAGCGCGCGGAGTGTAAAAATGGAAAATTGACTCAATTTTTCATTTTCCATAACGGATTTTGAAAAGGAAAATTGAATTGTGATTTAGTACAGCCTATTACAGTCCATTTTCTATTTTTCATTAGGAAAATAAAATATTAAAAATGAAAATGGAAAATTGAACCCATTTTCAATTTTCAATGTTCATTTTTAAAATGAAAAATGAAAAATTGAATCAATTTTTCATTTTTCATTTTCAAAATGAAAGTTGAAAATTGAAAATGGGTTCAATTTTCCATTTTCGTTTTTTACTTTTGCAATGGAAAATTGAATTGTGGTTTAATACAGCGTATTTGAGTCCATTTTCCATTTTCGTTTTTCAATTTGAAATTTTTAAAATGAAAAATGGAAAATTGATTCAATTTTCCATTTTTCTTTTACTAAATTGAAAACGAAAAATGAAATATTGATTCAATTTTCCATTTTTCATTAATCATTTCCAAAATGGAAAATTAAATTGTGGTTTAGTACACGGACCTTAATTGACCTTCTCAATTTTATTGGAATGCTATTTATTAATTGAAAGTATTTAAGAAAATTTGAACAGCCATACTCATTTTTAATATCATCAAAGTTTTTGATTTCTCCTTCATTAGTAAATAATTTACTTATGGTGTTCATTCCGTTTTGTACCCATTGAGTATAGTATTCAAATTCGGAAAAGGGACAAAAATTGCGAATATCTGAATATATATATTCCTGAATAAGTACATCTTTTGGCTTAACCATGCTCAATGAGTCAATAACGCTTTTCCAAAAATTATTGGATGTCCTTTTCTTTAATTCCAGTAATCTATCCCGGTTAAGATCCCAAATCCATTCCATTGTATTACTTTTGATATTAAAAATATAGGATAGAAATTTTTGCCAGCTTCCAGAGGGATTATCAAAGATTCGTTTGATCCATTTTAGTTTAATGTAATGGATAAAAGATGTAAGGTCACTCATATTAAGTCCTCCCATTTCCACTGATCCTATAAGTGTTTTTCTTTTTATTTTATCGCGTTTATTGCTCCATATGAATCGGAAGAATAATTGTTCAATTTGCGAAATAATATATTTTGGTGGGTTCGGTAAAGCTGAAAAGAGGTGAATTAATTTAGGAATGGCTAAAGATTTGATTATTGCAATTTTCCCAATTGGCGTCAAATCCCTTTTTACCCAGGTGCCCAGGAGTTTCTTTATGGAAATAATTTTTTCTCGAAAATTTACTTCCGTCATTTCTTTTAAATTGTTGGTAAATTTGATGCCTAGTAGTTTAAAACTTTCTTGTGACCACGATATATCTAATTCAGTGCATAATTTTTCATTGCTACCAGACTTTGAGCCTATCCATACTGCTTGTGATTTTGATACATTCAATTTAAGACCAGATATTTTACCGAAATCTCTTATAATTTTCATGGACAGTTTTAATGATTCTTCATTTCCTTCGAGAAATAAGAAGGTGTCATCCGCATACTGATTTACTAAAAAATTCTGATTTCCGAAAGCAATCCCTAATATTTCTTTTTCTTTTTTCAGCCTTAAACTTAACAATTCAACAGAAATTATAAAGATATACGGAGCTAAGGGGTCTCCTTGTCTGCAGCCTCTGTGGAGATTGAAAAAATCTGACATATGTCCATTATTGATTATGCAGCTTTTTGAATTTGAGTACAGTACTGAAAACCACTTGCAAATAGAATCTCCAAAATTAAAACTTTTCAATGCTTTTTCTATAAATGACCATTCCACTGAGTCGAACGCCTTTTCAAAATCTAGTAATAGTAGTAGACCCTCTTTTTTTGTTTTTTGCATATGTTCCATTAAGTCATAAAGAATTCTTATATTTTCGCCAATAAATCTATTTTTCAGAAAACCTTTTTGACTGTCGCTTATAATAGATGGAAGAATACCTTTCAGACGATTTGCTATTGCACTTGAACCTATTTTGTAGTCAATATTCAATAAAGAAATCGGACGCCAGTAATGATATGTCTTCTGTCTTTAAAGTCTTTCGGCAAACACGTAATTATACCTTGAGATTGAAAATCTGATAGTTTTCCGTTTTTATATGCAAAATTCAAAGATTTTACGACGATATCTCCGATATATTGGCAAAAAAATTTATAAAACTCAGTGGTAAAACCATCTGAACCTGGCGATTTTCTGTTTGCCATATTTTTCAATGATTTAGAACACTCTTCTCGTGACAGTAGTCCTTCACAGCTATGTTTTTCTTCAATTGTTAATGTAGTATTATGACTGAAAAAGTCTTGTTCAATGTCCGAATATGTATTATCATTTCTAACTGAAGATTGATATAAGGATTTAAAGAAGTGCTCTTGTTCCTGTAAAATTTTATTTTGATCCGTAATAGTATTTCCTTCGTCATCTATCAACTCATAAATTGTTTTATTTATATAATTTCTTCGTTCTAATTTTAGGAAATAAGCTGAATTTTTTTCACCGTTTTCATACCAATTTGTTTTGGAACGCATGATTACCCCATTTGTTATCACCTTTCTTTCATTTTCTAGTTTTAATTTCAGTGATTCTAAAGCCTCCATTTTCTCTGCTGTTGGATGTGTATCAATTTCTTTTTCTAAATCAATTATTTCTTTTTCTGTATACTTTTGTTTCTGTTTTCTTTCATAAGCCTTTCTAGATGCATATTCCATAGTTAGTGATCTAATTTGAACTTTCATTAGTTCCCATAAATATTGATAATTAGTATTTTCGTTATCGTCTATGTCATGTAGTATTTCATTAATACAAGTCTTTACCTGGTCTGTGTAAGATGAATCATAAAGTAAATCATTATTGAATTTCCAATAACCACGCCCCCTTGTAACATCATTTAAAGTCAGAGTCAAAGTAATAGCCGAATGGTCCGTCCTATAGCCAGGTAAAATAGTAGAATCAGTCGTTTTAGCGAGAGTTGTTTGTGATACTAAAAAATAATCAAGTCTACTTTGCTTAATAGGGTTTTTGCGTCTCCAATTATATTGTTTTTGGTTTTCATTAAAAGAGCGCCATGGGTCATAAAAATCCTTTTCTATGCAAAATTCTGCTATTATTTCGTTTGATTTTTTATTATTCAAGGTATTTATATTATTGGTATCTAGATTTAGATCTCTAACCACGTTCCAATCCCCTCCAATGATCGTTAAATCGTTATCCTTATTTATGATATACATTTCTATAAGTACCACTCTTTAGTCTTTATTTTAAGAGTAAAAAAAATTTACCTATGTTGACGAAAAAAAAATTATTGCGGGATTTAAGAAATGTTGATATCGACCAAGCTTTTTTGGAAAGCTGATACTTGTATCTATTAAATTTTGTGTCGGAGAATGAACTCTAGCACGTACGACGAAGTGAAACTCGGCGAATGATATCCCCGGGGACTAAAATATCCACTAGCAGAGATACCAACCTAGTGATTGAATGCTTTGTATTCGACAACATCGATAATTCATCAAATAGATTAACAGTATCATTTTGATCGTATGAGAATAGTGATAAACAATAAGTAAAAAATAAACAACAGCAACAAAGCAAACTATACAATTTTTGGTGAGTTTTACAAAATTACTTATCGGCTTGCTGGAAAATGACACCAGAGACACCGATTCAGCTAGTCACATTGAGCATCGGAATGACAGGGTCATGTGTAACGTATTTATTTCTTGTTTCTAATTTTTCTGAGTATTTTCATTTGAGATAATTTCGTCCAGAGACTTTTCCATCTTCTCGGGTTGCCATTACTATGATTTCCATATCATTTAATTTCCATTGTCATTTTCAAGAAACGAAGAATCTGATTGGCTGAGAAATTTTGTTGATACATCGATCAACAAAATTTTTCACGGAAGTCTATTTATAGCACTATTTTTAGAACTGGGGTTCCCTCAAACACGAATGAACTCGTTGCTGAAAATACAATTTGCTGATGTTTGCATATCATTTCAAGGGTACCATTTCTTTTCTACTTACTCAAAAATTAACATTGCATGTAGAATTTGCTCAAACTGGTCCTTATTCCAAATATATAGAGGGACGATCGTTCGCTGTTTGAATCATGGCGGCTGCCATAACTTATTTTGGCAGACGTATCACTACGAAACTTCCGACTTACGAAATATAGTGCGGTGATTGATTGTTTTTAGATAAAAGATAAAAGTCTCTTTTCCATAATTAAATGATAAGAAATGAATCTTATATTTTTTTCTGTTGATGCAGGTATCACCCGAAAAATTGGACAGAAAACTGCATCAATGCGCGTAGCGCGTTGATGCAAAAGTTTTCTGTCCAATTTTTCGGGTGATACCTGCATCAACAGAAAAAATATAAGATTCATTTCTTAAGTCAATGTAGTCAATTGGTCTGTCCTGCGTGTAAGTTCTTGTTGTGTGATAATGATAGGGAGATTTGCAAAATATATATATATATTGCGATTTGTACTCGAACAAAAATCTTACTAATCACTTTTATTGATCAGAGACAACTTTATCGAGCCATTTCTAATGTCAAATGAATTTGCAGCATCTCATCTTAAAAATTAAGTAGTGATCTCCAACAAGACACAGCAAAAAACCGGAACATCCAAAATGCGAAATTACAGAGTGGACAAGTGAGGTGCATCACTTTTTATAAATCAAAATCAAAACAATCTGTTCGGTAGAATAATTAAATCCCTATTGCATAGAAATAAGGGTTTAATTCGTTGTCGATAAACATGTCAAAGATATAATTTATTGAACGTTTTTGAAAAAATTAAAACAAAACCCAATAGCACTGAAAACTTAACTATTTCTTGAGACAATCTTAATGTATGATATTACAATGAAAGTTACATCCCTCTTGTTTCAGTTCCATCAATGTGTATTTTGCTACTTTATATCAATTATTATTGTCAAACAATATACAGATTCTAATTATAAAAAACACATCAAGTTTTATGTTACAAATTACAATGTACTCTAATTTTGCTAATTTTGTATAAAACGTATCTAAGAAAACAACTTTAACTTGTCTAGAGGCATCGAGTTTGCAGACGACATCAGTCTCCTTGGCCATGGACAACACAAGAAGACTATCGGGGAGGAAGTATGAGTTATGAGATCGATGTAACATAGAAATACCATTAGCATTAATGGAAAAGACATAGAGGAAGTAAAGACATTTTTCTACCTAAACTAGTGAAGACTTCTTGGAAATTTTACAAAAATCATTGTCAGCTTCTTTTGAAATTCGGACCCATAGAAGCAACAGAGTATTCTATTGGTACTGGAACAATCTACAGCCTTGTACTAACGCATTCTTAAGAACTGCACTCTGACGGACTGTGACGAGTCCTGTCTAAGCCTCGTTAGAGAAGACAGGGTCCTGACCACCTGTCCTCTCTGAATGTCGGTTGGACTTCTCGGATGAGATTACGAATGAACTCGCTACAGCTGGCAAAGTACGGGCAGTATTTCGTACGCCCTCTTTTTTATATCCATTTACATATCCATCATTGTTTAGCTTGGGGCCCTGCATTATGCTGCCTGTTTGTATGGTCATCTTACAGCGAGGAGGTTATCTTACGCCACTATGGTGTGTTCTTCGATACCTTTTGAGTGTTTAGGATAGTATTCCTCTAAGCATTAGAGTGATTTTAAGACGCAACCAAATGCATTTTAGTAGAACCCTCTGATTTAAATTTGTGCATTTACCTAGAAAGAGTGAGCGTCTCCAAATTCTGTGTAGGGTCGATTCATTTAATTTCGGTGATACTTTAGGATGAAAAGACAAGTAAGGGAATGTAGTCAACAGCAACGGTGAAGTGAAGGAGGAAATAAATATAAGAATTGGAAAAGCAGCAGCAGCATTTCGAAAATTGGGCAACATCCTGAAATCCCGAAACAGCAAGAAATACAAAGATCAAATAACATAAGAGCAACGAAAGATCAGTGCTACTGTATTCAGCAAGAGAACAGACTGAGAGGTTTTGAGGGAAGATGTCTGAGAAGCACGGAAGTAGAAGAGAGGACAGGAATAGGAGACATCAACATGGAGATAAAGCACAGAAGATGGAGATGTCTAAGACATGTACTGAGAAAGGAAGAAGATAGTATTGCAGGAAGATCAGTGAAGTAGGCACCACCAGAAAAGAGAATGAGTTAAAGAAGACATGGAAGACCGAGAGGGACATGGAGGAGAACAGTAGAGGCAGAGATGAAAGAGATGGATTACACTTGGAATACCATAGGGCTTGCACAAACAGGAGCCAGTGGAGAGATCTTGTAATCGTATTATGTGTATTGACATACAAGAGGAAGACTAAGTAAGTAAGTAAGTTAGTTAGTTAGTAAGTTAGTAAGTAAGTAAGTAAGTAAATAAGTAAGAAAGTAAGGAAGGGAGGAAGGAAGGAAGGATGGATGGATGGAAGGTAGGAAGGAAGGAAGCAACAAAGCAAGAAAGGAAGGAAGGAAGGAAGGAGTCAAGCAAGTAAGTAAGGATGGAAATTGGTTTGGAATTTTGGTTTGGAATTTTCTTCAAGAAGGTATATAGAGTTTGAACCCTTCGACATTAGCAAGTAAGTAAGGATGGAAATTGGTTTGGATTATACATTATAATATACAAAATTGAGGCGGTATTCATATTCGTATAGTATGATACATAAACTGTGACGATTAACAGATCCCAGATATTATCTATAAATTCGAACAATAAAATGAATTCAATTTCATAGTTTTTTTGTATCGCTCTTATAAATAGAAAAATATCTGAGTATTGACTGACCTACGTTTGATCAATTTAAAGTCTGGATAACACATTGAGTCCACAGGTTTTTCTATATACATGTATTCCAGATAGAGACGAAGTTACGTTTTAGGCATCAAACCCTCTACCAGTTTAATGGTAGAAGGGTCGCATCCAGCTGTACGGAGTGCTGACATTAAGTCCTCAGTAATACTCATTCCTCTTTCAACTGCCTTGCTAGAAAATCTCCATTCGTCCAGCATGCGCATGGCACAGTGGCGTTTGTTTTCAAAACGATCCTGTATCTCTAGTATTTGGTCCTTGTCGACTTTCAATGCATTAGCGACACCCACCCATTTACCTTCAATACCTTCCGCAATTTTCTCAAGGCTTTTTGTCGAAAGCATTCCTGATAATAAAAACAAATGTGAAAATAATGTTCAGTTACACCACTTCCCAATAGAATGGTCAGGACAGCATTCAATAAACAGAAATGGATATCTTTTTGCATTTACGAAGAAAAGAAAAATGCCAAACATGTTGGCGTATCATAATGACTATTAGCGTATCATAATGACTATTAAAGAGCACCTATGTGTACCAGACACTGAAGTTATATCAATAAATGATATGTCTTCAAATGCATAACACCATTATAGAACAGTTTGCAGCATGGACCAGACAAGCACGTTTCGGGTACTACTTAGATCATGTCAAAACAACCGCATGGACAACCATTTAAAAAAAAAAACTCTTCAAGACCAGCTACTCGTGGTTTCACAACATAGAAACATTAAAAAAAAAATCATATTTGTACTCAAGTGTCAGCGAGTTTTTATGTGTAATTTGATGTACTTATTTTCTTTTTGTCGGTGTTCTATTGCTAAAGAAAGTAAGACCTCGCAATGGGAGATTTCCTCCTTACTTCATTACGTAAATAAGAAATTCATGACTTATTCATTTTTTAGACCAGAAAAAGTAGGTGATAATGTTCAACAGAAAGATCCAAATCGAAATGTTTTTTGTATATTTGTTACACAAGATAATGAATTATAATAGAAACTTGCCGCCCTTCTCTCCATTGTATAAGCTAACAAAAGCCACTGCTGTATCGACTAATTTTGGATAATGCTTTTGCATTGTATCCATGATTCCCTTAACCTGTAACGAAATTATATAATAATATACATTCATTATAACTATATAAATTAATTCACAACACATCTCTATTTATAACACATATATATTAAGTTGTTCTTCGAGACCTATAGGTAATTGGAAAAGTGAAAGGGTTGTGCGCACGTCATCCGAATAACTACAACGTCTACTACTTGTGTGGCAGATGACCGCCCTAAGTCGGCACCGGTTGCCCATTGGTCTCGTTGGTTTATGTGTGGTCTTTTGTGTTTAATGTTTCTATGGTGTTGGTGTTTATTGTCCCTTCTGTTTTGCGTCTCTTTCTATGGGTATCTGCTCTGTGTTTTTGTATTGGTTGTTTTGGATTTTTGCTGTGGGTGCTGCAACCGAATGTTGTTGGAGATCGCCTTCTTTCTTTTGTATCTATTTTTATCTAACTACTTTTTGACTAACATCGTCACGGAGGAAGTTAGATACGGTCGATACGGGAAACTCATCATACACTATTATGTCCCATTGTCCAAAATGGTGGATGATACTCTGTTACGACGGAACTCCATGACGGGCCCTGTCCAAACCTCTTTAGGGCCCCGACCACCTGTCCTTTCTGAATGTCAGTCGTACTCCTCGGATGATTACATACATGAGCTCGCTACAGCCGGCAGAGCACGGACTGTATTACGCATGTCCTCTTTTTATATCCATTTACATATTCAGTCTGTGTTTCTGGGGCCTGCGTTTCGCGGTCTTGTTTGTGTGAGGTCATCTTACAGTGAGGAGGTTGTTTTACACCACAATTGTACGTTCTTTGAGACCTCTGGGTAATTGGAGAAGTGAGAGGGTTGTGCGCATGTAATCCAAGATAAACACACCATTTGCTACTTACGTGACAAATGGCCGTCCAAAGTCGGCACCGGTTGCCCATTGGTCTCGTCGGTTTATGTATTGTCTTTTGTGTTTGTTGTTTACATGTCGTATGTCTCTTTTCCGTCTCATACTATACTCATCTTTTGTGTTTTTGCATCGGGTGTTTTGGTGTTCTGCAGTTGATGCTGCAACGGGGTCTTGTTTGAGATCTCCTCCTTTCTTCTGTCTTAGACCATTTGAACCATCCAACCACAGAATATGCTTAGGGAGCAACCATTTTATTTTTTTTTTGTAATTTTCCAATGTTGAAAATTACCCTAAAGTTTAAATAATTCAGCGTGATTTTTCGGCGATATTAAACATCAAACACACAATGAGTTTATCTCTTGCCAGCAGATCACTTCATTTTAATTTCTTGAATGACATATGGTGCCTATAATCTGTTTACTAAAATGATACTCAACGGAGACAGGCTATATGGTGCTAATGATTTTTGAATTTTATTTATTCACTCCAAATTGCGTAAAGTTTGTTCCATTTTTTATACTTTGTTTATGATACAGAAAAAAGTGTTTACTGGGCAGTGGAAAGGAAGAAGAGAGGGGTGATGGGCAATTTTATGATCCGGAAAATTTTTTTCGCCGGCCCTTTGGGCCGGAAAATTTTTTTCCCTAAAATTTCGATCCGGAATTTTTTTTTTGCAAAGTCTTCCTGCCCCCCCCCTAATAATCAAATGGTTGCTCCCTTATATCTTCCGATATGGAGAAAACCGGATGTGAGAATTCCTACCGAATTGAAGCGATGGGTGTTGCATGCAAACAGGAGATGCTGACTCTTCCTGGGCACACGGTCTCACTCCCACATTGGGACTAATAATTGATTTGATATACATGTAAGGTCATACCTTATTTTCACTTCTAGGTCTTTGAGCTGCCCAGTTCAACATGAAAGATTCCCACCTTTCCCGGTTGTTTCCCTGTTTTGATTCCCTTTTGGCACGACTATCCAGTTTTCTGTAAGAATCTCCAGCAAGGTCTTTGAAGAAATGCTCAGGATTGTGGTTCATCATTGCTAGCATCGTTGCGACATGTCTTGCAGTGATAGTAACTATGAAAAGTAGAATGTTAAATGTCTTCAAACTGAATAGCATCATTTAAGAACAGATTAATTTGCAGCATGGACCAGACATGCACGTTTCGGGTACTTAACCCCCGTCAGTGATCATCAGTCAAAACAATTTAATTTGGCCAAAATGTGTGAAAGTTGTTATGTCCAAAAATGTACCGAACGACGTAGCAGAATGGATGGGATATGATGCTAAAATACCCACGTTTTAGAAATTTCAAAGAATTTTGATAACAGAAATTTATGAATGCGTTGAAGAAACGATCAACCGAAGTTGATCGAACTTGGCTACATGTGCCCTCGGGGACTCCGGGTCCACCAGCAGTGACACTCAGCAAGTAGTAGAAATGTTAAACGTCTTCAAATTGAATAGCATCATTTAAGAACAGACTAATTTGCAGAATGGACTAGACATGCACGTTTCCCCCATACTTAACCCTGGTCAGTGATCCTCAGTCAAAACAATGCAATATGGCCTAAATGTGTGAAAGTTGTTATCTTTTACTTTTGACAGTAAGTGTTTTGAATATTTTTCCCGGACACGGTCGCCATAGCACTTTCAATATAGACATGTAGACATAACCTCCGACATTGAATGCATTTCAGATATAGTTTTCATTTTCGTGCGTGAACATCGACGGCTGGTGCGGCTAGCCAAACAGGGGATGTTTACTCCTCCGGGCACCTGGTCCCACATCTAGCTTGCTAGGGGTCCGTTGATGCTTAATTTTGTGCTCTATTGTGAGTGCTGTTGTGGTTATCGTCATGATCTTCTTTAACTCTTTTCTATTTTTTCTTTTGTTCAAAAATGAATTTCACTTGACTGAGAAAAGAAAGTTATAAAAATATTATAAAAGAAAAAAGGGAATTTCCAACATGACTCGGTTGCAGCAAATGTGTTATTGTGACTTTTATGCAGGATTAAATCAACTACGAATTTGTAGATGAAAAATAACTTTTAGATAATTTTTTTGTGATAGGAACTTAGGTGACCAATATCATTACATGGTAGTTATCAAAGACCATCCAATTTTACCCTAAACACAAGGGGGCACGGAATAACCAAAAAGTAATTGTTTGTATCGTCACCCTGAATAAACTTGGTACAGAAATTGATGCACACTACAGTTGATAAATGCATAAATGGATCCCAAAGCCTGCCAAACATGATAATTTCTTGTTGAATCTGTCATTACAAAATAGAAATACAGCAAACACTAACATAATACAACAATCAACTTAGACATTCCTTATACACTAATACAGTATTTCAAATAACCAGAAGAGGGTTTAATTCAAGTACAAGTTTCCATCTTATGCCCTGTTCACACGAATGCGCATTAAATCTAATTCGCATTAGATTTGATGCGCTTTATTCTAATGCGAATTTGATTCGCATTGCGTTCACACGACAGATTCTAATGCGCATTAGATTTTGGTACATTTGCACTGAGAGTCGTATACTTTGGATAGTAAAAAAGTCGAATGCATGCCTTTTCTCAAAATAATTTACCTCTTTGTAAGTTAAGTTAATGCATGCATAGCATGACGTCACATTGTGATAAGATGACGTCATAATACAATGTTACTCTACGTCAGTCAATAAGAGACGTAGTACAGTGTCCATTGTGAATGAAATCAAGTATCTTCACCTTTTATTCTATGTTTCGAGGTCCAAGGGTGATTAAAAGTGTCCAGTTATGATGTAAACGTATTGTAGAATTCTTGTAAATCATATACGCATGCGCCAGATTTAATGCGAATTAGATTCGCTTTGCGTTCACACGGCAAAATCTAATGCGCATTAAATCTAATGCGAATTAAACTAATGCGCATTAGATTCTCCGTGTGAACGCAGCTAAAATCTAATGCGCATTAAATTTGATTTAATGCGCATTAAACCCGTCGTGTAAACAGGGCATTAATGAAACAGTTCGATAAACGAATTATTTATTTTCCAAGTGGCGTCGAATGTATGTATTTTAGAAGAGTTATTTTCTCACCCTCTGGATCCAAAACTATCGGAGCGTAACGTTGAAAGTCTTCTCCCTATTCATAGAACAAAGACTGATTAGTAGTAGAATTGAATATCCAAGACGTTTTATTTATGATATAAGCAACTAATATGAAAAAAGACACATTAGTGATAATAAAATGTATTGAGTACTGACCACGGGAAGGTAAACAATAACAGAGTCAGTCATTGACGTCTTTCCATGTCCTTCTATGAAAAACTGGATTCTACCGACATATTGTCCGCGCGATACTCTTCCTTTCTTATCTTTTTCTTTAATGGTAAATGTCGTTTCTGCTACACCTTTGATGGAGAAGAATTGAAGTAAGAGATCAGTTTGACTCTTGGACACCACCTCAATATTCCCGATCGTTGAAACTCTGACGTTGTCTCCATCGCCGATTCCAATAGCGATGGAGTCATTTGGTCCACTGTTATATCCGCGGGCTTCCAAATCCTGAATGCATTTTCCCAAGTTTTCTTCTATAGCACATATCATACATACTTCTGATGGGTCAGTTTTGTTTTGCCGAAGGATGAGTGCAGCTGACATTTGCATGGAGAGAGTCTGTATTTTGTGCGCAGTCGCACGGATATCGTACTCACTCATAGTCCTTGGTGTGATCAATCCAACAACACTGCAATAAAGGTATTTCTAATAAATGACTATTGAGATAAATGTATATTGCTATGAAAATATTCACTATATTCACTTAATATAGGGAAATTTCCTATTTCATCATGTCAATTGAGTACATAACACTCGATACATATTATCAAAGAATTACTTACACCATGGCAAAATCGACATTAGGCTTTTGAATCAACGGAATTGTGTTATCAATTGTACATAGTGTACATCTAAATTCTTCATCGAATTTAGTCAAGGTGACGCTGCTTATGATCATTTTTGGTAATTTTCTTGTTGTACTGCGGCTAATGAGCGAAACTCCTTCCTTTGTTCAATTTATAGGAAGAGAAAAACTCAAATAGCCTTTAAGCTTCCTTTTTGACAATGCTTACTTGGATGCTATAACTTACATCATATGTATAATTCATATCTAAACTGTACTAATTAGCACGGCACCCTGTTTAAAGCGCAACCTACAATGCATTCCGTACTGCACACGAGCTTGTTTTGGAAAATTACTGACGATTCTTTTTGGAATTTTCGTAACTTTTGCAAGCTAAGTACTTCTTATAGACTAAAAATCGCAATGTCTTGTTTTCAAAGTGAAAAAAAAAAATAATGCTTTTTTAAAATTGATGATGAAAGTAACAAAAATTCCTAAAATTTTGCGTAAGTATTTGTGTAAAATTTGACCTTGACCCCGGAGAATATTGAATAGATTGAGTTGTATTTCGTGTATCTGTGCATTGGGCTGTGCTGTTGTCTCCGTTTGTTAATCTTATTTTATTTTCTCATGAGTATATGTTTTGAAGAATATAAAAGCCATTTGATTGTGCTTTTTAGAATCTGATTTCGGGTATTTTGTTTGACTTTCGTTCACTGATCTACACATGCCACTAGAGTAAACGCTCATTTGAGAAGATTAAACTCACCTTGCTAATGCTACCAACACGGATACTTTAACATTTTCTTTAAAAAAAATTGAGTTAATTGAATTTGACGAGTTCAAGATACCTGTATGAATCACTCCCTCCTGGAAGCTTGATATCGATAGTGCTTTTAGCAATGTCAAGATTCTTCTTAGTAAATAATGCAGTATCCGACTCCTCTGAACCAAATACAACTGCTTTTATGTCACCTGTAATTGTAGAACACCTTTAATTATGATATAATCACGTGGACAACAATGTAAATTAAACTAAGGACTTTAGACTTTAGACTTAGTCGTTGCTTATGGTAGAGAGAAAAGGTATTATTTTGTAAATGTACTTTCTTACCAATCTCCTGCAAACAAGAATGTGTCTAGATCGGTATAACAGAAGGTCAACTATTAAGCTGAAGCAAAATTTATATGAAAAGTAAATACAAATATACCTTCGAAGTCCGAATCATTCAAATCGGAAACAGAATCTGATCTCTGTTCACTGGAAATCTCGTTTAGTTCTTTCTCAAGAAGTTGGGCTAGGTAAATTTGATTTGTGTTCCTCAAAGCATCAATAAAATCGTCAAACTCCTTCGTACTGCTTGTTGCAATGTGATTGAGAAATTTCTTTAACTTTGTGTTAGGGTCATTTCCACTCTTTAAGATATTATAATCATCAATTTAATCAACAAAATTATAAAAAAATTAATCAGTGAGAAATTTTTTCTCTTTACTTTTCACTATTTAACCAATATTTGAATGAAAAAACTGCACAAAATAACTCTTATTTGTCTTTTATTATATGAAAACCCTCTTTCCCTGCATCCGACGAAATTCAGAGCCAGAGGGTTCGTTTGGATTTCAGCTTGAATAACATTAATGGAATCAGCAATAAATAATAATAATCTTAATATCAGAAGACCTATTTTGATATGCAAGGAAGAATTTCTATTGAATTTATCATTTGCTTATCATATGGAAAAAATAATTGGGATACAAATGTATAGCTACCTTAATGTCAGAACAGAGTGACGGAGAAATCATATTGTTCTTCTGCAAGTACTCCAGGACAGAATCTACATTCATGTTCTCAACAAGTCTACCAAAACATCTCTTCATCGCTAGCATATGGATCGTCGTTTCTGAATAATAAACGAGGATATAAAAAACCCAAAAACCCTTAAAATATTGAAAAACTTGAGAAAACATATCTTGCGTGATCTTAGAAATAAGACAAGATAGTGTATAAATAAATGATAATAAATATTTTCTTACGAAGTTTCTTTGATGTATCAACAAACATGTGGAGGGTGGAATCCTTTTGCAATTTACTATCACATGAAAGGTCGTATGTCGCCGATACAACTGAGACGTTATCTAGGTCTCTACGATTTTTCATCATTCTGCCTGCATTGTTTGAAGCCTGTAGAAAATAAAATGATAGGAATAGGTCTGCTGTTATCATCAGACCTTTACTATTCTTGAAATGAAGATAAATAAATCAAACAGTTGTTACTTAAGAAATGAATCTTAAAAATTTCTGTTGATGCAGGTATTACTTGAAAAATTGGACGGAAACTGGATCAAAGCGAGAAGCGCGTTGATGCAAAAGTTTTTCGTCTAATTTTTCGGGTATTCGGGTAATTTAAGAAATGAATCTTATATTTTTTCAGTTGATGCAGGTATCACCCTGAAAATTGGACAGAAAACTGCATCAATGCGCGTAGCGCGATGATGCAAAAGTTTTCTGTGCAATTTTTCGGGTGATACCTACATCAACAGAAAAAATATAAAAGAAGGGAGGAGATCTCCAACAAGACCCCAGAGGTCTCGAAGAACGTACAATTGTGGTGTAAAACAACCTCCTCACTGTAAGATGACCTCACACAAACAAGACCGCGAAACGTAGAGGCCCCAGAAACACAGATGAATATGTAAATTGATATAAAAAGAGGGCATGCGTAATACAGTCCGTGCTCTGCCGGCTGTAGCATGCTCATGAATGTAATCACCAGAGGCGTCCGACCGACATTCAGAGAGGACAGGTGGTCGGGGCCCTGTCTTCTCTAAAGAGGTTTGGACAGGGCCCGTCATGGAGTCCCGTTGTCACAGTCAGTCAGAGTGCAAGTCTCAAGGATGCGCTTGTACAAGACTGTAGATTGGTCAAGTACCAAGCCTAGTGTCCGTCTGTTGACATTAGGATCATATCCACGGTATAAAAAAACGCTATAAGATTCATTTCTTATCATTTAATTATGGAAAACAGACTCTCTTCTTGGATCTAAAAACAATCAATCACCGCACTATATTTCGTAAGTCGGAATGTTTCAAAAGTTATACGTCTGCCAAAACAAGTTATGGCAGCCACCATGATTCAAACAGCGAACCATCTCTATATCTTTGGAATAGGGACCAGTTTGAGCAAATTCTACATGCACTGTTAATTTTTGAGTAAGTAGAAAAGAAATGGTACCCTTGAAATGATAAGCAAACATAAACAAATTGTATTTTCAGCAACGAGTTCATTCGTGTTTGAGGGAACCCCAAGTTCTAAAAATAGTGCTATAAATAGACTTCCGTGAAAAATTGTGTTGATCGATGTATCAACAAAATTTTCAGCCAATCGGAATCTTCGTTTCTTGAAAATGACAATGGAAATGAAATGATACCTGCATCAACAGAAAAATAGATTGCTGATCATTTTATGTCCTTTACTTTTGAAAAATCTAATAACAATCCATCCCTTCACTAAATTCGTAAGTTCGAGGGTTGCGCAGTGACAAAACCTCATACCCAAAAGGAAAACAAGTTATAAGAGCCGCTATAATTGAAACATCAAACACTCTTTATCATTGGAATAAGAAATAGTTTGAAGAAATCCTACATGCACAGGAAAATTTTTAGTAAGTAGAGAAGAAATGGTATCATTGAAATTTTCAGCAAACACTAACATAACGTATTTTCAGCTTCGAGCTGATACTTGTTTTATGGAATTCCGGTTCCATAAATAGTGCTATAGATATAAGTCCGTGAAAATTTAGTTGATCTATAAAGCAGATTTATAAGCATCTTTGATTTGTTGTTATAAGATTTTTATGTCTTGTGAGCTGTGATTCTATAACGTGTGGACACTTTTAATGCATACGTTTTCTCTTGGAGGTCACATGCTGAATATATTTAATGTGACTGGCAAAGGTTTTACATGTGTAAGGTCTCTTTTTTTTTATAAAAAGACATCGACTTGAAATAAGATAGGTTCATTAATTTGTCATCATTCACAGCAAAATTGTTACATCTGAATGTACCTTAAGTCTAAGGGATGCTGCCCACTGTACACAATCAGGTATTACTACCACTCGAGTTCGGCTGTCTGCATCTGCAGTGAATGATCCTCCGGTAGGTGTTAGGGAAATAGTTTGCTCTTTAAGTTGCGACACAGCAACAAGATCTAGTGTTTTAAAGTTGTTAATTTCAGTTCCTAACCAGCGAATATCCTGTAAGTTAAAGAAGATCCTGACGATAATCTCAACAACACTCACAATAAAGCACAAATTTGAGCATCGACGGACCCCTAGTAAGCCAGGGGTTGGACCAGGTTCCCGGGAGGAGTAAGCATACCCTGTTGGCTAGCCGCATCCGCCGTCGATGTTCATGCACGAGAATGAAAACAAAACAAAACGCACGCACCGTCCGAGGCCATGCCCATATAGAAAGTGTTATGGCTTCCATGTCAGGGAAAAATATTCAAA
The DNA here is from genome assembly GCA_033119305.1 of Pinctada imbricata. Lineage (NCBI taxonomy): Eukaryota > Metazoa > Mollusca > Bivalvia > Pterioida > Pteriidae > Pinctada > Pinctada imbricata. The sequence continues at coordinate 42,912,620 of VSWD01000006.1, forward strand.
ACACTTACTGTCAAACCCCTCGCGGGGAACTTTTTTAAGAGCTTCACACGGCAAAGGGCACACGTGTGACACAAATGCGTTAAAGAAGATCCTGACGATAATCTCAACAACACTCGAAAGAGAGCACAAAATTGAGCATCGACGGACCGGGGTGGGACCAGGTGCCCGGGAGGAGTAAGCATCCCCAGTTGGGTAGCCGCATCCGCCGTCGATGTTCATGCACGAAAATGAAAACAAACAACCGTCCGATGCCATGTCCATATAGATAGTGTTATGGCGACCATCTCAGGGAAAATATTCAAAACCCTTACTGTAAAACCCCTCGCGGGGAACTTTTTTACGAGCTCCACACGGCAAAGGGCACAAGTTTAGCACACAAAGTTTTATAATTCGTTTTCGACATAAAAAGAGTTCAAAACTATGCAGATAAGAAGACAAATTGACGTCCTGAAATCTACTAGGTGTATTTAAGGATTGTTTTTCCTTTCAACATTTCAGCTTTTGCGCTTTATTGATGTGTTGGCAGAAGGAAATGAGAAAAAAATATGTAAAGCACATTTAACATGTTAATTTTAAAAGTTATTTATGACCATTTTTTATCCCGCTTCTTCATATTTGAAATATAATCGCGGAGGCAGAACGTCACTTGACGTTACAGAAAACGAACGGTGGACGTTTTTGACTAGATTCGAAACAAAGGAGGGGATCTCCAACAACACCAGGTTGTAGCACCCACAGCAAAACCCCAAAACACCCAATGCAAAAATACAAATCAGACAAGCACAGAAAGAGACGCGTAAGGGACAAGGAACGTCAACGCACAACACAGAAACATCAAACACAAAGGACTACACATAAACCAACGAGACCAATGGGCAACCGGTGCCGACTTAGGACGGCCATCTGCCACGGAAATAGCAGAAGGTATGGTTATCCTGGATTACTTGCGCACAACCCTCCCACTTTTCCGATTACTTAGAGGTTTCGAAGAACGTATAATTGTGGTGTAAAACAACCTCCTCACTGTCAGATGACCACACACAAACAAGACCGCAAAACTGAGGGGCTCAAGCAACAAAGATGAATATGTAAATGGATAGATATGTAAAGAGGTTTAGACAGGGCCCGACATGGCGTCCCGTCGTCACAATCAAGTAGTAACTTCTGTTCGGAAACTTTGTTGAAAAATGTGAAACTGAATATCGTCTTTTGGTTGTATTTTGAATATTTCATTTAAAACTGAAAAAAAAAAAATGAATCGTGAAAATTCGCGATTTTTTGTCCAACATAATTCAGACCAAGCGGAGGGTTAGGAGAGAGAAATTTCACAGAACGTGGAGAGAAAACATTTGAAAACTTATTTTAACACTGTTTAACTGTTTAGACCTATAAATGCAATCTGTACCACTATACAACATTCTGTAAAACCCTGTTTCTTCTGGAAGTAATTAGAATAATTCGAAAGTCAGGTACAGCCATGGTCCATGCTGCAAATTTATATGATGCTATCAAATTTGAAGACGTTTACAAATGTACATATATGCGAAACATTTCGATATTTTCATGATTTACCTCGATCAACATGGATCAAGATTTCCTTAAACTCGAAATATTTCTGATATTATGATTCCATAACAAGCAAAGATAATTGATTGAACATTGATAAATGACACAGGTGAATCAAATCCTCATCCTTACTATTGAATATTTGATCCACTAAAATGCCTGAATTCGCTATTCAAACACGGCATCTTTCTGCATGCAGATTGTCCTTGAACGTCATCTAGTGTGACGCGTGATCGACTAACTACGTCATACATCTTGGAAGTATGCAAGTGGGTGACCTGGATTTTGATAATGGAATATATATACGTCCCTGCTATCAGTTATTCAATTTCAATGTCGAGAAGGCAAGGCAAAATCATTAGAATTCCCATAGGAACGGTTGCGAACCTCGGAATAAATAACATTCCGATGTGAGATTTTGAAATTATAAGCACTTTAACATCTTTTTGGTCAAAATGTTGAAATATATCTTAATGACCATCATCAGTTCTAAATATAATGTCATCGCCAGGTTTGGTCTTTTCTGGTTGGCTAAAGAGACGAATTGTTGCTAGGAAGCATGCCAAATACCTCCGGGCACTTAATATCACATCCCTTGGGGATTCTTATTCTTATTTTTTTTTTTTGCTGAAATTTTGTATATTTGTTTGGTTACCATTCTGCCTATTCTTTATGCCAGTAAAATTATTTTCTTTTCTCAATGATTATTCGGATGACCAAATGCAAATAACTTTTAAAATGAACAAGGGATGCATTTATATATCACCCACTTTTCCTGCATCTTTTGGCAATTTAGGAGAAGAAACAGCATTTTTCCAACTTCCGTTGTTGACCCTAGTTTTTAATACGACATCTCGTGACGCATCGGTTGGCTTGTAAGGTATGTAGACCCTCATAGGCACCTGCAAACGAAAAAATTAGTATAAATAGGAAATAGTTCATTTCAGTTTAGTTCTTTTTCTTTCCATATATTCACAAGTAGCGAAATAGAAATATCAGTTTCGACAATCAAATATAATTATATTGAACAAAACTAAACCTCAAGACGTATTCCGTCCCTATCATTACAACATAGGCTTATGACATCAGACTGAAGGATTTCTCCTCTTTGTAAGCAATCATGTAGATCTGACCCATCACTTGACACAGAAGTGGTGATATCGGTTCTTGAGAACCCATTGGATCCGCCTATGGCACTTATCAAACAACTGATACTCTTGTTAAATATATCACTGTTTGCTTCATTTCGCATGTACCTGAAGAAGAAGAAAAAAGATTTGAAACCTTCATTTTGACAGGTGTCCCTTTACAAGTCACCTGAGAAGAAAACCAATCGTAGTTCAGTAGACCATGACATTATTGTTTAAGTCTCCATTATCATGGAAATCGCGAACCCCCGAATGGAGGCAGGACCAGGTTCCCGGAGGAGTGAACGTCATCTGCCGGACTGCATGCAACATCCGCCGAGAATGACAATTAGAAAGATGACAAATCCGGTAATATCCAATATGTCAAAGACATAATTGGAAAGCTGATACTCATGTAAGAATGTCCGTAATCATTCTTGATTGGCAAATGTCGAAATGTGCAAATATCCTTTTCAGCGGTCAAATAACTTATGTCGGTCCGATAATTAATGACTCTGTCAAAAATTGTATAGAGAAGACTTCTCAAAGGTATTTACCCAACCAAGGTTTCTGAAAATGGACGGAAATGTTCAAATTATGGTGAGTGAAATTTTGACAAGAGTGTTCTATTTCTAGTGAACATAAATTAATTACTTGTATGTTGGCCAATTATCAGGATCAAGTCTTCGTTTCTCCGCTTCGACTCTTTTAATTTCTTCCTCTTTTTTCCTCTTTTCTTCTTCCTTTCTCCTTTCTTCTTCCTTTCGTTTCTCTTCCTCCTCCTTTTTGCGCTTTTCCTCTTCGAGTCGTTTTCTTTCATCTTCATTTTTCTTCCTCTCTTCTGCTGCACGCCTTTCTTCTTCCTCTTTTTTCCTTTCTTCCTCTTCACGGCGTTTTCGCTCTTCGTCTTTTCGTCGCTGTTCTTCTCTTTCTTTTTCTTCATCTTCCTTGCGTTTTCGTTCTTCTTCCTCTCTTTTCTTTTTCTTTTCTTCTTCCTCTTTTTTCCTCTTTTCCTCGTAATGACGTTTTCGCTCTTCGTCTTTTCGTCGCTGTTCATCTCTTTGTTTTTCCTCTTCTTCCTTGCGTTTTCGTTCTTCCTCCTCTCTTTTCCTTTTCTGTTCCTCTTCCTTCTTCTTTCTCTCATTTCGCTTCTTTTTAGTCTCCAGACTTTCAGCATACTGGTTCACCTCGTTTTTTAGTTTATCCAGTTCGTCCTTTGATATTTCTCCCTCCATTTGAACTTCAGTGATTACTGCCTCGGTTTTGTACATCAACTGTAAAAGATCCTGTTGTTGTTTCACAATGTTTTGCATTTCTTGTAACTGCTTCGCCTTTTCCATATCAAACTGTTCTCTGGATTTAACAAATAAGAATGATAGAAAATTGTTTTGTATGAACATTTAATTTTCTCTTCGCTCATAAAGTATAATCAAAATTAAATGCATATTTCGTAAGCATAAACCATTATCTATCTTTTATGGTGTTTGAATAAATTCTTCATGATGATTGTTGGGCTTCAAATTTTTGGTTTAATATGTTTATTAGTGAGCGATATTGAAGATATTAAATAGAAACTTAAGGGAAATGCAGTTCGGTGATATCTACTCTAGTCCTGCTAACACGACTCCGGTATACTGATAACGCAACCGGAGTCTTGTAGCCACCCGCCGTTTTGGTAAATAGTTCTTTACGCATCGCGATGTTAGGGGAAACTAAAATATCTGACCACATTGGATTCACAAGTGGATTTTAGCGATAAGAAAAACTCGAGACCAAGTTTTTATTTGGATCATTAGATCTCATGCAAACAAATACCATATGTGATCAATTAAATTAAACACAATTATAATAATTCTAATTTAATTTGAAACTATGGACAGATGGACGGACGCACGGACAGCGCCATAACATAATACGTCCCGTCTTATGACAGGCGTATAAAAATAGTCTTGAACATCTAAATATAGAAATTTTCAGAAGCTTTTGTAGAATAACAATAATATATTCAATACATTTTCTATAGAATTAAAAAAATTCAAACATACCATTCAAACTAACATACCTTTTTATTTTTGACTCTTCCTTGACATCCTTTTGCTTAGCTGCAAAGAATTGACAAAAATAATAGCCGAGTGGAGTAAACTAATTTCGTATCAATATACCAATACATATTGAACCTGCTGGTAACTTTTTTAGGCCCCTCAGTCCGCCCGCACCATTGAAATCAAGATAGGGGCCAACACGTTTAAGCTAGGAACTTCAAATTTGCTATGTAGATTGAGTTTAGCGCACACAGCATAAAATAAAATGTTTCTATATTATTCAGGTCAGGGGTCAAGATCATTTTTGGGGCTAAAATAGATTTTAACAAAATTTTTTTTAATATTCATTAAAATTCTATTTTTGGTAAAAATGTTTTGAATTTTGTGTAATTATAGGAGAAGGCCTATTCTTTCACACATGTTACGGGTTTGTATATCTTTTTCTTCTCTTTGAGAAATTTTGCGTTACATGTAAGGGTAAGATGGGAGGGGGGGGGGTTCAATCCTAAATTTGTTAATGCTGTATGTCTTGTAAACAAGGTAGATACCAAACCATTTGAGCTAGGAGTCATGTAGACTGGCCTTAACTTTAACTGATCTTCTTTAACTGATTTAAGAGCCCTAAAGCTTTTCAAAGTCAGAGGTCATTTTGTGACATTAAATAGATTCCTATCTTTTTAATTCTGTTTAAGATCTTTCATTTATTTTTGGACAAAATATTAATATTAAACATTGTATAACGCGTCATCAAATTATAGCATCATTTAAGAAACTTATGTTTATTCCTTTGAACTTTAATTTGAAGTTTTACGAAGAAATCATGGCAGAATACTCACGTGTGCTTGTTTTTGCATTTTCATTGTGTTGTCCACTGGGACTGGAATATCGCTGTGTGGATCTCGCATCTTCTATTTGTAATGAAGGATCTTTAAAAGAGAAACAAGGAGACATTATAACTTATAGAGTAGGAAAAACACGCAAACATGATATTGTAGAATCAAATAGAAGGACAAATAAATTTAAAAAGATTCACGAGGAGACAAATAGACAAGCACAAGACATAAATGATATAAAACTTTCTGACTAACTTATAATGCTGCAACGTATGGATGTGAGTCCTCGCTGCTGTACATTTTGAACCGAGATTCGAAAGAATCAAGACTAGGGGTCTGAACAGGTTCGGTTGGTAAGATAGTTCAGTCCCTGATGGTTCTGGCAGGAATCTCTTTTTCTGATGGATATTCTACATGATGCTATTTGCATTGCCTCGATAATGTTGATCTTGGTATGTGTGCATGTAAATGGTGGTATTCGTTTTCCAGTTGTTTCTACTTTTGTCTATTCGTTTCTTATTTTATACATCATTGTGAGTTTGGATTTATTTTCTATAGAAGACAACGTATGTATCAACATGAACAAACGGGCAACCAGTGCCATGACAAATATGGATAATGACCATATCCCTGTATACAGCACAAAATCGATAATTCAGAAATCCCAAACCGAAGGCATACAAATGACAAATATGGATAATGACCATATCCCTGTATACAGCACAAAATCGATAATTCAAAAATCAGAAACCGAAGGCATACAAAATCAGGACAAAACAGGAACCAAAGCAAACAAACAAAAACCTCCACCATATGAAAAGAAGCGAACTCCCGATATGGGAGTGAGACCAGGTGCCCAGGAAGAGTAAGCATCTCCTGCTTGCATGCAACACCCGTCGCTTCAATTCGGTAGAACTGTCACATCCGGTTACTTCCATTTTGGAAGATATAGAGTACAATCTTTGGTTGGATGGTTCAAATGATCTATGAAAGAATATCATCCACCATTCTTGAGAGTGGAACATCATAGTGTATGACGAGTTCCCCATATCGACCGTAGAACTTCCTCAGTGACGATGTTAGTCGGTCACAAACATATCCCTGACTGAGAAGCTTATCTGAAAGACGCCTAGCTCTCAGAACAAAATCCGTATATTTGGTACTTGCTCTGGCATAGCGTATCAACTGAGATATGAACACGCCATAAGCAGGCGATGAAGGGATGTTGCTACTCAGAAAAGGAAAGTTTGTTATGCTGAAATTGAAGTCGTCACGTTTGTCATAGAGTGAGGTGTTCATGTGACCATCAGTAACGTAGGACAACATTATGTCCAAATAGGATGCTGAATTATTTGTCTCTGTGGTTTCTTTGACTTCAAGCTCCGAAGGATAGATACTGCTCAGGTAATCCGCGAATTTTGGATTATTGATGGACAATACATCGTCTATGTATCTGTAAGTGAAGTTAAAGTCAGAAGCTAAGTATTTTTTCCCTTCAGAGACCGAGGATTGAATGAATTCAGCTTCGTACGAGTAAAGGAAAATGTCGGCAAGGAGTGGGGCACAATTGGTCCCCATTGGAATTCCGACAATTTGCTGGAAGACCTTTCTTCCAAACACCACAAAAATGTTGTCGATCAGAAAGTTTAACATCTGAATAATGTCTGTTTCAGTGTACTTATTTTCAGAATCGGACTTTTCTTTTACAAAGTAGGTTTTGTCATAGTTAACAACAATAAATTTGTATTTGCGATTACCGTTCTTACTTGTAAACGCATTACTTATAATTTTTGCGAGTCTTTCTTTCAATTTAGAATGTGGAATTGTAGTGTAAAGTGTCGAAAAATCAAATGCTTTGATCGAATGGACTCTACTAAAATGAGTGGATTTCAGATGTTCTAAAAGTTCCTTCGAATTCTTTAAAATCCACATCTGGTTGATACCACTGCGAGAATACACTGTCGAACAATATTTTTGAAGCCCAGATTTGATTTCAGATAAAACTTTGGTGAGTAAGATCGATGCAGATTTGGTAGAACATTTTTAGGAACCAGCGATGAAACGTTGTTTGTATGGATTCTTATGCATTTTAGGTATGCAGTACAAGTATGGTAAATCTAAATCTAAATTGGTAGTGTCGAAGCCAAAGGAAGTAAGAGCTGATTTGTGGTTATCTATTATTTCAGAGGCAGAAAGGTTTGTTGGGGTGTAAGTGGGATTTATAGGTGTCGAATTTAAACCCAACTCTTTAACTAGACTGTCGAAATAGTACTTTTTGCAAGTAAATGTGAAATTATTTGAGGCTTTGTCCGCTGGTGTGATGACATAATGTTCTTGGAGGTAGGTGAGCTCTGTGATAACATCAGGGTCTTTAAATATAGACACGAATCTGGTGTTCACAGTTGATTTTAATCGGTTAATTCTAGATAAAAGTAACCCTCTGATTGATTTTATCCATTCGGAAAGGGTGTCGAGCTGTACATCCTCTTTCTTTGCCCAACGTCTTGCATATTCCTCACAAGAGTCCATGATAATTTTGACATTTTGGTTCCATGTAAAGGACATACTTTCTCTGTATTTGGGACCCTTTTTTAACAATTCTCTCAACTTGTCGTTCTTGACTATACTAAGGTCACCAGTAATAACGTGTCCACAAGGTGAGTAGTTGAAATCTGATGAAGAACATTCGCAGGGAAGTGGATGTAGTGAGGGATTACTTAAATCAATACACTGCAGGAATCGTTTGTAATTGTAAATTTTAGATGCAACTGTTGGTGTGTAGCTATAGAATCAGAATAAACAGGAACCAAAGCAAACAAACAAAAACTTCCACCATATGAAAAGAAGCGAACTCCCGATATGGGAGTGAGACCAGGTGCCCAGGAAGACTCAACATCTCCTGCTTGCATGTAACACCCGCCGCTTCAATTCGGTAGAACTGTCACATTCGGTTACTTTCCGTTTCGGAAGACATTGAGTACAATCTTTGGTTGGATGGTTCAAATGGTCTACGACAGATTATCATCCACCATTCTGGAGAGTGGGACATCATAGTGTATGACGAGTTCCCCATATCGACCGTAGAACTTCCTCAATTTGATGCTCTATTGTGAGTGCTGTTGTGATTATCGTCAGGATCTTCTTTAACTCATTTGTGTCACACTTATGCCCTTTGCCGTGTGGAGCTCGTAAAAAAGTTCCCCGCGAGGGGTTTGACGGTAAGTGTTTTGAATACTTTCCCTGACATGGTCGCCATAGCACTTTCTACATAGAAATGGCCTCAGACAGTGCAGTTCATGTTTTTCATATGTTTTCATTTTCGTGCATGATCATCGACGGCGGGTGCGGCTAGTCAACAGGGGATGCTTACTCCTCCCGGGCACCTGGTCCCACCTCTAGCTTGCTAGGGGTCCGTCGATGCTCAATTTGATGCTCTATTGTGAGTGCTGTTGAGATTATCGTCAGGATCTTCTTTAACTCATTCCTCAGTGACGATCACAAACATATTCCTGACTGAGAAGCTTATCTGAAAGACGCCTAGCTCTCAGAACAAAATGCGTCCGTATATTTGGTGCTAGCTCTGGCATAGCGTATCAACTGAGATATGAACACGCCATAAGCAGGCGATGAAGGGATGTTGCTACTCAGAAAAGGAAAGTTTGTTATGCTGAAATTGAAACCGTCACGTTTGTCATAGAGTGAGGTGTTCATCTGACCATCAGTGTCGTAGGACATTATGTCCAAATAGGATGCTGAATTATTTGTCTCTGTGGTTTCTTTGACTTCAAGCTCCGAGGGATAAATTCTGCTGAGGTAATACGCGAATTTTTGATTATTGATGGACAATACATCGTCTATATATCTGTAAGTGAAGTTGAAGTCAGAAGCTAAGTACGTTTTCCCTTCAGAGACCAAAGATTGAATGAATTCAGCTTCGTACAAGTAAAGGAAAATGTCGGCAAGGAGTGGGGCGCAATTGGTCCCCATTGGAATTCCGACAATTTGCTGGAAGACCTTTCTTCCAAACACCACAAAAATGTTGTCGATCAGAAAGTTTAACATCTGAATAATATCTGTTTCAGTGTACTTATTTTCAGAATCGGACTTTTCTTTGACAAAGTCGGTTTTGTCATAGTTATCAACAATATATTTGTATTTGCGATTACCGTTCTTACTTGTAAACGCATTACTTATAATTTTTGCAAGTCTTTCTTTCAAGTAAGAATGTGGAATTGAAGTATAAAGTGTCGAAAAATCAAAGGCTTTGATCGAATGGACTCTACTAAAATGAGTGGATCTTTGAAGGATGTTTGAATGGAATCTTTTAAATGAGTGCATCTTTGAAGGATGTTTATAAATGTTGGAAGCAAATTATTCCGGATGATTTGAGTTTGACCCTCACAATATCCCGATAATTCTAATGTGTCAATAAACTATTGATTGTTTTACATTTTATGAAAGTACCTTTCAGCATCAATAATACGATTTTGATAAGGGTGACAATGAGAATGCAAAATTTAGTACTTTAATCAAATATTATAACTTTGTATATACATGTAGTTATATTCCCCACTCCGCTAAAAGCTGGAACTGCGCTAAGAGCTGGAATATATTTTGCTAACATCAGAATATCACAAAAAAACGTCTCAATGAATGGATACTCACTTATCCGTCCCTTGTCGTCATGTTTTGATTTAGATGTTTTAGTCTTCTTATCTTTTTCTGAAAGAAAATTTATGGACATAAGATAAGATATTCAAACATAAAAAAAAACCTGAGAAAACTAGTTCTTTATCTTTTAGATGACAAATATGAATTGTTACCATATCCCTATACACATTGCAAAATGGACAAATCAGAAAATCATAAACCGAAGGCAAACATAATCAGAATAAAACAGGAACCAAAGCAAACAAAACAAAAACCTTCACCACGTGAATATGGGAGTGAGACCAGGTGCCCAGGAAGAGTCAACATCTTCTGTTTCCATTCAACATCCGTAGCTTCAATTTGGTGAAATTGTCACATCCGGTTACTTCCATTTCAGAAGATAAAAGTACATTCTGTGGTTGGTTGGTTTGAATGGTCTAAAACGGAATATCATCCACCATATCCACACACCAGCGAAATAAACCCACAAGAAAGTGACACATAAATGACATCACACAAACTCCAAATCGCAAAAAGACAACAATATTTACTAGACCATCATACAAAAACAATCGTAACAGACGTACAGAAACATTAAACATTAATGACAACACATAAAATGAAGAAGACCAATGTGCACCCGGCGTCGACTTTGGACGGCCATATGCTTTTAGCAAACGGTGTGGTTATCCGGATTACGTGCGCACAACCCTCCCACTTATCCGGATACACAGAGGTCTCCATCAACACACAATTGTTGTATAAACATTAAACTTCTCACTGTAAGGTGACATCACAAGATAGTTAAACGCAGCAGCCTCTTGTAAGTAACGAGTCACAAACGTATCCCTGAAAGAAGCTTATCTGAAAGACGCCGAGCTCTCAGAACAAAATCTGTATATTTGGTTTTTGCTCTGGCATAGCGTATCAATTGAGATATGAACTCGCCATAAGCAGGCGAGGAAGGGATGTTGCTACTCAGAAAAGGAAAGTTTGTGATGCTGAAATTGAAGTCGTAACGTTTGTTGCAGAGTAAGGTGTTCATGTGACCATCAGTGTCGTAGGACAACATTATGCCCAAATAGGATGCTGAATTATTAGTCTCTGTAGTTTCTTCGACTTCAAGCTCCGAGGGATAGATTCTGATTAGGTGATACGCGAATTTTGGATTATTGATGGACAGCACATTGTCTATATATCTGTAAGTGAAGTTAAAGTCAAAAGACAAGTACCTTTTCCCTTCAGTAACCAAAGATTGAATGACTTCAGTTCGTATGAGTAAAGAAAAATATCGACAAGGAGTGGGACTCAATGGGTTCCCATTGGAATTCCAACCATTTGCTGGAAGACCGTTCCTCCAAACACAACATAAATGTTGCCGATCAGGAAGATTAACATCGTAATGATCTGTTTAAGTGTACTTATTTTAAGTCGGACTTTTCTTATACAATGTAGGTTTTGTCACAGTATGGTAAATCTAAATCTATTTTTTTTTGCAAGTAAGTGTTTTGAATATTTTACCTGGACATGATCGCCATAGCCTATTCTATATGAACATTATCTCAGACAGTGCATGCGCTTTAGATATTGTTTTCATTTTCGTGTGTGAACATCGACGGCGGGTGCGGCTGGCCAAACAGGGGATGTTTACTCCTACCGGACACCTGGCACCATCTCTACCTTGCTAGAGGTCCGTCGATGCTCAATGTTGTGCTCTATTGTGAGTGCTGTTGAGATAATTGTTAGTATCTTCTTTAACTCATTTGTGTCACACTTATGCCCTTTACCATGTGGAGCTCGTAAAAATGTTCCTCGCGAGGGGTTTGACAGTAACTGTTTTTAATGTTTTCCCTGACAAGATTGCCATAGCACTTTCTATATCGACATTACCTCAGACAGTGCATGTACTTGAGATATTGTTTTCATTTTCGTGCGTGAACATCGACGGCGGGTGCGGTTAGCCAAACAGGGGGTGCTTACTCCTCCCGGGCACCTGGTCCAACCTCTACCTTGATAGAGGTCCGTCGATGCTCAATTTTGTGCTGTATTGTGAGCGCTGTTGAGATTATCATCAGGATCTTCTTTATCTCATTTGTGTCACACTTATGCCCTTTGCCATGTGAAGCTCGTAAAAAAGTTCCTCGCAAGGGGTTCGAAAGTAAGTGTTTTGAATGTTTTTCCTGACATGATCGCCATAGCACTTTCTATATAGACTTTACCTCAGACAGTGCATGTACTTAAGATATTGTTTTCATTTTCGTGCGTGAACATCGAAGGCTGGTGCGGTTAGCCACACAGGGGATGCTGACTCCTCCCGGGCACCTGGTCCCACCTCTAGCTTGCTAGAGGTCCGTCGATGCTCAATTTTGTGCTGTATTGTGAGCGCTGTTGAGATTATCATCAGGATCTTCTTTATCTCATTTGTGTCACACTTATGCCCTTTGCCATGTGAAGCTCGTAAAAAAGTTCCCCGTGAGGGTTTTGAAAGTAAGTGTTTTGAATGTTTTCCCTGACATGATCGCCATAGCACTTTCTATATAGACTTTACCTCAGACAGTGCATGTACTTTAGACATTTTTTTCATTTTCGTGCGTGAACATCGACGGCGGGTGCGGCTATCCAAACAGGTGATGCTGACTCCTCCCGGGAACCTGGTCCCATCTCTAGCTTGCTAGAGGTCCGCCAAAACTTTATTTTGTGCTCTATCGTGAGTGCTGTTGAGATGATTATCGCCAGGATCTTCTTTACCTTATTTCAAAGCCAAATGAAGCGAGGTCTAATTTGTGGTTATCTATTATGTTAAACGTCTTCAAATTCAATAGCATCATTTAAGAACAGATAAATTTGCAGCATGGACCAGACCTGCACGTTTCGGGTATTTATCCCTCGTCTGTGATCCTCAATCTAAACAATCAAATACGGCCAAAACGAGTAAGAGTTATTATGTTCAAAACTTATCGAAAGAAATAGCAGGATGGGTGTGATATGATGCTATAAGACCCATTTCTGAGACAGAAAGGTTTATTGGAATGTAAGTAGGATTTCCAGGTGTCGAATTCAAACCCAAATCAGTGCTTTTTGCAAGTAAATGTGTAGTTATTTGAGTCTTTGTCTGCGGGTTTGATGACGTAATGCACATATATTCGACGATTTCAAGTTATTATAAATATAACGGAACACAAATTGATAGACGTGTCAATATTGAAATAAATGTTCTATAGTACCAATGTCAAACATTTTCAAATTGAATAGCATTATCTAAGAACAGATAAATTGGCAGCATGGACCAGGCATGCACGTTTCGGGTACTTAACCCTCGTCAGTGATCCTCAAATCTAAACAATATAATATGCCAAAAAAGAATGAAAGTAACTATGTCGAATAAGCGTACCGAAAGACATAGCATGATGGATGGGTTGGATATGATGCTACAGGACCCATGTTTTAGAAATTTCAAAAAATTTTGATAACAGAAATTTTAGAATGCGTCGAAGAAACGATCAACCGAAATTGATCGACTTGGCTACTTGTGCCCTCGGGGACTCTTGGTCCACCAGCAATGACACTTTTATTGTACTATACATGTGTTTCGGATATTAAATCCTCGTCAGTGGAACTTTTAAAAATGTCAAACAGGTTGAATAAAGCCAAAGTGAATTTTCCTGGCACCGTCTACAATATAGATTCTCAATTTCCTTTTGCCGAAAATGAGCGGCTCCAGATTTTACGTAGGGTATATTCATAATCCTGCGCTACGATTTTGCCAGTGAAAGTAATAAAAACAAAATTTTTTTTCTCGAAAAATAGATAAAAACACCAATTTTCATTTTATTTACGCAAAAATTACTTTGGCATAGAAAGCGAGAAGGAGTTTTTAAAACTAGTTTTCTCAAAATATATATATTTCTCTTTCTAAGATTGATAACAAAATTATTCAAATCGATTTTAGGGGGCAAATTTCAACAGAAAAGGTACATGGTCCTTTGATACTTTTATTATCCATAATGAAAAATCTATTAATTTAACTATTACCTTTCGTTAATCCATCCTTGAGGAGTTCGGTCATAATCTCTCCGATTTTCATATTGTACTCATTAACTTTTTCTTTAAGCTCTTCTATTGCTGTTTTGACATTAGCAAAATATTCGTTGACTCGTGATATGCATTTTGTTGTCGGTTCAGTAGATTTAGAAGCTGTTTTAAGGGCATCTTTGTTGAGTCGTTTAGTGTCCTTTTCTAGCGCTACTTTACGTTCATGCAGAAGAGCTATCGCTTTGATATCCTCCATGCCTTCCTTGCGAACAGTCACATGTGCACAGAATAAATGTTGTGCTGTCTGATCGAGAAACTCCAAAGTGATGTCATTGTTGTTTACTTTTTGAATGTGACATTTTAATAACTTCTTGATTCTTCTAAATATTATTTGAAACGTCAAATAGATTAGATCGACAGGTGATAGCAAGAGATTTACCATTTAGAAGAATGAAGAATTCAACGTTATGATAATAAATTATATGAGGTTTACAGCAAAAAACCTACTAAATGTTTCTTCGATTATTGTGAATACGGAAGTGTTCCAACTCTATACCTTCCCGAAGAAAATTCCAAAAAAATTATCATGCACCAGACACGATCACAGAAATCTTTATAATGGATAAGTTTATGTCTGTGTCCAACTGTGAGTTTGTTAGACACATGTCGGTTTTTGTGTTAAAGTATGCAGACATCGGTTAATATCTATGTAAGTAGTACATTAACTCTCGTTTATATAAGGATTCACAGTCCGATCGTCAAAGTAAAGAGGGTACGTCTGTTTTTAAAATGTGTATGGAAAATGAACCCCCAAAACAGGCCTTTTGTGTTTATTAAGAATCAGGATCTTCTTTAACTCATTTAAAGAAGACCCTTTTTGTTTCTCGCGGTGCTTGTCCTTTAGAATAAATATCAATGAAGTACCAGTAGTCGGGGAGCCAGTGGGGACCCCCATGCACCCCCTTGAGTACTTTTTTTCACGGGTACCATAATGTTCCTTAGGGTCAACAGAATCGGTTTTCAGGATGTACTCAAAAATAAACTCATTTAGGCTATGTGTTTTTCGACCGTTTCCATGGCAACCCCCTGCTAAAGTCACGAAAGCACTATTGGTTTAGTAAAATAGCCATATCTTGGCCAAATGTTGAGCTAAACATCTGTAACTGGTATCAATATAACTAGGAAAGGTTGTTCTATTAATCAAGTGATCATATGCAAAATAACTAATTTGCATATTCATGAATATTCATGAATTGAAACAAAAATGCTTGAAAAATATATATAAATCGACCCTTTTCATTTTGTTTGCTACTAAACTCTATAGTTTGATCTTTGATCGTTATCAGATTACATAATAAATACGTACAAAGTCTTCTCTCTCCAATGACATAACATTTGGCTCAATATTTTAGTTCAATGGCTTCTAAATTGAGGTTTTTTTACAGAAAAATTGCTATTTAAAGTAAGATAAGCTGATTTTTGTATACTAATTATAAGATATTTCTACTTATAAAATCGAATATCTGAACTTGTTTTCTAGTGTATTTTCATGTTTTTCTCATGTAATAAATGTTAACAAAACATGAGATACGCATTTTTGGTAATTTTGGGGCAAAAACCGCATTTTTCAGTAAAAAACAGCACATATCTGAATATTATCTATAAAAGGCAAACAGTTCCTGTAATCTATAAATGAAACGTATATACTGATGTAATTTCATGGTTCTAAGATCGGTTTTTGTGTTAGAAGTAAAAAATGTTACTTTTTCTTCTGCTATTTTTGGTTAAAATGTCAGTTTTTCATACTAAATTTACAGACTTCTGAGAAATATTCTAAATATGATTTATAATTCAAAAATACAGTATAACCAACCCATAATATAGCAAAGCTACTTAATAAGATAGTCTTTCAACCCTTACCACTTAATAATTCAGTATAACCACACAATAACATAGCAAAACCACTCAATAACAAGTAAGTAATTTGACCCTTTATAACATAGAAAACACATCTCAATACAGTGTAAACACTCAAATGACATAGCAAAACCACTCAATAAAGACACTGTTTGACTCTTAACTATATGAAAATCACTAAATAATACAGCATAACCAACCAATAACATAAAAACAACCCAATAACGTGATGGTTTGACCCTTTGTTATAACAAAACCACTTACATTTGTAATAACACAGCATATCCACTTTAATACTTAGCTTTACTACATAATAACGTGATGATTTGATCCTTCATTATAACAAAACCACTTAATAACACAGAATAACTACCCCAAAACATAGCATTACTAATCAATAGCTTGATGATTTGACACCTTATTATAACAAATCCGCCCAATAACTTAGCATAACTACTTAATAAGGTGGTCGTTTGACCTTTAATTATATCAAAACCTCTCAATTACACAGCATAAGCATCCAATAACATAGCATTACCACTCAAAAACGTGATGGTTTGACTCTTTATTGTTTCAAAACCACATAATTCAAAAATACAGTATAACCAACCCATAATATAGCAAAGCTACTTAATAAGATAGTCTTTCAAGCCTTACCACTTAATAATTCAGTATAACCACACAATAACATAGCAAAACCACTCAATAACAAGTAAGTAATTTGACCCTTTATAACATAGAAAACACATCTCAATACAGTGTAAACACTCAAATGACATAGCAAAACCACTCAATAAAGACACTGTTTGACTCTGAACTATATGAAAATCACTAAATAATACAGCATAACCAACCAATAACATAAAAACAACCCAATAACGTGATGGTTTGACCCTTTGTTATAACAAAACCACTTACATTTGTAATAACACAGCATATCCACTTTAATACTTAGCTTTACTACATAATAACGTGATGATTTGATCCTTCATTATAACAAAACCACTTAATAACACAGAATAACTACCCCAAAACATAGCATTACTAATCAATAGCTTGATGATTTGACACCTTATTATAACAAATCCGCCCAATAACTTAGCATAACTACTTAATAAGGTGTCGTTTGACCTTTAATTATATCAAAACCTCTAAATTACACAGCATAAGCATCCAATAACTTAGCATTACCACTCAGTAACAATCTTTCCTCGTTCTCTCTGAAGAACCAGGACTGTTTTAATGTGGATTTTAGCAATATAAAGGATCAAACAGACATGCTAATCAGTGATTTGATACAATAAAGGGTCAAACCATCACGTTATTTGGTGGTTTTGTAATGTTATTGGGTACTTATGCTTTGTTCTTGAGTGGTTTCATTATAAAAAAAGGCAAACAACCACGATATTGAGAAGTTATTTGGTGGTTATCGTGTGATATTAAGTGGTTTTGTAATAGTAAAGTGTCAAATCATCACGTTATGGAGTAAGAATGCTAACTTATTTGGTTGCTATACTATGTTATTGAGTGGTTTTGTTATATTTAAAGATCAAACAATCACGTTATTGAGCGGTAATGCCAAGTTTTTGGGTAGCTATGCTGTGTTATTGAGCGGTTTTGCTAAGATAAGGATCAAATCATCACGCTATTTTGTGGTAATGCTACGTTATTGGGTAGCTATGCGGTATTATTTAAAATTTTTGTTATAGCAAATGTTCAAACCATTGGTTAGTTATGCTGCATTATTAAGTGATTTTGATAAAGTAAAGGGTCTAACAACCACTTTATTGAGGGGTTTGCTATGTCATTGAGTGTTTACACTGTATAATTAAGTGTTTCTTATGTAATAAAGGATCAAACGACTATGTTATTCAGTGGTTTTGCTATTTTATCAAGTGATAATACTTTATTATTAAGTTGTGTATATATAATGTAGGGTTAAAAGGCCATAATTTGAGTGGCTTTACTATGTTATTGGTTTTTATTAAGTTGCTCTGTTACTTTATTGGGTGGTCATACCGTGTTATTCACGATTCATTGAGTGTTTTTGCAATGTTGTTCTGTGGTTATGGTATGAATTTCTATATTTCTCACGTTTTTATTTTTCTAATTTGATCCTCTTATGATATGTACAAATACATTTAGTTTCATATCCTATATTACAACAAATATAAATCATGTTTGGAATACTTCTCAGAAATCTGTAATTTTAGTATGAAAAACCGACATTTTTACCCAAAATAGCAGAAAAAAGTAGTATTTTTGCTTCTAATACAAAGATTGTTCTTACATGTAGAACCATGAAATTACATCAGCATAAACGTTTCATCTATGGATTAAAGGAACTGTTTGCCTTCTATAGATAATATTCAGATATCTGTTGGTTTTTTTTACTGAAAAATGCGGTTTTTGCCCTAAAATTACGAAAAGTACGTATATCATGTTTTGTAAACATTTATTGCATGAGAAAAACATGAAAACACACTAGAAAACAGGTTCAGATATTCGATTTTATAAGTAGTAAATATCGTATAATCTCTATATAGACATAACGTCAGACAGTGCATGGAGTTTTTATATTTTCATTTCCATACTTCATAAACATCGACGGCGGGTGCGGCTAGCCAACAGGGGATGCTTACTCCTCCCGGGCACCTGGTCCCACCTCTAGCTTGCTAGGGGTCCGTCGATGTTTAATTTTGCGCTCTATTGTGAGTGCTGTTGAGATTATCGTCAGGATCTTCTTTAACTCGTTTGTGTCACACTTATGCCCTTTGCCGTTTGGAGCTCGTAAAAAAGTTCCCCGCGAGGGGTTTGACAGTAAGTGTTTTGAATATACTTTCCTGACATTGTCGCCATAGCACTCTCTATATAGACATAACGTCAGACAGTGCATGAAGTTTTTATATTTTCATTTCCATACTTCATAAACATCGACGGCGGGTGCGGCTAGCCAACAGGGGATGCTTACTCCTCCCGGGCACCTGGTCCCACCTCTAGCTTGCTAGGGGTCCGTCGATGTTTAATTTTGCGCTCTATTGTGAGTGCTGTTGAGATTATCGTCAGGATCTTCTTTAACTCATTTGTGTCACACTTATGCCCTTTGCCGTGTGGAGCTCGTAAAAAAGTTCCCCGCGAGGGTTTTGACAGTAAGTGTTTTGAATATACTTTCCTGACATTGTCGCCATAGCACTCTCTATATAGACATAACGTCAGACAGTGCATGAAGTTTTTATATTTTCATTTCCATACTTCATAAACATCGACGGCGGGTGCGGCTAGCCAACAGGGGATGCTTACTCCTCCCGGGCACCTGGTCCCACCTCTAGCTTGCTAGGGGTCCGTCGATGTTTAATTTTGCGCTCTATTGTGAGTGCTGTTGAGATTATCGTCAGGATCTTCTTTAACTCATTAGTATACAAGCTTATCTTACTTTTAATAGGTATTTTTCTGTAAAAAACATCAATTTAGAAGCCATTGAACTAAAATATTGAGCCAAATGTTATGTCATAGGAGAGAGAAGACTTTGTATTTATTATATAACCTAATAACAATCATAGATAAAACCATAGAGTTTAGGAGATTAAACAAAATGAAAAGTGTCGATTTTTATATATTTTTCAAGCATTTTTATTTCATTTCATGAATATTCAGGAATGTGCAAATTAGTTAATTTGCATATGATCACTTGATTAATAGAACAATCTTTCCTCGTTATATTGATACCAGTTACATATGTTTAGCTCAACATTTGGCCAAGATATGGCTATTTTCCTTAACCAATAGTGCTTTCATGACTTTAGCAGGGGGTTGCCATGGAAACGGTCGAAAAACACATAGCCTAAATGAGTTTATTTTTGAGTACATCCTGAAAACCGATTCTGTAGACCCTAAGGAACATTATGGTACCCGTGAAAAAAAGTACTCAAGGGGGTGCATGGGGGTCCCCACTGGCTCCCCGACTACAGTATGTCAGTCTCAGAGTCGAGAAAGCCAGTAGAATTTTCATCGGAACAGTTGAATGAACAACATTCCAAAGTGAGAACTTTGTTTTCACATTCGGTTGTGTCGGTATTGCGGTATTCGGTATTTTGCTAGGGGAACTACAATCGATTTTTGTCGGAGATCCCCTCCTTTTCCCAACAAGTCTTTAAAATTACTGTACAATTTCCACATTACGGTGTACTCTGTCCGCCATCACATTACAATGGAACATTTGTAAGGTACCTTACACACTGTGTAGCATCACGTGACTTAAGTTGGTGAAACCAAGAACACAAAATGGAGAGATACCGCTTGATTGAGGGAAAGAAAACAGGTACTGTGATGGTTGTGTTGATTCAACTTTATCTTTTCACAGCCGATGTCCTTGTAAAAGATGATATTTTGATGATTCTTTGTTTGTCAATCATGAAACCATTGTAGTTTTTACAAACATTCTGACAAAAGGAACGTCGTGGTCGAAATATGTTAAACACAATGTTGTGGTGGTTTCCACGAAAATATCTACAGCTTTTGTTACAATGTTTGTAAAAACAATGGCGTTTTACTTACTAACGATTCCATGATAGTAAAAGTATTATTTTAGACAAGGACATAGGCTATGAAAAGATAAAATCTAATCAAAGCAATTATTGCAGTTCCTGTTTTTCTTCCTCCAACTGAGCTTTTTATTAATTCGTGGTTTCACCAACTAAAGTCACGTGATGCTACACAGTGTTACAAATGTTCCATTGTAATGTGATGGCGGACAGAGTACGTACATTCTAGTTCTATGCACATGACATACTGCGTAACAATTTCATTTACTGAAGATCTTAAACGAAGATAATAATCAAAATTACGAGTATAATATTGTTAATATACATCTCGGTATAACACTTCAAAATTTCGTCGCCTCGTTACTCGTTACCGAGGAACGTCGATAGGAGCGATCATACTTATTGATACATGTAGGTAGTGTCAACATAGAATATTTGTGAAATGTGTATCAAAATCATTTACACAATTCACCAATATTTTATCTTGACATTAAGGGAGTTGTGCAGTGAGCAATTTCGGATTTATATTGGACTCTGAAGGACCTCTAAAGTTTGCTCATTGTATGCTTCTCGTTGTTTAATATTGACTACTGGTAGATTTATTGATGGGATGGTATTACGTGACTGTTTTTTTCTTGTTTATTGCCCATTGTATAGATATTTGAAGGGAGCGAAAGTTTTGTCTATGCAAGGAGTTGTAAGT
Source organism: Pinctada imbricata (assembly GCA_033119305.1). Lineage (NCBI taxonomy): Eukaryota > Metazoa > Mollusca > Bivalvia > Pterioida > Pteriidae > Pinctada > Pinctada imbricata. The sequence continues at coordinate 42,934,031 of VSWD01000006.1, forward strand.
TAAAAGTTGGGGTACGAGTTTCTTTTTGGCAACAGGTGTCTAGAGTTTTTCAGCTTAATAGTTAATAGAGACGTTTTTGCATATCTTTGTCTTTTTTAGTTTTGTCAGCTAAGACTTTGACGCACAGAAGCATATGAAAGAAAAAGTTTATGATGACGTTAATGCGAGATGAGCTATTGCATATGTACGGAACCGTTAGCAATGTTTTATTTGTTCATTATTTTGCATACATAATCATTAGGGGAAGACCATTCGATCCTGATTGGGGGGGGGGGGGGGGGTGGCAATTTTTTTCGGGTCCGATTACTTAGTTTATTTTCAATGCAGAGCCGAGCGGATTATTTATTTTACAATAAATCCAGGTCAGAGTAAGCAGAATAAGACACCTTATTTGCCATATTTCATTGCGAAAGCGATTTTTTTCTTTAAATAAATGTATAAATGACAAATATGGATAATTATTATGGATAATTATTAAAACTTATTCTGTTATTTCAGTATTTACTTTGAAGTTTGACCTTAATAAGCTTGAAAGCTGCAGGATTTTCATTTGTACATGTACTATATATGATAAAAATGGCCTATATTAAATCTTAACGATATTTCTCTATGATATCTAACCAAATATCATCCTCTTTGATATTTAAACGCATGACTGATTTAGAACTTTACTCATCTGATTAAGGAGGGAAAACATAATCCCATAAGTTGAAATGATTTTGACTTGCTTCGGTCGCAGTATTTTAATATTTGATTAAATACATATTTTCTGTTCATAACATGTATTCCTGCTATGATTTGTTTAAAATGATCCGTTTCTTTATTATAATAAACATATACATGTTCTACATGTACCTATGGAAAATAAATAATATATGCTTTATTCATTATCATTATGATAAATATATCTCTTGTCATTTACAAGGAATCAGCAGAATTTCGTTTTCTCGGTAATGATATACCTATCGCTAACCTATCCAGGTTAAAAACTTTTGTAGAAATTTAAGTAGTATAGCGCATGCATTAAGTTGATTTGATTTTGTATTGTATATATATTTTCTCAATATGTTGATGATGAGAAACAAAATAAACTTGTAAACTTGTAAACTTGCTAACACAAAGCATAATCTAAACCTAAATCTAACCTGATCTAACACTAAATGTGTCGTTATCTGCAAATCATTTAATTTCCATTGTTATTTTCAAGAAACGAAGATTCTGATTGGCTGAGAAATTTTGTTGATACATCGATCAACACAATTTTTCACGGAAGTCTATTTATAGCACTATTTTTAGAACTGGGGGTTCCCTCAAACACGAATGAACTCGTTGTTAAAAATACAATTTGTTGATGTTTGCTTATCATTTCAAAGGTACCATTTCTTTTCATCTTACTCAAAAATTAACAGTGCATGTAGAATTTGCTCAAACTGGTCCTTATTCCAAAGATATAGAGAGATGATCGTTCGCTGTTTAAATAATGGCGGCTGCCATAACTTGTTTTGGCAGACGTATCACTGCGAAACCTTCCGACTTACGAAATAAAGTGCGGTCATTGATTGTTTTTAAATCCAAGAAAACAGTCTATTTCCCATAATTAAATGATAAGAAAATCATTTAATTTCCATTGTTATTATTAAGAAACGACGATTCTGATTGGCCGAGAAATTTTGTTGATACCTGTATCAACACAAAACGGAAGTACGCGCTTAGCAACGTCATTAGCAACGTCGTTAGCAAATACACGTTGGAAAGCAACAAAATGAAATGATAAGTAATCAATTTAATATTTTTTTGGTTGATCGAGATAGCAACACCAAAAATTGAGGAAAAGCTTGTGCATCTTGCGCTACGCGCACGATACAGTTTTCCCTCAATTGATACCTCGATCAACCAAAAAATATAACAATGATTCCTTAATGAATCTTATATTTTTTCTACGCGCATTGATGCAGTTTTCTGTCCAATTTTTCGGGTGATACCTGCATCAACAGAAAAAATAAAAGATTCAATTCTTAAAAGAAAGAACTGCGACGTAAACGGATAAAAAGCTTAACGGGATATCACACGCGTTTCAGTAGCCTCCCTTAGACGAGAATTTTAAAGAAATCTCCACGCTGAAGATTTCCGATTTTCGTAACTTAAAATGTCTTGATGTAATCACTCAATCGGCAAGTCGATCCAATAGCTCAGAGGTAGAGCTCTTGCCTACCATACGGGAGGACCGTGGTTCGAGTCTGAGCGCAGGGGTAATCATCAGATTGATATTCGTAGGAAAATGGTTATTTTTTTTCTTTGCAAAGTAATTGTAAGCCTAGAGTGACCAACAATAGTCAATTTTTTGCTGAAATTGAACTTATTTGAAAAAAAATTGTTAAGACTTTTTTACCTACATACATATGTCGTATCTATTCAGAAATAAGTCAGGTGTCAGTAAAGTGTTTGAATGTAGAGAAACTTATACTATAGAACTTTACACATGTACCCATATGGTAACATCATTACACATACTGTTGTGTTATCATACAAGATCTGTATTCGGCTCTATTTATTTACATATTGAAATCTTTGTGAGTGAAGGAACACTGCTGTGATATTTCAAAAAAGTTGGTTATATAAATTCGGATGCTTTTGTCTTTGGTCACATAGTAAAGAAAGATAACTCGAATTGCACTTTTAATTTTTTACATGATCATTTACACATTCTGTCAGATTTTGCAAAATATGACGTGGTCATTGAATGATTTCTTTCTTTAAGAATTTGCACAATATGATGATGGAATCATATGTGAAGTTTCGTTTGAAAATCTTGGGCTGAAAAACAAATAAAGCCAAGAAATGAGCATTTCCATTACAATCAATGGATGGCTAAAAAGTCTGATCAGTTTCAAAATCTCAAAATTTTGGATGGTGACCTCCTAATATTGTCCCTTACATCTGAATTACATTAGGAAATCAGAATTATGCTTTTTTTCTGAAAACAAGTGTTGTATAACATGAAACGTGTGATATCACCTTAAATAACACAAATAAGTTCCAGAAATTTCTTTGAAAATGATATATGCTTTTACAGGTTGACTACAATTTAAAAAAAACATAATCTTTCAAATGTGAAGTTTTCAGTTTACATCGGCAGATAAGGTTACAGAAGTGCAGATTCTATTCCTAGCAACCAATTATCTGTTCAATGGAATTCCCCTAGTACACTCATGGCTTCAATCTGTCTACAAGTTGAATAGCTGATGAACTGCATTTGGCAGTCTTTAAGGCAGACTTAAGGTGCTCAATAACGCTCATTCCTCGATGAACAGTGTCGTGCGAAAATCTCCAATGGTCAAGCATACGCATCGCGCATTGGACCTCGTTTTGAGAAAATTCTTTTATTTCGGCTACTTCATTCTTGTCCATTTGTAGTACTTTGCCGAGATCTTCCCATTTTCTACCTACTTCTTGTGCTAGTTTCTCCAGACTCTTCGTAGATAGCAATCCTTTAAATGCAAAAATGCGGAGTTAAACCTTACGGAGGAATAGGAATTTTAAATAATCTAAAAAATCCATTTGTATCATTTTTTTTTCATTATTGGGATAATTACATGTACATATTTGCAATGGAATAAAATTTCTACGAAATAAAATATAGGACAGGCTCTCGTATGAATCAGATAAGAATGGTGAAAATAGACAGGTTAACATATGATATGTGAAAAGCAAGTGTGTTAAAACAAACAGATTTTTTTCTGAATTTTTTATTTCTATTTTGATGTATAAGCAATTTCAGAATGTGTAATTCAATTCTTACTTAAGTAAATGAAGATGAAACGAAATATTAATATCTTTTAAAGAATTATTGGGAAAGAATGGCGCGTAATCCTATCTGTATAATTCAACCAAAAAGCTTTGTTTACAATCAAAGTGCATAACTGAAAATTCCTTCTGATTATTCATATAGGGTTATATCAGAACAAGATAAACACAAACATCCTGTCAACCTGCCATCTCCGTACATGGACAACTAATTGAGATATTTTACCATCTTTTTCTCCGCTGTAAAGATGCACAAATGCCAATACTTTGTCTGCCAAATCAGGATAGTGTTTCTTCATTAAATCTACGATTCCTTTCACCTGTCATTACAATGTTAGAAAAGAAAATGTACTTGAAGATATCAAAATTAAAACCATAATTGACTGACATTTGTATAACTGATTAATTCGAATTAAAGTTTCATTTTATTAAGAAATGTTACCTTATTTTCGCTCCTTGGTCTCTGCGCTGCCCAGTTCACAATAAATGTTTCCCATCTATCTTTGCTATCCCCATCTTTAGACTCTTTCTTAGCACGATTGTCGAGCTGTCTATAATTCTTGCCAGCGAGGTCTTTGAAGAACGTTTCAGGACTGTTTGGCTGATGTGATAGCATCACTCCGACATATTTTGCGACGATAGAAACTACAGAGATAGTCATAAATTCTTATTCGAATTAAGTTTCGGAGTACAGATATAACATATTTCTAACACTGAATTTACAAATGCAGTTAATCAGACACCAGTAAAATATTACGAAAGCCGATTGGGCTCATTTTAAGTGGTAGTGGGAAAAACATTTTCTCGTAATTACGAAAAAAAAAGTCGTTACTACGAGACAAAAAGTCGTAATAACGGGAAACTTTCTCGTATTTACGAGAAAAATTCTCGTTATTATGTTTTTTATTTTTCGTAATTACGAAAAATTATCGTTATTACGACTTTTTTCTCGTAATAACGACTGTTTTCTCGTAATTACGAGAAAATGTTTTTCCCATTACCACTCAAAATGAGCCAAATCGGCTTTCGTGAAACATACTCAACAGAGGAAATTTAATTTAAAAACTTGAAAATGATTAAGAAATCGTCACATCTGAGTTTCCCGTCCAGACTGGAGGGAATTCAGTTAACCATATCATTAGCCATATATTCAGTAGATGCATGGACACTGATTGTCATTTCCTTAATTTGTGTATTTGATAAAAAAAGTACCTTCAGGGTCTAGGAGGATTGGGGCATATCGCTGGAAATCATCTCCCTGTATAGATAGAAAATATGAACTCAGTTACCATTCCAACACAAACCGTAATTTTCATAAGAGTTCTTGTTATTATGTACTTTATACAAGTTCTGTAAGAGGACCAGAATTCAAAGAAAAAAACCATAAAGAAACAGTTAATGCGAAATATATAAGCAACAAGGTTTCTGCCACGAAAGTATTACATTTACTTGAACAATTTTCCTATTACCGGTTTATTCTGATCCTTTTTTTTTTCATCGAAATCTGATTATGTTTTGTAAGTTTTTCCATAACTTGTGGGAACAGCGTATATCCATTTTAACATTTTAAAATGCCAACAAAAGTTTGAAAAAAAATGTACAACTGCATTTATGATTGACAAAGTGTCCATGTCAGCAAAGCAAGTTCTCAACAATAGAATAAAATCTGGCCCGTGGAGTCAGCTGACTGCGTATTACATACCACGTAATAGTCATATGTCTGGTGTAAACGTTTACTTTAGATTAACCATTTCTGCAAGTGAACATAAAGTCAAATTCTGTCCCTTTTTTACGGGCAGTGATGGTATTCAAGAATTTTTTTTTTCATTTTTTAAAGAGATGACTTGACTTATGTTTCTTAGGCATAGAACACTGAATTCCCCAAGCTTATGAATAGTCTGTACGGTACTTACCACCGGGAGATAGCAGACGACAGAGTCTGTCATCATTGTTCTTCCACGTCCTTCTACGAAAAATTGTATTCTGCCGACGTAACGTCCAAGAGATACTTTTCCTTTCTTATTCCCTTCCTTTATGGTAAAAACTCTCTCTATAGGACAGGATATGGAGAAAAATTGCTGTGAAAGTTTATCCTGATCCTCTACTGCCATCTGGATATTCCCAACGGTTGTGACCCGGACATTGTCGCCATCTCCTATTCCGATATTAATTACTCTTTTCGGGCCACTGACGAATCCTCGAGCTTCTACGTCTTTTATGCACTTCGGCATTTGTTCAGGTAAGGCCCAAGCAACGCACACTTTCGAGACATCTTTGATATTCTGTCTTATTAGAAGTTCAACTGGCATCTGCATAGAGAGGTCATGTATTTTTTCGGCCATTTTGCGAATGCTAACGTCATTCATGGCTTTTGGGGCGACCAGTCCAACAACTCTACAAATTGATTTAGATAAATAATAACATCACATACATTTGAAATGATTTCATTTAATTTAAAATCTAGAATCAATTGCAACATTTACTGCACTCATTAAAATTGAGATGAAGTGGTTTATTGATGAGGAAAGTACATTGCTTACTACAATGCTCTGATAAGAAAGAACCGATATGGTTAAATTTTCTGACAAAATGACTATTTAGTTAACAAGATTCTAAAACACATTTATGAGCAAGTACCTGTACAAGTCTCTTCCCTTTGGGAGGTTGATTTGTACAGTATCTTTCTCCTTTTTCAAGTCTTTCCATGGATATAGTTTGGTGTCCGCTTCCTCCGAGCCCATGACTACTACTGTAATGTCACCTGTAATTTGTCGGAATAAGAAAAAGTAATAGATGTTAAACGTCTTCAAATTGAATAGCATCATTTAAGAACAGATAAATTGGCAGCATGGACCAGACATGCACGTTTCGGGTACTTAACCCTCGTCAGTGATCCTCATTTCTAAACAATGTAATATGCCAAAAAAGTATGAAAGTTACTATGTCGAAAAAGCGTACCGAAAGACGTAACTGGATGGGTGGGATATGATGCTGCAGGACCCACTTTTTCGAAATTTAAAGAAATTTTGAATTTTGATAACAGAAATTTTAGAATGCGATGAAGAAACGATCAACCGAAATTGATCGAACTTGGCTACATGTGCCCTCGGAGACTCCTGGTCCACCAGCAGTGACACTCACCGAGTGGTAAAAATGTTAAACGTCTTCAAATTGAATAGCATCATTTAAGAACAGATAAATTGGCAGCATGGACCAGACATGCACGTTTCGGGTACTTAACCCTCGTCAGTGATCCTCATTTCTAAACAATGTAATATGCCAAAAAAGTATGACAGTTCCTATGTCGAAAAAGCTTACCGAAAGACGTAACTGGATGGGTGGGATATGATGCTGCAAGACCCACTTTTTTAGAATGCGTTGAAGAAACGTTTCATCATTTGTCAAGAACCTTCAACATTCCTCATCATGTATCGTATTAGAACTGTTGCACACCGTATGATAGTAGTCTTGAAGACAGGGACGGTACGTTTTTTTTTTCAAGTAGAAATCCTCTCCCATATTTGCTTATACAAATCAATGAATAAAAGTCACAAAGTCTCAAACACAAAAGCCGAAACCAAATTCCAAATGCCACAATAGATAGACTTACTAATGTTGGTAAAATTACGAAACAGAACTTCCCACACGAAAGGAAGACAGGGAAAACAGACAGAGAAAACGACGTAAGCCTCACATACAAATACAAAGGACAACAATTGTTTTAGTGCAAGTGCGGAAGGCGTTGTAGAATAATGGAGATCTATTTAAATACGTGAATGTAATTCATATTACACATTGAATACCGCACGTACCTTCAAAATCTGATCCTGATATATCCTCATCATAGTCTGAACTGTTCTGTACACAGGCGTCTTCAAGTAGTCTGGCTAGGTAAGTTTGATTTGTATTTCGCAAAGCGTCGATCAAGCCTTCAAATTCTTTTGTTGTGCATCGTTCAAGATAATCCAAAAATTTTGCTGATTCTTTCTTATTCTTTAGAAAGAAAAGTAATTTATTTGTCTAACTCGAAATGTATATTAATCACATTATCGATGACAAATATGAATAATGACCATATCCCTATATACAGCACAAAATCGCTAATTCAGTAAATCATAAACCGAAGGAATACAAAATCAGGATAAAAGAAGAACCAAAGTAAACAAACAAAAACCTCCACCACATGAAAAGAAGCGAACTCCCGATATGGGAGGGAGACCAGGAGCCCAGGAAGAGTCAGCATCTCCTGCTTGCATGCAATACCCGATATTTCAATTAGGTAGAATTGTCACATCCGGTTACTTCCATTTTGGAAGATATAAAGAATTATCTTTGGTTGGTCGGTAAAAATGGTCTATTACAGAATATCATCCACCAATCTGGAGAGTGGGACATCATAGTGTATGACGAGTTCCCCATATCGATGATTTGAAACTTCAATATGCCATCAATCAAAAGCTTTGAAAGGATTGAACAAGGATATGCGTTTGTGTTTCTTAAATGGTAAATGTTCTTTTCAAGTAATAACATGTAATTGAAAGTGATGTTTCACGATTACATCAGAAAGTTAAGCCATCGTTCCACTGCAATCCCGATGTACCTACGACCATTCCCGACCAAATTTTTCACAAGAGCGGGTAAACCCTTCACGACTTTTTTCATTTTTTTTTAAATATCACGATCTATTCCCGACCGATTCCCAATCAATTTATGACCGATTCACGCATTAACGCCAACTTACTTACGCTTAACCCGCTCTACTCACGATCATATTGCCGACCAAGTTCTGTTCTATCCGATTAAACTACGATCTATTCCCGACCAAAACCCGATCTATTCCCAATGCAATCCCGAGACTTTACTCGACGCATTCCAGTTCAAAACACAATTTCCAACTTTAAAAATTGTCATCCAATGATCGTATCGGCCAAGAAGAAGCCTATATTTCTCATTTTGACCAAACCTTACCAAAAAATGTCGCGATCTACATAAAAATTTTCCTTACTTAAAAAGTGGCTCTTGATAGCCAAGAACAGCTCATTTGTTTCTTGTTCGTGTTATCGTCGCCGCGACGAGACCAGGTGCCCAGGAAGAGTAAGCATATCCTGCTTGCATGCAACACCCGCCGCTTCAATTCGGTAGAACTGTCACATCCGGTTACTTCCATTTCGGAAGACATCGAGTACAATCTTTGGTTGGATGGTTCAAATGGTCTATGACAGAATATCATTTAACATTCTGGAGAGTGGGACATCAAAGTGTATGACAAGTTCCCCATATCGACCGTAGAACTTCCTCAGTGACGATGTTAGTCGGTCACAATCATATCCCTGACTGAGAAGCTTATCTGAAAGACGCATAGCTCTCAGAACAAAATCCGTATATTTGGTACTTGCTCTGGCATAGCGTATCAACTGAGAGATGAACACGCCATAAGCTGGCGATGAAGGGATGTTGCTACTCAGAAAAGGAAAGTTTGTAATGCTGAAATTGAAGTCGTCACGTTTGTCATAGAGTGAGGTGTTCATGTGACCATCAGTGTCGTAGGACAACATTATGTCCAAATAGGATGCTGAATTATTTGTCTCCGTAGTTTCTTTGACTTCAAGCTCTGAAGGATAGATACTGCTCAGGTAATCCGTGAATTTTGGATTATTGATGGACAACACATCGTCTATGTATCTGTAAGTGAATTTGAAGTCAGAAGCTAAGTATCTTTTCCCATCAGAGACCAAAGATTGAATGAATTCAGCTTCGTACGAGTAAAGGAAAATGTCGGCAAGGAGTGGGGCACAATTGGTCCCCATTGGAATTCCGACAATTTGCTGGAAGACCTTTCCTCCAAACACAACCAATATGTTGTCGATCAAAAAGTATAACATCTGAATAATATCTGTTTCAGTGTACTTATTTTCAGAATCGGACTTTTCTTTTACAAAGTAGGTTTTGTCATAGTTCACAACAATAAATTTGTATTTGCGATTACCTTTCTTACTTGTAAACGCATTACTTATAATTTTTGCGAGTCTTTCTTCAATTTAGAATGTAGAATTGTAGTGTAAAGTGTCGAAAAATCAAAGGCTTTGATCGAATGGACTCTATTAAAATGAGTGGATTTCAGATGTTCTAAACGTTCCTTCGAATTCTTTAAAATCCACATCTGGTTGATACCACTGCGAGAATATACTGTCGAACAATATTTTTGAAGCCCAGATATGATTTCAGATAAAACTTTGGTGAGTAACCCCGACCATTTCATGACCACAAAGAGAGCGGGAAAGTTTCCCGTATTTTTTCAACCCCTCCCGACCTAGCAATTTTGGGAGTCGGGAATGAGCGTAGGTACATGTACAGTGGGATTGCAGTGGAACGAGGGCTTTTTAAACAACTTGAAGTTTCTATATGTTCATGTTACCATACTTATCGTATGACCGTTTAAGACTGCAAAATTACCATCTCTGGTGAACTGAATGTTTATTTAACATATTTGTGTCTAGGGGATACGTGAACAGTGTACGTCTTAATGTAAATATGTTCCGAAAGATATTTGAAGCATTTTTCATCCAAAAATACTACCAAAATATTTGTCGTCGACATCTTTCAGATACATTGGAATTAGTTTCAGAGTGCAAACACAACAAAAAGTATACCAGAGAAGAGAGAATATGACAGAATTCTGTAAGTCTACATTAATAAGGCAACCTTAAACCCCCGAATTGAGACAGGACCAGGTGCAAAGGAGAAGTTAGATTCCTCTGACTGTATGCAACACCCGCCGCGAATGCAAAATAGAAATGTGTCAAATTTAGTAATGTCCAAATAGGTAAAAGACGGTCAATTGAATAGGTCGTACTCAAGAATGTCCTTAATCATTCTTGATAGGCAAATGTCCAAATTTTCTCTGAAGCGACTATAGAACTTTCTTAGTGACATCTTAAGCCATCCCTCTAAATAACCTTGAGCAAGCAGCATACTGGCGAGCCGGTGAGCTGCGAATAATAATATCCCTTGAATGAAAAATGGAATATGGTAACTAACCTTCATTTCTGAACAAAACTCTGAAGAAATGAAATCTGATTCCTTCATATAGTCCAGGACGCTGTCTAGTGTCATTTCCTTAGCAATTGTTCCTCTGCAACTTTGTAAAGCCTTCATATGGCTCAACTCTCCTGTGTTTCAGAATAAAATGTGCACTTGATACGATGATAGAAATAATGTACAAGTCGATTTTCGAATAAGCATTAATTTGAAAATTTGCGAGATCTTGAAAAGTATTAAAAACTTGTCTCTAATCATTTTACAGCAACATGTTCAGAGAAAAGAGTAAAGATTGTTCAGCAAATTGAATTCTTAACGTAATCGTTAAAGTCAACCCATCGCTTTCTTTATTTGCGAAAGATTGCTAGGTGTGGTGCTGCCTCTGCCTTCATCGTTGTACCACCTTTTTCAAAACATTGTACACCGACATAGAAAGTGATATTCAATAACAAACCATTTCAGGTATAGGGCCTTAATCTGTCCAAATGAAAGGTTGAACTCCTCAGGTGATATTTCAAGCGAAAGTTATCATGTTCTCGCTAAAGGCCAAAGGAAACGGACTGCGGATGTACATCAATTTGCAAAATTGTTTTGCTAACTCAAGCCAATTCATCTTGTTAGAATTGCAGCATTACTATTAGAGGTTTTTATATACAATATCTATAGGCCTACGAAGACCTCAGTATACCATTTCGAGTGGTTGTTGATACGAAAGTAATACGGTCTACAGCCTCATTTGTCAGAAGTGTGGCTGATGCACGTCCAAGTTGTGTTCAGTTAGGTATAGGTATCTGGCCCGTCACCTTCTGTCGATTTTACAGGTGTATATTCGATTTGTGCATGTACCTCACGTAAAAGCATTTTGAATTAAACTTGTTTGAAAACGTCATATTTTTAACACTGTTTTCCTGAATTTAACGCTTGTTCCAAAAGACTAATATGACGTAACAATACTTTTACGTCATATACCTGCACTAATGGGAAGTAACTCGAAAAGATCGAATTGTGACTCAGTCATGTAAGAGATTCCCATTTTTCTATATTGGGAAAAATACACAAAAATGGTATCTTACGTATTTTCTTGCTTGGATTTACAGGCATTTGAAGCAGTACATCTTTCTGTAGCTTTTTCTCAAAATATAACTCATGCGTAGGCGATATAACGGTCACATTATCCAGGTCCCGCCGATTCTCTGCCATTTTATCTACGTTTGCTACCTGTAATAGTCATTTTCATTGATTGACGGAAATGCTTCTTGATAGTTTTTTGATACAGATTGAGAAAGAATGGATTTTTCAGCAGCACGATTTGTTTCTTGAAAAGTACCTTCGAATAGATTGTTAGTACTCCGTACCGTACATATGATGAATGGTCAATATTAGGATTTTATCTAATGAATACTAAAGAAGAATAAAATCAGAATTACCCAAGTTTGCTAAAAAACAAGAAGAAAAAACAAACAAACATATTACAAAGATCATGAATGCCTTTGAAATTATATCCTTATTAATTGTATGGAGAAAATAAAATTAACCTTCATGTGCAGTTCCACGGGCCATTGCACGGTGTTTGGTATTGCTGTTACACATGTTCTGGAATCTACATCTGACGTAAATGTGCCTCCTTCTGGGGTTATGGGAATTATCTGTGTTTTCAGTTTGGACACAACTACAAGATCGAGTTTTTTAAAATTGTTGACTTCAGTCGCAGCCAAGGGAATATCCTGCAATAAAATGCAAAGACAGTCATTATCATGCTGTAGTTTTTATTTATCACCTTTTATTATATAGTCTCTTTATATTTCTATCCCCATTGCCTGAGAACTGTCACGTGACGAGTCATTGTCTCATCATATTGACCTGTGAGGGGCGATTTCATGAAATATCACTACCGCGAAAACTCTTGCTTCCGGTTTACCATGAAATATCGAAAACGCGCGAAATTTATATCTGTGTGACGTCATTAACGTCATTTCGTAAACAGCCGCAAGGACCCTGAAGCTTAGCTCAAATTCTTGAATTTTGAGCCAATCTACGGATTTTGACTCTAAAATATTCTTCATTTGAATCATTGAATGAATTCCATTACATTCAGGGTAATTCAGCGACAGAAAATGCTGGTATTTTAAACACGTCTTGAAACATTTTCACAGAAAAGTCGATGTCAGCCATTTCGAAAAGGCTTTTATAAATACTGATTAAGTCCACTATATGATAAAACAATTGTGGACTTTTCACTCGGTGAATATGGTGTGATATTATCTGAATTTGAAAATATTGACCTCGGCTGTCGCCTCGGTCAATATTTTCAAATTCAGAAAATATCACACCATATTCACCTCGTAAAAAGTCCATAATTGTATATTATTATATAGTATGTTTATATTCCCACTCTCATTGGCTGAGAACTGTCACGTGACGAGTCATTGTCTCATCATATTGACCTGTAAGGGGCGATTTCATTAAATATCACTACCGCGAAAACTCTTGCTTCCGGTTTACCATGAAATATCGAAAACGCGCGAAATTTATATCTGTGACGTCATTAACGTCATTTCGTAAACAGCAGCAAGGACCCTGAAGCTGAGCTCAAATTCTTGAATTTTGAGCCTATCTACAGATTTTATCTCTGAAACATTCCTCATTTGACTCATTGAATGAATTCAATTACGTTCAGGATAATTCAGCGACAGAAATTGTTGATATTAACACGTCTTAAAACATTTTCAAAGAAAAGTCGATGTCAACCATTTCGAAAAGATACCTTTATAATTACTGATTAAGTCCACTATATAATAAAACAATTGTGGACTTTAAAGTCGGTAAGAGTGTTTCACATATGATAAACTACCTTTTCTACATCTTTTGGTTTGTCCTTTATCATTTTGACCTGATGCCACACTCCGCCATCTTTTCTTATTTTCATAACAACCTCTCTGGACTGATCCGAAGACTTATATGGTACCAATATCATCATAGGCACCTGTAATAATATAAATCACACCTGTAATAATATAAATCACGTTTGAAGTAGTGTTCTGCGTTTAAGATAAAGCATATTTAATAAAAAAAATTGCAAGAAGAAATATTTTAAAATAGAAGAAAATCAGATCAAACACAACGGGATAGGAGAAAAAATCAAGCACTTCTATTATCTCAGTCACAGCATTAAGTAAATAGTAGTATCAGACAGATTTTATCTTAAATGGTTTACTGGTAGGCTTATCGTCTCCTTCTCATCACAAGAGATATGAATAACATCAGACTGAAGATAGTCTCCCCTTTGTAGACATCCATGAGGGGTATGTACTGAGCAAGTAACGTCGGTCTTCGAAAACCCCTTCGGACCGTCCATTGCCCAAGTCATACAACAAATATTCCTGTGGAAGGAATCCATAGCACCATCTGTACGCTTGTATCTGTTCAAAATGAATGAAGTTGCATTCATAAAACAAAATGCCCGATTACTTCCAATCTTTACATATTACATGATTTATATTCCAAGTAGTCTACTCCTTTTAGGTTATTTTCATTATCAAAAACTAAGATACCTATAGATGTTCCAAATCTCTTTTAAAGATGAGTTCAATTTTATAACTTACCTGTGTACTGGCCAATTATCCGGATTTCGCCTTTTCATCTCTTCCATTTTATCTCTCTTTTCTTTTTCCTTCCTTCTTTCTTCTTCCTCTTTTAAACGTTGTTCCTCTTCTTTGCGTTTTCTCTCCTCTTCTTCTTTGCGTTTTCTTTCTTCCTCCTCTTTTCGTCTTCTCTCTTCCTCTTCTTTTCTTTTTTCTTCTTGTCTCCGTCGTTCCTCCTCCTTTCTCTTCCTTTCCATTTCTGCTTCATCCTCTTCTCGTTCCTTCCGTCTGTCCTTCGTCTCAATACTTTTTGCATAGCGATCTATATTATCTTTCAGGTTCTTTAAAAGCGAGATGGCCTCTTCGCCGTCTTCCTCGACAGATAGCAGTACTTGTTGTGTTTCGTTCATAAGTTTTAGCAGCTCATTTTGTTGCTCGGAAATCTTTTGCACCTCTTCTATGAGTTTAAGCCTTTCACGGACAAAATCTTTCCTAGAAGGATTAAAAAAAAATTGTTAGCACTACTGTTTTAGAGAAAGTTTCAACCAGTTATGGAAGTTGTAGACTTGCAGATGGACTCGCTATGTTTAGTCATTAGAGAGAATGATGTATGTCATTGCAGTTCGTAACTCAAAATCAATCGGTCATTCGATAAGAAACATGGGTTTAAAACAATTACAAGGATTGTCAATTGTTCTTTTATATAAATTTCAGTGCATTTTATGCGCCTTTCAACAAAATAAATGTCTCACCAGTGATGTAAATAAGTTATTTGCATTTTAAAACACAAAAGTTAAAACCGAATAAAACGAATCCTGGTGACAAATGGAAACATTCTAAAATATCATGAACAGCGATTGTAACCAAAAGCAGTCTGATTTGCGAATTGTTTGTGGGTTTGTGGAAAAATAATCACTCACCCGTTAATTCCAATGACAGACCTACAATGCAAAAATGAAAACAGAAATAAAGCATTATTTTCATTTTTATACAGAAATTACTTTTTACATATAACAGTGAAAAATGAAATCGGAAATATTCTTATCCATAACTTTAGATATATTTGCATCGAGAAATGGTAAGGTTATGAAATATTAATGAAATCAAACATTTGTACAAGTATTAGCTTTTTAAGAAAGCTTTTCTGGCGTCAGCAATCATCAAAGTTGCAAGGAACCAATCTTTTTCATGGAAAAGGGGGAGGGGGGTACTCTGCACATTTTCAATTATTTCAGTTATACATGTTATTGAATCATAACAGTTATTAAAATGAAATCAAAGATGATTGCTTAGATACTTTACTAATAAGATAGGCAATAAGTTGTTAAAAAACCCAACGATTTTCAAGTGTCAAAACTCGCAATACGTGTATATGTAAAGCGGTGAGTAGAGCGGTGGTCACAACCCGCAGTACGTGTACGTACGTGCTGTCTACGTGCAAAAGCTTAGGCAAACCTAGGGTATCCGTACGGTGTCCGTGCGTTGTCAGTGCGTATCCCGTACGGCCTCCTTTCGGATTTGGGAACACACAGATAGGACGTCGCAGTTTTAGTGCATACAGGACATTCGCTGCGTCTTGTCTACATGCTGTCTACGAACTCAACAAGAAGTACGACACACACGTTGCAAGTACGTGCAACGCACCTTCGACGCAAGGAAATGAGGACTCCGTGCGTTAGCAATACGTGTAAATTCGACATCCTTACAATAACGTAGAAGACGTACGGAGAAAGTACCTTGTAAGCAATGACAATTATGATAAAGACCATATCCCTATAAACAGCAAAAAATCGATAAATCCCGAAATGGGAGGGAGACCAGGTGCCCAGGAAGAGTCAGCATCTCCTGCTTGCATGCAACACCCGTCGCTTCAATTCGGTAGAATTGTCACATCCGGTTACTTCCATTTTGGAAGATTTAAAGTATAATCTTTGGTTGGATGGTACAAATGGTCTATGACAGAATATCATCCCCCATTCTGGAGAGTGGGACATCATAGTGTATGACGAGTTCCCCGTAGAACTTCCTCAGTGACGATATTAGTCGGTCACAAACGTATCCCTGACTGAGAAGCTTATCTGAAAGACGCATAGCTCTCAGAATAAAATCTGTATATTTGGTACTTGCTCTGGCATAGAGTATCAACTGAGATATGAACGCGCCATAAGCAGGCGATGAAGGGATGTTGCTACTCAGAAAAGGAAAGTTTGTGATGCTGAAATTGAAGTCGTCGCGCTTGTCATAGAGTGAGGTGCTCATGTGACCATCAGTGTCGTAGGACAACATTATGTTGCACGCAGGTCGTAAGTACGTGCAACGCATTTATTTGTTTTGCTCTACATATGATGTTTGTAACCACCCATGCGTGCGACGTGCGTTGACGCACTCCTTCCGTTCTCATGGCACTTCCTTCCTTGCGTCATAAGAAAAACACAGTGCGCGTAGCCTCCACAAACACGCACGTCCTAAAAGCACGCACGGCGGGTTGTGACCAGCGCTTTATCGATCGGCGCTACTTTGCGTGTGTACACTACCATAGTGAAATATCTGTTCTCTCTATATATATCGCTGTGTGCGTGAACGGCTGTATTACATGTACGTATGAATGGAGCATTCCTGCATATCATATTAATTTGCGCGCAAAAGCAAGTTTTTACTAAAAGTAGGACTCGGATACAGGACCGGACGAAATAAAATGAGGAAGAAAACGATGGAATTTTAAGAAAAAAATAAAAGAAAGAAGAAATCTATCCATATACAAATTTAAAGGTCGTACGACTGAAGTACTTAACCAGATATCAAACTGTTTTGTTCTCAAGGTCAGTCCCCGGAACACCCCGATTCAGATCCTCCAGTTAGAAATTAACATGACGTTATCTTCGTATGCAGTCGGCCGTTTCCGTCGACAGCTAAGTATCATGCGCATGCTTGCTGTCATTGGAAACGGAAGTAAACTTTTATTAGTGCGCGTATGTTACCTCTTCGGAGTATGAGCATGCGGAAGTAAAATCATTCCTAATGGTCCGGCTCAGGACCAATAAACCAAAATTACTGTGATTAAAAAACTATAAAGCAAAGAGCAAATACCTACAAAACCGGCCAGTCAATATAGAAAATAAAGGAATATGATTAGCAGAACCCTCCAACTTGGAATAAGATCAGGTAACCAGAAGGTTCAACACCTCCTGAGAGATTATCTCAGCACATCAACATCATACGTAGAGTAATAGTGTATGAGAAGATCAAGGGAAGGTAGAGCCACCAAAATGAAATGTAAATCAAATTAAAAGTGCTTCGGATTATGACTATGAAATCTCCTACTAAATGCCAGTCTGACGTAAAACCAATCTAGAGACTGAAACGTGTCGATACATGAGCAATTAGAGAAGGCTTGCTAGGGTTCATAAAAGAAGCAAGAAAAAAGTTATCATTAATTCAGAATATGAATTAATTAAGACATTTCTAGATCTGAACAACAAGAAAAGATCTTCTCTATTTGAGATTTTGGGAGATATTTGCTTCCTTGCCATCATGATGTACAGCCGTTTAAAGAACAGGAAAGGATAGCCTATGTTTAAAAAGCAAATATTATGTCAGAAGCTAAAAATAATAATTCGTGATATATTATTCGTGATATACTATTATTCGTGATATACTATTATTATTATTATTATACCAAATTATTCGTGATATACTGTTGATAGTCCCCTAGAAGTCGTTCGCATATCAAGTTACATTATGTAGAATCTTTGCATTGACTACCAAATATAAAAATTCAAGTTTTCTGTCACAAAGTATTTTGATTTTTTTTTAAAGCTAAGGGTTATCTTCCCTCCCAAAATATTGTTTATTGAATTTGAAGACGTTTAACTACGGAAGCTATCTAACATTTCGGTATACAAAAGGATTTTATTTTTTAATTCAGACCTTTAAATGTTGACTGCTGATGATAATCTCTTGTATATTAAGATGTATCATTTGTGGTTTGACTGTTTAATTAGAGATATTTCGTTTAAGAACGAACTTAACTTTAAAGGCAGTTGAACCAAGGAGAAGTTATTGGATGTCTTATGAAAATCGAACACTTTCATTTTAGAGGAGCGTTTTTCACAAAAATACGCTTCTTAATGAGATTTACTCAGCTCGTTACAGTCTTGGGATATACTTAGCGTGTTATATCAAAGAGCACTGACTTTTGCCCATCAAACAAAAAGAGTGTTCGGGTTTTACAAACAATCCAATGATGTCTCCCTGTTTCATATGCCTTTACGTGTCTTTAAGTTCGTTTACGTTCGGTTTCGTAAAGTTCGTTCTTAAATAAAACATCTGTAATAGAATTAAATGTAACATAGTAGATTCTTAAGATATTGACCGGTGAACTTTTAATTATAGTGCTTCTATACATACCTATATGGTGTAAACTTATTTTTCTTAATTATTCTAAACATCAGCGAAAAGGACTCCACCCTGAAGAAGGCTTCGGCCGAAACTTTGGGATTGAGCAATATTTATTGACTGTGTTAATAATTCTAAAACCAAGTTGTACGTATCTACTCCTCTTAATTCGTGGCTTGACTATTTTTGTCGAAAAATTTAATGCACATATATGTGCACAATATTTACATAGGTAATTACAAATATAATAATCCCCAATATTGATCATTATTCAGAACTCAAACCTCGATGTATCAGTTATGACGAATTCTTGGCCGAGCTGGTTCATGATTTGTCCAATCTTCATATGGTACTCCTGCACTTTTATTTTCAGTTCCTCAATTGCTCTCTTGATACCAACAGAATATTTGTTCACTGTTGTTATAGTTGATACACATTCTCCGGTCTCCTTATTGACAGACTCCGAACCTGCTTGCCGGATGTTTTCCAAGATGTAATTATTCGGTTGTTTGACAACTTTTTCTAAAGATGTTTTGCTCTCCGAAAGAAGAGCCAATGCTTTAACATCCATAATTGGTATCTCAATCTTTTAACCTTTAAAATGAATCTGTAATAATCATAGAATTACTTAGTGACTGATCGTGAGTCTTAAAAAACTGAAGGGCGTTTCATTATGTCAACTCGTTAGAATATCGATCTGCTACTTTGCGGAACAATACCGAATCTTCTTCTTTTATAGTCGCGATTACACCGACAGAAGTTAAAAAAAAAGGAAAAAAAAATACGGCGAGGGATTAGTGTCAAAACATATTTCATCATCAGTTCAAAAATGCATAGGCATTCAAGATATTGATGAATTCTTTTATCAGTGTTGAAGACTACAATGACGAAAGAAAGAATATCTATATGTGTTCGAATGTATCCATTGTAATCATGTTCGTCCTTAATTTTTATATCTATTTCTTACTTCTCAAGAATTGTTTCATGAATTGCTGTATTCGCATATACGTACATGGTGGTAGAAATCAATGTTACCAATTAGTTTGCACTACAGTTAGTTTGATAATACCTGGTTGTTTTACACCACAATTAATGCAATTGTACGTTCTTTGAGACCTCTGGGTAATTGGAGAAGTGAGAGGGTTGTGCGCACTTAATCCAGGATAACGACACCATTTGCTACATACAAAGTCGGCACCGGTTGCCCATTGGTCTCGTCGGTTTATGTGTAGTCTTTTGTGTTTGATGTTTACATGTCATGTGTCTCTTTTCCGTCTCATGCTGTACTCGTCTTTTGTGTTTTTGCATCGGGTGTTTTGGTGTTTTGCTGTTGATGCTGCAACGGGGTCTTGTTGGAGATCTCCTCCCTTCTCTGATGATAATGTTCGCCTAGCGCCCTGTACTTTTAGTATTGGTTAATGAAGAGCAATTCATGGTATTGTTTACCTTAGAAGGCTTCTTTTCGTTTAAAAACAACTGTGCGTTCTATGAGACATCTGTGTAAAGGGAATAGTGGGAGCATTGGATATCCGCAATCCGGATAACCATATTTTTTATCATTAGTATAAAGGGCTTACATGTAGCAGATCGCTGTCGACCCAGGATTAACATTCGTCTCCATCATTTCATGTGTTGTGCTTCCATAGAGTCTCTGTTTGGTCCTCCTGAGGCGAGTGTTCCCGTGTCTTATCGATATCACTAGTTCTTTATTGGTACTCTTGTTTTGTGTGGTGTTCGCTGTTCGCTTTATTTGAATATTATGCATGCATATCTTGGTCTTTTTTCCTTGCTGACGGGTTTTAAGGATGTATATGTCTTATTTACTTCAGGTAAAATAAGAATAAGTTCGAAAGAAATCGATTGAAATATGGAAAATGTGCTATCCGTTCATACAGTATTTCAGAAGAAAAAATAATGAAAAAGAGGAAGAAGTATCCCCAACACGTAAAGGCTGCAATAAATACATAATACCACGTGAGGCGCTGCTGTTGCACCATACAAAACTTCAAGGTTTATTACATTCTTCAGAATTCGAAAACATTTATATCTTTTCGTTGTAAAGTATAAATAGAATTACTGGAATCCCATTAAATTTACAATTCGGTCTCTTCCTGATTAATTAGATAATTTTGTCTTTTAGGCTGTTGAAAAGGTTAATCCATGTTAACTTTGATAAAACCTTTGTCGTTTGATATCTTTTATAAATCTCTTTTATAAATCTCTATTTGGCGTTGTTTATAACAAATGCCACTAAAGACAAAAAAAAAAAAAAAAAAAAAAAAAAAAAAAAGATCGACCAGATATGATGTATGACGGCGCCGTGATCTAATGGATAAGATGTTTGGAAACTAACCTAAGATTGCTGGTTCGAAACCTCGTTTATACAGTACCTATCACGAGTTTTACAACGAGATCGCCATCGATGGAGTAAAAATTTAACGAGTAAAGGCCAATTCCTCCATCAGGTGGAGGGCTTTTAGGAGGGCTGGTGAGGGGCAAAGCGGGCTCAACGCGAACAAACTTTACCCCGAAAAACTCGGAGTGTTTGTGGGCGGGGTTAATGAACGGAGGCGGCGCTTATGCATATTTAATTATTAGCCGGGGTAAACACCGAGTGCTTGTAGGCGGGGCTTATATTCGCTTGACGGAGCATCTCGAGTCGCGTAAAATCTCTTTGTAGAGAGTAGAATCGCGATAGGCTAGTCAAACAACTGTTTTAACAATACGCTAGATCTGTACGTACAGTAAATGTTTTCCTAAGAACGATTCTATAAATGTTGTAACAATTTAAAGAATCATTATCTTACATATCCGCATAGATATACTACATTTACAACAATGCAATATTCAGGATTAAGTACGTAGAGATAGAGAAACCCTAGATGTTAAATAGGCAGTCTACACATGTCTGTAGTTTTAATTTCCTGTGATGTACGAAAAATGAATATGAATTAATAAACCAGCAAATAATATAGGAAGCAAAACTGTAATAAAGAAAACAAGGGAAAAAAGAAATACATAATTGTTTATCCTACTCCTGTATTTTATAAACACCTGAATATTGGATGTGTAAAATACATTATATCATTCGATGTATCTGATGGAAGGAAAAATAAGATTTGTTTCCTGTTAGACAATGAAACGAATTTTTGCATGCATTTATAGATTCAAGTACTGTAACGCACGACTTTGCAGTAAGATGAATATTAAAAGTATTATGAGTTATGCAAATCATTTTCCCGTTCATACGGAATAGCTTCTAAATCCGTACTCTGGATACTTCACATTGATGTAATCTATTTTACATATACATGTAAACGATTGCACACTTACGTATAAAATTTAATTTTATGCTGTACGATACCAAGTAAATTAAATGTTTAATTCATTGATAGTTATTTTTTATTCTATCGTGTTTGAACGGTATTTTTTTTTATCACGGAGGCATATTTTAGAAGGCATCGAAAGTATACACCTTTGTTAATTTTTCAGCAATTGTTATGATCCGTTATCAGTAATAGCTGAAAATCTCGAGCAGGAACCAGCGTTCACCCTTGCTCCCTCACTTTTTAGATGAAATATGAAAAAACATAGACAATACAGTCAAGACAATGTCTATTTACTAACTCAGGCACGTACGTCATCATGTATGCACATGCATTATGTTTCTGGGGTCGCAGGTCAATTATAATATACATGTACCAGTGGTGGATCCAGGATTTCAGAAAGGAGGGGAGAGCCCAGCTTCAAAGAAAATTGTTCACAGAAAAGCTGACAAGCAAAAGATAAATTTAAAAAAAAACCAAAGAGACGATGATACAAATATTAAGACTTAGGACTTTATATTATTCAGGGGTCCTTAACCCCCGCCCCCATCCCCATTTGGTCTTTTCTTTATAAGGTATTTGATCGTTTACCTGAAGATGTGCCAATTGTGTGATTCTATAGATCCTACAGATTTGTAGTACCTTAAATTGACACTACGCCACGAGCAAGACAGTCCCAACGCGTAATTACTCTTTTAAAGCGGAATTTCTCTTTTTAGTGGCGCATCATTATTAATCAATGATGCATATGAATGAACATGCGATTCCCAAGAAATTGTCTCCTGATAAAGGACGCAATTTTTGTAATATGAATTGAAAACTGCAGCGAGCGAGGCCGGAAAATTTTCCTGAATTTCAAGCGAAATTTTATATTAATTCTTCAAATTCGGATTACTTGTAAGAGCAAGATTATTTCTTCTGTCATACCATAAGCAAATTCATTTTATTTATCAAAATTAAGATCAAATTTTTTTTCGAGCAACCCCCACCCCCGAATATCAAATGGACCGTGCCTTACCTGTTCCTGTTTCATTATCAGTAGATAAGGGTTAGATTACAGTTTCGAGTTACTCCGTTCTTGATCCGCACATACATTTTTTTGCAAAATTAAAAAGAAAAAAATAATCAGTTTTTGGAAGCGATTCAAGAAACTAACACCAAAAAGTGAGGGAGCTCCAGCCTCATTTGTAATTGAACAGGCTTACGTTATAATGTTTTTGTTCCTTTTCTATATGTCAGATTAATAATGAAAGTGATAAACGATTTTCGATTCGAAGCAGAGGAGAGGGAAGGGGGGGGGGGTTGTTCGGTCATTCTTTATTCCTTCCCAAATCTTACAGTTCCGGGTAATATGACAAATTTCAGGGGGTTCTTAAACCACCCCTCCCGATCCGCACTTGATATAGGGGAGGGTGGATGGTATTCGGTCCTTTATTCGTTCCCAAATCTTTTTTTTTTTCATTTTTCTAGGTATAAGGACAAATATCAAGGGGTCCTTAACTTCTCCCTCCCCTTCCCTCCATCCCCTCTTTCCCTCCTCTCCTCCCTTCCTCCCACCTCCTTTTCACCCTATCCAACCCCTAAAGTATAAAATGCGAAGTCTTTATTCAGGTTAATGAGAAGCGTTTAATCTAGACGAATCAATGAGAATCGTACAGTATGTTTTTTTTTCAGCTTAATAATAATGCAACGCTTAAAAGAGAAATTCCGCTTTCAAAGAGTAATTACGCGTTGGGGCTGTCTTCCTCTTGATAGTGTCAAAGTAAAAACAAAATCTGTAGTAAACTTTATAAAATCAGAGAAATTCCTACATTTAAGACTTATTGGTGTGGTTCCCTCATTCTATTCTTACATTTGTCCTGGTATTATGACAATTTTAAGGGAGGTCCTTACCCCCTAGCTCCTCTCGCCCCTTCCTCCAACCTCCCTTTCACCATGTCCACCCCCTTTAGTTTAGTATTCACTAAAATGCGAAGTCTTTATTCAGGTTTATGATAGATGCGTTTACTGTACACTGATATCGAATGTTCATTCACCAATCTGATTAAAACCAGATCTCTACATGATCCCGATTTCATTTATCATGTTTATGTCGCGTGGAATTTGTCGCTACGCGACATAAAACAATCAGGAGCATGTAGAGATCTGGTTTAATCGCATGAATAATGCACCAATAAAAAGAAATTCCGCTTTCAAAGAGTAATTACGCGTTGAGTACCATTTGCAGTAACTCCTTTGGCTGACAAACACAGTACACTTTTGTAAACTGGTACAAATTATGGGATTTTTTTCATTCGAATCTCCAATGAATGACAAATAAATATACAGTATAGTACAAATAATGCAGTTTTAATTTTTGAAGACACAATAAAAGAACATGTATTAAATTAACCCGAACTGTAGTGAAGGTTGAATTTGGACTGAGGCCTTTCATAAATATTTTACGGGAGCGCCGCACCTCTATGTAATTTCTTTTGAGAAGAAAAATATGACTCTTTCATTCTTATACATGTACTTCCCAAACTCCTTTTTTGTTTAGAATTTGCTAGTGTTATGATCTTTGAGGCACTTTATACAGCTAGGTAAATCGCACAGAAGTTAAATTTTCATGACACAAAAAGTTACTTTTAAAATGATTCTAATTTTGCTGAAAGCCATTTCAACGGGATACATAACTGGAGGGTGTATTAACATATTCTACACCAAAATTTTCTAAAATAAAACTGGAAAGGGCTCGACCCCCTTGGTGTCGATGAACAGGTGCGTTGTCGGCTACTAATATATCGCCCGAATTCAACGCATTTTCTCCCATTTCAGTATATTAAGCATCTAGTGCTTCTTAAAAATCTAAGATATTGAGGAATGTCAGTGGCTCCCTCTATGACATTACAATACATGCAATCCAATTAATAGACTGAGTGTTACATTTGGAGATTTTGATGATCTAAAAACTTAAATTGCGCTCACCTTTTTCAGCATGACCATAAATAAGTATTTGTGCAGTCACGAGAATTGAAACCGGCCTCATCAAAGAATTTCAGTATAAGTACTTCTTTATCATATAAATATTCCATGAATACCTCCGTATAAAGGAGATTTGCATCTGTGAATCTTTCAGCACTGATTTGTTACAATTCTTTTTAACGAGATCTTTTTCCGCAATTCTTTTTCCACGAGAGATATATCGTTGGGAGACGTTTTGTTAATCCTTATCATCAAGTCTTTGTGTTCTTCCTTTATTTGAACTTTTTTTTCCACAAAAAAGTTTTGTTTCTCACCCCATAGTCTCATGTACGTTTAACACATGCAATTTCTATCAATTTGAAGTTCGTCAGCAACCTTTTGCTCTAGAAATATAGCCATTTTCCTCATTTGCTCCCAGAGAATTTGATTTTGTGATGATTTTAAATCCTCATTATAAGCTTATAAGCGGCGTTCCTTCTTTATACATTCTTCTTCTTCTTTTTTTTTTTTTACTTTTTAATAACGACATTTTCATTGATTTTAGATTTCCGACCTCTGTTTGGAGGAGACACTTTTATAAATATATTTGTTTTAAATTTAAATGACCACATGCTCATTTTACGAGAGAACATTAATGGGGATTAAGATTTTATCTATAAAATTGATTTCTCCGTGGTCCTTTATAGAAGTACGAGTTTTATCAGTAACACCCGCTGTGCAATGGCTTGAGGTTAAGTGAACTTTAACATGTTTAATAACACCTGGCTTGTAAGTAGTGATGAGGTAAGCTACATGTACATGATCTCTGAATATAATGTCTAGAGGGATATCGAATGTGTTTTAGACTCAGCCAAAGAACAAGTCCGAGAGTGCTTGCAGAGGGGGGGGGGGGGGGGGGGGGATTTCGGGTGAAATACAGACGTTTGCTTGACGTTAGATTTCATTTCAAAATTTATTCTTCACTTTGTACATGTCTTGTAGGAATGGCATTTACCTCGCCTGATAGAGAAACGGGCACCTGATCTCACCTTGTCTTTTCTGATGTTCGTTCATGTTTATTTCGTGTACGTCGAATGGTGTTTTGTATGATACGTGCATTTTTTCCTTGCGATCTTTGAAATGAAAATCACGAACAAGCTAGATAATCTTGTAAAAGTTCTATTAAATGAACTGAATTATTATATGCAAACAATGCAGAATGAATTTAATTTTCCAGGTGATCATTTTTATAAAATTGCAGTAAAAAGTATAATATCGCATTCGGTCATTACAACTAAGAATCCAACCGCACAAACATGTCGGCTTTCGCGTGTTAAACCCTAAGCCAATAAATGATAATTATTTTGACCTGTAAAGCGACCTTGGCCATGTTATAAATTAAAAAGACTATTTCGTAAACTATGTGTGCATGTTCATTTTGTATCTATTCATAAAACAAGTCATGCTTGCCCCCTCCTTAAAGCCATCAAAGTAACATCTCTCTCTCAGATCACATTTTAAATTTTATTTAATTCCCTCGCATGAATATTGTATATTTGTATCACTATATCTTAAAACTTGTTTCTAAAATTGATTGATTGATTGATTGATTGATTGATTGATTGATTGATTGATTGATTGATTGATTGATTGATGAGTTGCAGCTATATCTTACTACAAGACTGACGGACAGAAATGAATGCCCACATTCTTTGATGTACCGACAGGTAGTATTGAATTATTTTGTGGGCATTCCGGGAATACATGAATTTACTAAAACAACACTTAGTGGCAAATAATTCTTTTACCGTAAAATTTTTCAATGTCATAAATAAGAACGCAAAATGATACAGAAATTATACAGAAATGTTTATTTCACTATTTTATATTTTATTGTAAGTTTCTGCATTTTTTGTCGATAATATTTACGAAACAAATGCAAGGTATTAAATATAATAAATACATATACACATATATAGCACTACAAGAAGATTCATGGTTCATATTACATGATATTACAGTCAGTGCCCCACCCCCGGCAGTGCCCAACGATGGGACACTTATAACATGCTTTTGGAAGCATTAATTACTGTTTCCTAAATAAATCTACGAAATTAGTCAGAAATAGCCCCAAAACACCCAAGGAAACCAAACAACCAGTTTGATTTGGTGCATGCATGAAAATTTTCTTCAAGAAGGTATTAGTGTTGGAACACTTCTGTATTATTTACATTCTTTCATAAATTACAGTCAAGAAAATGGTTCCTAAAAGGTTGAAATGCAAGAGCTTTCAAGGGGCTTTGCCCCCCCCCCCTTTTCTCCCCTACCAGGGCCCTGCCCTGGACTCACTGGGGACATCGGCAGTCACCAGATCCCTTGCCAATTTTACGTCCCCCTAACCCAATAGCTGGATAGGCCACAGATCTTTGTTTACAAACTTCTTATAAAATCTGTTTTAAATTCGAGGTCATGATCATTTTTTTAAATATGAACAATAAACATAGATCTAGAGTGATGGGTAGAGGGTCAGGTCCTGCCTGGAATTTGCAAAAATTGCTGATTTTTTCCTAGCTTTTTCTTGAATTTACGGCTGGAATCCCCTCATGGGCTGAACTCACTGCCCTAGCTTTTAAAACTTTTCTTGATCCGCCCTTTCCTTAGAAAATCCTGAACATGTTGACTTCTGCATGCCGTACAAAAACAAAAATAAGAAAAAATAATATGTGGGTTTTCTTTCTCTTCAAATATTTCAAAATGATTGCTGATCCTTCTCGTATCAAATTCATTTAAAAATCGTCGTCAGATTCATCAATAAGACGGAAAATATTGTGAAATTTGAAAATATTCTACCTAATTTATCTGATCATATACGGTAATTGGACTTTCTTATTTGATAAAAACAACACCCATTGTCTTTTGCATGTGGGCATTCCGGGAATATATTTCATTTAAAATGTGGGCATTCCGGGAAGACACCCAACCGGGAGGTGGACAAAGTGGTCGTTATATTTACATGTAGCTCTTGCATTGCCGGCGACATGGCCAGCAAAGGCGCGAAAAAAGCTTTACCAGGGTCAGTTTATTTACTTTATAAAAGAGACGTTTCTGTATAAGAATAAGGCCAAATTTGCATTTGATTAGAAAATTTACGTCTTTTCTTTATTTCTTTATTTCTCACAGAGAAGGTGAGAAGAAAAAACTGAATCATTAAATAAAACAATTTACATGTAAAACTGAAAGCAATAAAGACATAAAAAAAGAAGAAGCTTCTCCTATCCTATTATAGAAAGGACTGAGAAGATTACGTTATTTAATAAGAATTTTCAAGTACATAGAATATGAAGTGAAAAAATCAGCATTAACAAATCTGAGGTCTCTTGACTATCTCAGCACCAGGGGCGGGTCCAGAGGGGGAAAGTGGGATTGTATCGATCGAGGCACCAAGTGCCGAGTCGGGGAGAATACGGTTTGAAAAAATTGAATACAATGGTGCAATCTGGAGCATATTTTCTCTGTTTTTCTCGTATATATCATGGCCGTTTTCACTCATTGAAAGGACAAGAAAGTATACGCAAGTGGAACGCCGTACCCGACCATTTGATAGGGCGAGACTTTGCTTTTCTCGAATTACTTGCTAGTAAGATTGAATTACTGTGTTCATTTGCTTTTTTTCTGTTTGTAAATTTATCCGCGAAACTTGGAATATAAATAAATGTTTTTTTTTATTTCTTTCTTTCTGTATTTCAATATCTTTTTACATAAAAGGTTTATATAGGGAATCTTTGAAGGAATCGGGGGAAAAAGATAAGGAAATGAGCGACAAGAGCATCTGTAAGAGAGTTTTTTTTTCTTTGATTTCGGCGAAACACATGCAGGCAGATTTTGAGATTTTCACTTTATACTAGGGTTCATCCATAAACTAAAGTATCAGGCGAGCAAGGGAAGGACTGCAAGGAATTTATACTATCCCCTAAAACAGACGAGGGCTCGGGGACTACCCGCAGAAAATTTCTCAACTGCGGAAAATCAAAGGCGCGGTCATGTTATGTGATGTATGATTGACACCACCGGATGTTTATTCGGTTATGGATTATACAATGTAAAGAAAATAGAGTCACGAAGAAAAATGGTACATTTTGTAACATTTTGAAAACAATGTAAATTATAAAATTCATTATTATTCGCAAGTTTTTATTTATTTATTTATTTATTTATTTATGTATTTATTTATTTATTTATTCATTCATTTTTTTTTTGAAAATTTATTCTCAAATTTTTTTCTCAGTTTTGAGATAATAAATATCTTTATCTAACCATTATGTATACTTTAAAGTTTTATAAGTACAATACCTACAATGGAGTTTGAATAACGAGCAGTCCTACAGATAGGCTATTAATGTACATATGACTGACACGTGTACTTCACATGCGCATGTCTCAGGAAGTCTTTTGTATAGTTTGCAACGGTTCGAAGCCAATTGTTGTTCACCTAGTAGACATATTACTGGCACATCATGTATGTATTGAGTAAAATTTCCCACTTTGCGCACTGAAAAAAAAAATCCTTCCCGTTGATATTGCAAGTTATTGAGTATGTATATGTACATTTACGGAAGCCCATTGGCTTCAGAGAAAAAATAAATTTATTGCGTATATACGCAATAACATTGCGTATATTCGCAATAGTATTGCGTATATTCGCAATAGTATTGCGTATATTCGCAATTGTTTTGCGTATATTCGCAATAGTATTGCGTATATACGCAATAGTATTGCGAATATTCGCAATAGTATTGCGTATATTCGCAATAGTATTGCGAATATTCGCAATAATTATTGCGTATATTTGCAATAATTATTGGGTATATTCGCAATAATTATTGCGTATATTCGCAAAATTATTGCGTATATACGCAATAAATTGAATGTTCTTCGCAGCTCTTCCTGATCAACTTGTGTATTAAGATCTCTGTTTTTAAAAATCTCATATTATCGTCAACTGAAAGTACAATGTTCTTTGATACAAAAAGATGTATCAAGGTCATAATAAGCATTTCTACGGAAGCCCATTGGCTTCACAGAAAAAAAAAAATTATTGCGTATATACGCAATACTATTGCGTATATTCGCAATACTATTGCGTATATTCGCAATACTTTTGCGTATATTCGCAATAGCATTGCGTACATTCGCAATATTATTGCGTATATACGCAATAGTATTGCGAATATTTGCAAAACTATTGCGTATATTCGCAATAGTATTGCGTATATACGCAATGATTATTTCGTATATACGCAATAGTTTTGCGAATATTCGCAATAATTATTGCGTATATACGCAATAATTGCAATTTCATATATACAGTGATTGGGGTTAACAGGCGGATCTAGAATTTTCTAAGGGTAGTCCAAGTCAGCGCGAGGAGGGGGGGTAGTCTTTGGTGTTGAAAATAAAGCAAAACAATGCATATAATAAATATCAATATATTGCAAAACTGAGAAAATCAGCCATTCTTGCAAATTCCAAAATTACTAAAAGCAGTTTCGGCAAATTTAATGGAAAGGGGAGATCGAGGGATAAGTTGATTCCTCCTCTTGGTCCTATTCATAACCATATATCACGTTTTACGTTTCTCTCACTTTCATCCAAACTTTTAAAATAACTCAATACAGTGTTCAATATTTCTATTGGTGGAAAGGGGAGGGGGCTCGGACCAAAATATATGAACCAATCCATTTGGGACACTTCAGAAAGCAGAGCTCTCGCGGGGGGGATGGTTGATAGAGAAAAGAAAAGGCACTAGGAGAAACCTTATTTTAACGTTGTTTTTTTTTTTGGAAAAATTAATTTTCCGATATAAGACCATAGTAATTCAAAGTGCTGTTTTACTTCCCGATTTTTTTTCTAAAAGGTACTCTCCCGCCAGGCATGAAAACGCACAAATACGCTGTACACGATCAATAGTAGGAATTTGGAGAGGAAGACTGAAAAAATAAAAGAAAAATATTTTTTCTTCAAGTGAGATGGATATAATGCTGACTTATTTTTATAAAAATCACTATTATCATTTCAAATTTAATGATTGTACAAACATTTTGTCGAATTCAATATCATTAACTGATTTACCTGAAAAAATGTTTGTTTGTGTGCGGTTTTTTCCTGAGCATTTTTTTTCAAAAAGGTACGTAAAACAAAATATTTGATTACTATGGCCTTATAATCGAGGACATGCATTTATATTATCCCTTGCAAAATGGAATAATACATTACAGAACATTTCCGACTTGCTTTGCTTGCCTGCATTTAGGATTAAAACTCTGACTGCTTTTAATAAAGTATCGTTGAATTCTTAGATTAAAAGAATTTATAAACGATGTCTACTTCATTCCTTAAGGATGTTGATATTAAATTCAAAATAGAATAAAAACAAAACAGAAGGTCCAATGGGGTCACATTGCTCAACTGAGGTCATCAAGGGAAGAAATATTTTCTATTAAATTCTGTACAGCAGCAGTTGAGATGGGAAAGTGAAAATATGATTGATCGCAAGGTGGCCATCTTAGATTTCGATCGGGTCGATTAATAGAGAACACAATAACAAGAGGGAGGAGTGGACATATCGCTCACATGAAAAACTAGCCGTTAGTGTGATTCAGGTAATTCTAGTCATAAGCTTATGAAATAATCAAATGAAAGAAATAAGGAGCTGTACGAATAAGACGTAAAATCTGCCATGAAAAAGTCAACAAGAGACTTATTAGAAAAGCAATTATAATCTGTTGTATTCATTCAATCTTAAATCAATATCTGCATGTGTACTGATTCTAGAAAAGTTGACAAAATTATGTAAAAAAAAAATTATTAATTATAATTTTCTTTCCTAGAATTTGGATTGCTACGCTCGCCGATATTATAGATACCTTATACATGAGGATCGAAATGAGACTTTTAACTTCAATTTTGAATCATTATTTGACTTAAA
The DNA here is from genome assembly GCA_033119305.1 of Pinctada imbricata. NCBI lineage: Eukaryota > Metazoa > Mollusca > Bivalvia > Pterioida > Pteriidae > Pinctada > Pinctada imbricata. Next base: position 42,966,103 of record VSWD01000006.1, read on the forward strand.
GTACCCAGGGGCGGATACAGGATTGGAGTTCACAGGGGGTGTGGAATATATCAACTGGGCCAAGAGGGAGTGTTAGTGGGACCCGGGTTCCTAACCCTCATCCCCCCCCTTTTAGATGAATGACCGTTTTGTTTGACGAAGACAGAAATCTTGAAGTATCTGGCGAGCGAAGCAATTTTCTTTTAAATACTTTTTTTGGGGGGGGGGGGGGAAGTTACACACCAAAGTCAATCCCCTTTGCTATTCACGCTGTTAGCTAGGGTATATTGACTCATAAGAAACGTTCCGTTCAAAAATGAAGTTGAGGTGTGGAAGGGGATACATTATTTCATCGACTACTGAGTATGAAATGGATATCATACTTATATGGCTTCGGATTTTTATTGCAAATAAATAAAGTTAGATGGCGAGCGACCGCTAGCCAGCAAAAATTTACTGAAATTTGACTTCAAAGGACCAGAAATTAAGCGTATACATAACAGTTTGAGCCACAAAATACTATACTTTGACGATTTGGGGGGGGGGGGGACGTACGCCCCCTACGCCCCACTCTAAATCCGCCAATGGTACCTCCAATGAATATTTATGGAACGCCATTGCTGTCTTATAATGAGATATTTCAATATATATGATGGTTTAATCAATATATGCAGTGGTAAGTACATTATATGCGGTGGTAAGTACATTATATGCGGTGCTAAGTACATTATATGGAGTGCTTAGTACATTATATGAGGTGTATAGAACATTATATGGGGTGGTACGTACATTATATGCGGTGCTAAGAACATTATATGCGGTGATAAGTACATTATATGCGGTGGTAAGTACATTATTTGCTGTGCTAAGAACATTATATGCGGTGGTAAGTACATTATATAAAGTGCTAAGAACATTATATGGAGTGCTTAGTACATTATATGCGGTGTTAAAAACATTATATGGGGTGGTACATGTACGTACATTATATGGGGTGCTAAGTACATTATTAGCGGTGCTAAGTACATCATATCGGGTGGTATGTTCATTACATGGGGTGGTTAGTACATTATATGCGGTGCTAAGTACATTATATGCAGTGCTTAGTACATTATATGCGGTGCTAAGAACATTATATGGGGTGGTGAGTACATTATATGCAGTGCTTAGTTCGTTATGTGGTGATTTCGTTATGATAAACATTCTTATCACCAAGATTAAACATTTCTGAGACTCAGATCGCAGCTACCTCGTTAGCTCACCTGAGCCATAGGCTCAAGTGAGCTATTGTCATAGTGTTGCGTCTGTCGTCCGTCGTCCGTCGTCGTCCGTCGTCGTCGTAAACTTTTCACATTTTTAAACTTCTTCTCCAGAACGGCTGAAGGGATTTTGATGAAACTTGGTAGGTATGAAGTACTCATGGTCCCCTACAAGTGTTGTTGTTTTTCGTCCGAATCTGTCAACAGGTGGCGCCACCACAGCCAAAAGTAGGTCACGGGGGTACCCTCCTTTGACAAACTTCTTCAGAACCGAAGCATGTATCGACAAACCGAAAGCATCAGGATGATCTAGAGAGATGTCTTAAGAAGTGTTGTTATTTTTGGTTCCACTTCGAAGTCAAATTTTTGACGTCTTTTAGCACTATTTCTTTAAATAACTCAATAAGTGTATGATTTTACACACTCATTTACTACATATTAATCATATTTAACTTACTTAATGCTTTGATATGTATTTTATGCTTAAATTTTATTTTGTTGATTTTTTATGAATTTTTTTCTTATGTAAAAAGGAAGGGGGGTGATTTTCATACATTTTCTGCTTCTTTTCTGTAACCACTTTTGTAGGTATGAGGTACTCATGCATGGTACCCTACAAGTGAAAGAATTTTGTCAAGATATCCACTTTTGGATTTTTAAGGAATATTTTTTAAGATTGTACATAGGTATAATGTATGTTTTCCATGCCCAATGTTACAGGTGCAACTACAGGAAAAAACCTTCTTTGTATGATTAATCATTTTTAGATCGACCTTTCATCCATAGTTACAGCTGATAATTCAACAAGTGACACATGCTTCAATGTCTTATTGATTGACCTTTTATGTGATATGATTCAATTATTTAAATTCTTTATACTTATTTTGAATTTTATTTTTAAAGTCGGGAACAAGATTTCAAAAGCGGCCATGTTTTGCCGTGTACCCGAAGGGGATTCCCCTGTGATAGAGGTTTCATATTTCACATGTGTACATGTATTCCTTGTGACAATACCTTTCCATTGATACCAAAATTTTTGACCTCGTGACCATAACCTTGACCTTTGACATACTTCTCAAAAACTTTAACATTGGGCATAACTTTTGAATGGTTAGTGATAGAGGTTTCAATTTTTACATGTGTATTCCTTGTGACAAGATATTTCCATTGATACCAATATTACGCTGACCCTGACCTCTCACATACTTAACAGAAAATGGCGTTTATACTAACAAAGATGCCGCCGGGGGCATTCTCGTATCACAAACACAGGCTTTATGATTTCTGGCAAGCTAGCTATCAATAATGAAAGGTTTTGTGTTCAATTTTAAATAAACTTAATTTATGAAATCATTTCATTCTTTTAGTCTTTTTCTGCTGCACATTAATGTGGAATTTTACAATATGATTTTATTTTTGATGTTGCATAATTAAACTATACTAGCTGGGCATATGACCTTGGACCACTTTATCCGTCTTTTCAAATCAGTAAAAAAAGTTATTGTTTTGAAATGTGACTATTTTTTCTTTTTTGTACTTTTAAAAGTTGTCTGAAAAAAACTTCTCTGCATCCGGCAAAAATCTTTTTAGAAAGGTTGTGGGCTAAAATCCTGGTACTGTCACTATCAGTATTCAATGTCAGTATGTCAATTAGAGTGTGCATGGGTATCAGGTGAGCGTTGTGCCCCCTGGGGCTCTTGTTTTTACGTTTTTGTGGCCTTCAAACACAAATATTTCTTGCATTAATTTTTATTTTTCTACATAATCCCCTTCAGTATCTATACACTTTTGCCACCGGTGTTTAAGGGCCTCAATACCACTTTTAAAAATCTCCTTATCTTGACTGGTCAGAAAGACAGCCACTGCAAGTATGACGTCATTATCGGACTGAAAGTTGGCGCAAGAAATAGCTGCTTTCAGTTTTGGGAATAGATGAACGTCTGATGGAGCAAGATCAGGTGAATTAGGCGGATGCTCAATCACATTAAAGCCACAATCATGAATGGCAGCCATGGCACTGACAGACTTGTGAACAAGAGCATGATTCTGATGAAACAACACACCTTTAACTAGCGAACTTTCCGTGGTGCCTAAGTTTAATATTTTCCCGTAACTGTGTCATAAGTGAAGCATAGTATGTACCATCGACTGTTTGTCCTTTTTGGAGATAACCTATCAGCAGAATATCTTCTGCATTCCAGAAAACAGAGGCTCACAACATATCAATCAGCCCTCGTATATTACCCTCTACAACAAAGCTTTTATTTAGTAAAGAAAATCTGGCTGACCGATAAAAACAATCAAAACTTCTAAAGTTTCCCTCACACATGTATCCTACCAAACCTGTCTGAAGAAACGAAATTATACTCAGGCACTAGAAATGTCCCAATTCCTGTAAATGGTGGATATGAAGTAGGTAAAGGGGGACGAGGCCATACTTTTTCAACTTGAATTTTATACCGGTAAAATCATAATGAGCTGCTTAAGTTTCATGACTTTAGATTGGATCCCCTCTGAGGTAAAATGCTAGATCTGCGCCTGAAATAAATTGGCGTATTGATTTAACTAAAAGAGAAAAGAATAGGAGAAATATTTTGGGCCGTACAAACTCACAAATAATAACAAAATAAACAAACGTCAATCAAACATCATTCTAATCACTCAGATATCACAAGTTTTTTTCAATCCATGCAAGTTTTTAAAAGATGGGTAGCCTATAATGCCTATATTTGTTCCGCCCAGGATCCACCCCTGAATTAAATTCAAGTAATCGGGTTGAAATAGTGATCCATAAGATCTTTTTTCGTATGTATTTTCATAAAAATATTTCAGAGGATGAAAATTTTACGGATAGATGGTAGATGATACGATATGTCCGCCCCCTCCCCCCCCCCCCCCCAAAAAAAAAAAAAACTCATGGATGTTCATTTTAATGCTTATTTTAACCTTTATACATCTTTTTGTATCAAAGAACATTGTACTTTCAGTAGTCGATAATAAGAGATTTTTAAAAACAGAGAATAAACAAGGTGCTCGGAAAGAAATAAAGCTCTATCACTCGATCCCTCCCCCTAGATCGTACTTTTATTTTCCATTTAACCCCCCAAAACGTTTAAAACAGACATTTAGAGCCGCGACGAACATTCAATTTATTGCGAATATACGCAATAATCATTGCGTATATACGCAATAATCATTGCGTATATACGCAATAATTATTGCGAATATTCGCAATACTATTGCGAATATACGCAATGTCATTGCGAACATACGCAATAAATTTATTTTTTCTGTGAAGCCAATGGGCTTCCGTACATTTCTATGAACATCATATCGTATTAATTATCTTCCATCTATCCGTAAAATTTTCATAATATAAAAACATAAATGGAAAAAGATATTATGGCTCTCTACTAATTTTGCTTATTTCAACCCGATTTCTTGAATTTAATTCAGGGGTGGATCCTGGGCGGGACAAATATAGGCATCAGAGGCTCTTTAGAAATCTGAATGGATTGGAAAACTAATTATATCCGAATGATCGGAATGATGTTTGATTGATGTTGGTTTATTTTGTTTTTTTTTTGTGAGTTTGTACGCCTTTTAAATGCACTCCAAATATTTATCCTATTCTCTTTCTTTTTTAGTTAAATCAATACCCCAATGTATTTCAGGCGCGGATCTAGCATTTTATCTCAGAGGGGGTCCAAAGTCATGAAACTTAAGCAGCTCATTTTGATTTTTATCGGTATAAAACGTATGACCTCGTCCCCCCTTTCCTGACTTTCATATCCACCATTTACAGTGATTTTGACATTTCTAGTGCCTTAGTATGATTTCGTTTGCTCAGACAGGTTTGGTAGGATGTGAGGGAAACTTTACTGGAATGATTCTTATCGGCCAGCCGGATTTTTTTTAATGAAAGTTTTGTTATAGAGGGCAATATACGAGGGCTGATTGATATGTTGTGAGTCTCGGTTTTCTGGGATGCAGAAGGTATTCTGCTGATAGATTATCTCCTAAAAGGACAAACAATCAATGACACATACTATGTTTCACTTCTGGCACAGTTACAATAAGCGCCACGGGAAGCTCACGAGTTAAAGGTGTGTTTTTCCATCAGGACAATGCTCCTGTTCACAAGACTGTCACTGCCATGGCTGTCATTCATGATTGTGGCTTTAATTTGATTGAGAATCCACCTTATTCACATGATCTTGCTCCATCAGACTTCCATCTATTCCGAAAACTGAAAGCAGCTATTCCTGGCACCCACTTTCATTCCGATGATGACGTCATACTTGAAGTGAATGATTCTCTGACCAGTCAAGACCGAATGTTTCATTTTCTGAATGTTTTTAACTAATAAAACTCGAAGACAGAAAGCTTTTTTTGAAGACCTATATCTTTCGCGGGATAATTGAATAGAAAAGGGGCATTGGAACTGTTTCTACAAACAGAGGTCCCATCTTATACTTCCGTATTCTATAATCTATTATATTATATAATCAGTAATAATGGTGATAATTCTGTTTTGATGCCTTATTTGGGGCCCAGGGAACGAAGCTTTGGAACTTCTTCACTTCGCAGGAGATGTTCCTGTATAGGGGTACAACACTAAATTGCGACGATGTTGTGAAGAAAATCGAAGTTTCGAACTCTGCTGCAAGGGAGTAGCATGTTTCAGATTGGAGATACTTTAAGCCAAATAATGATTCAAAATTGAAGATAAAACCTCATTTGAACCACAGGTATGAGGTATCTGATAATATTGGCCAGCATAGCAATCCAAATTCTAGAAAAAAAGTTAAATATCCAATCCTTACGTTAAAATATGCAAATATTGGACCCCGACTTGAAATATCGGGGGGGGGGGGGGGTCCGAACCCCCGGACTTCCACCCCTCCCCTCTAGATCCGTTCGCGTAGTTCACTTTGAACAACCTTGCATGATTAATGGTTTTTTTCTTAATCTTTTAACGGTATGTCCACTCTACCCTCTTGTTATTGTGTCCCGCTATAAGACGGCGGGGCATTAATAAAGTGAAACCCATCTCGGTCTGGCATGGATGTTGTTTCCAGATATGAAAGTTAAAACTGAAAAATAAATGATTTTCATACTAGAAATATGCATAAATTAGCTGTTACGATGGAGACAAAGCAGCAGGGGTTGCAGCTATAACTAGCTTAATGTAGATAATGCCAAAAAATGGTGATAATTATTCTTATTAGCTCACATGGAGGTAAGTTATTGGTCACCGTCCTTTGCCCGTTATTTGTAATCCGTCCGTTGTGTAGGGTATATTTATGTTCTCGACTAAAACCTCAACAACTGCTTATTAGTATTCCACCAAACCTTACAGGAGGCACGTACTCAATGTTCTCTGTTAAGTTCATGATTTCGGCCCGATCGAAACCTTGGGATCTATTTGACAGACACCATTTCATCTTCCCACTCCAACCGCTGTACAGAATTTCACCAAACCTCACAGGAAGTAAATGACTTGACGTCCTTTACAAAAGTTATCTTTTCCCCCCTGGCGACCTCAGTTGAGCGATGTAACCCCATTGGGCCTCTTGTTTTGTTTTGTTTTGGTTTTATTCTTTTTTTAAACTATTAGTAACATTCTTAAGGAATGAAATATACATCATTTCTTAATTCGGTTAATCTAAGAAACCAACGATACTCTATTATAAAAAGCAGTCAGAGTTCTGATTTTAAATGGGGGCGAGCAAAGCAAGCCGGAACTTCTCTAATGTATTATAATTCCTTTTTGCAAGGAATACTATAACTGCCCTTAAAGTGACGAATTTTACCTTCTTGGGACGTTTTTCTGTAAACGGACTCATTTATGATTTATCACAGAAAGCTCTGGTAATAAGAAATCTATATGGAAATATAAAAGCCCTATCCTTATAGTTCAAAGTTATGTGAAAAAAATATATGCTTTTTAAAAGAACTTCATAACCAAAATATAACTATAAGGTCAAAGTTCAAGGTCAAGGTCAACAGGTTCAAATGTCTTTGTTTTAACATTTAGAATTTATTATGGTGAATGCAGGTATAAAATATGAAAGCCCTATCACTTGCACTTGAAGAGTTATCTGCTATAAGAACTTCTTTACCGGACGAACGGACGGACGGACGGACGAACAGGATGTTACCTATATACCTCCAAACTTCGTTTGCGGGGGAGGGGGTTCTATAAATATAAATCAATGTCCTCGACTTTTACGCCGGAAAATTAATTTCTGCAAATAAAATAAGGTTTGTCCTAATACCTTTTATTTTCTCTACCAATCATTCCCGTAATCAAGTCGAACATCATTCAGAGGAGGCTTTGGTTAATATATTTTGGTTCGAACCCCCCCCCCCCCCAAAAGGAAGGGGGGCAGGGGTGCTAGATCCGCTGTACATTGAAAACTTCGTTTGAGTTTGAACGAAAGATTAAGTAATGATGGACGGACAGAGAAAGTAAACGAAGAACGTAAAACATGATAGGTGGCTGTCATTTCTACTAATAAGAAATGCTCATTATCCAGTTTCACAATATAAAAAAAACCCACATGTACGAACAAATCATATTTTGAAAGTTTGAGCGAATGTAGAGGGGAGAGGATTAATAAGCAGAGAAAACGAAGGTCATGTACAGCTATTTTGGTCACAATTTACTTAATGTGACAAAGAATATGTAAAATAAATGTAAAGTCCGGAGCCCCCTCTCATCCGCCCCTTTCCAATTTGCCAGAAAGACTAATTTTCTTCGTTTTTACGAATGATTTTGTAAATATATTGATATTCGTTACATGCATTGTTTCCATTGTTTTCAAAACCATAGACTGAACCCCCCCCCCTCCAATCCGCTTGCTTGGATTACCCTAAAAAAATTCTAGAATCACCCATGTGACCCCAAGAATGTCCCCAATAACTATATGTAGAATTACAATTATTGCGTATATACGCAATAATTATTGCGAATATTCGCAATACTATTGCGTATATACGCAATAATTATTGCGAATATTCGCGATACTATTGCGGATATTCGCAATACTATTGCGGATATTCGCAATACTATTGCGTATATACGCAATGTTATTGCGAATATACGCAATAAATTTATTTTTTCTGTGAAGCCAATGGGCTTCCGTATACATTGCTCCGTTCAGATCACATTAATTCAAGCATGACGCCAATATTTCTACATTGTATATTATGAATAATTAAAGATTAAAAAAAAATTGCAAAAATTAAATATTACTTAAAACCTCAAGGTCGGAAAGGAAGAGGATTGTTCGATTGCACGTGCAACTTTTTTCCGTTGTAATGCCTTTTTTTTTATTTATTTATTTTTTCTTATTTATTATTTCATTTATTTATTTATCTATTTATTTGGCTTGTTGAAAGAAGAATCCGATATTTTTATTGTTTGGCATTCTTTTGATTTAAGGTACTTTTACAAATCATTTTACTGGTATCTAACCATTCAATCGTGAATTTTCACGTTACATTTTAAACTATCGTGAAAAAAAAACGAGTTCACGGGTTTACAAGTCAACTCACACGGGCGGATCTAAAACATTCTTCATTTATTGATTTTCAACTGAATGTACATGCACATGTAGTTTACTGACAATGTACTTGTATGCAAAGTAAGGCCATAGTACGGTAACTATAACTCTTTTGTTTTACGTCCGCGGGCGCTCAGAAAAAAAAAACAAACACGCGCACACAAACATGCATGGGGGAGGGATAAAAAATCAGTATATGATCTTAAATTACGTAAAATTGCCTGTACTATCATTAATTGTAGGTGACAATAGTGGTTTTTATAAAAAAAAGTCAGCATTATACATGTACATCTCTATTTTTTATCTTTTATGTTTTCAGTCATCCTCTCCAAATATCTTCATATTGATCACGTGTTTATGTGTTTTCATGCCTGGCGGGAGGATACCTTTTAGGAACAGTTTAGGACGTAAAGCAAAATATTTAATAACTATAGATGAAGATTGAAATTCTCTATCAGTCTATATTCAGAGTCTAATCAATTCTCCCGTATAATTGATATGAGAAAAATCGGAACAGTCAGTGAAGCATCGAAAAGTCGACACTCGTCAAAATCAAAATTCAGGTGGTTCAACAAAGTGCAACAGTCACCGTTCACTTCAAGAGTAAAGGTACTGATTTTTTTTTAAATACTCACAGCAACGGCGAGAACTGCTGAGATATTGCTAGCAGTGTTGATATTTTTAGAGTATCACATATTAAAATATGATTTTGTTCAACGTATACACGAAGATAAATGTACTTTCCTGTGAAACGGATCTTTCTAAATTTTCAAATGATTGCTGCAGGGTCGTGTTTCATAACAGCTGATATTTACATGTACATGAAAGTGGCCTTATTACAATGTCCAACGGCAAAACCATAGAATTGAATTCTCTGTGAAATATTTACACATGCATTCCTGATTTTACCTAAAAATTTTACAGTTTACATCTGTTGCTCTAGGTTACTTTATAGCTGGTGTCTTCTCTTTAATCATGTTAATCGGGAAGCTTCATTGATTTATTTATTTGGCGCATTAAGTACGAAAATGTCCCATTATTTTTAAACGTAAGGGACGTTTGTCTCATGAACTATTTAATATTCTTTCTAATCACTGATCATGTACGTGTGTCCCGGCGGGAAATAAATACATGTATATATATCTATGTATATATGAGAAAAAGGGATGGGCAGAAGAAATACATTCGATGTCTGAGAATTTATCTAAAAAAATTCTACGAAACGTTTTACCAAGGACTTATATAAGTCCTTTGTTTTACATATACGTAAACACAATGCATCTAAGCTAAAGAAAATAGATCTGCATGTAATGATGCTCCACTGAATCGGAGTAAAATAATTAATAATGATATGTTTATCTGGGTGAACCTTTACGGTACATTTGTACTTTGACCCTTTTCTCACAAGTGTCGAAGATATCTGTGACTGTTTGAATATAAAAAAAGAATGAAGATGTTGTAGATATTGTAAGCATTGTCTAATATTAAGTAACTCTTGATAGTGGCTTATAATAATGTACGTTATTTAATATTTGTATGGGTTTAAAGATTTCATGTGCACTAACTGACCGGGCGGGGATAATTCAATTAATGAGACGAGTTAAAATAATTTACGGTAGGAGAGATTGTGCGTGCATTAGTAATTAGAGTTTATACTCAATACATGTCATTTTTATACCGGGAAGCTGATATCAGCTGGTGAAAAGTAAACGCTACTGATGACCAGGTGAAACTGAGCCCCGCCCTGCCCGATCAGTTTTCCACGGCAATTCATGTATATGTAAATTACATCCATTAGGTTTTTATTTAAAATTATCAATTTGTGTATTGACGTTATTATATCTCATCAATATCCATAGAATGAGAGAATGAAAGTCAAACACAAAAGCAGAAACCAGATTCCAAAAATCACAATAGAAAGAATTAGAATACTGTACATACAGTGTCAAAGTCAATCTCTAATATCTTTTTGTTCCCTCATTCAACAAGAAGCGTGTCATTAAAAGATCGCGAATTTAGCCGATGATGAGGGAATTACGCATTCATATTAGCTCCGCCTTCGATCCACTAAGCTCCGCCCATAAAGCCCCGAGCTGTATTTTGGAGGAAATCCTCGGCGGGCATGGCGTTTCCTATGGAGTAAACAAAGGGGGCAAGGAGGAAGAAAGAGAAATTACTCTGGGGAATTATGGAGTAAGCTTACTCCATCAACGCGATCTCGTTGTGAATCTCCTGGTACGTACTGTACCATGACCTGATACATATACAATACATATTTGATGATTAATTCTTGTTTGCCAGAAAATGTCCTTGTCTGTGTTGTGTTAAATGTCTGTGACCAATAATCATGGTAAATTATGTATCTAGTTATGGTCACATTTCAAGAATTATCTATGAGAGTTGCCCAATATACACCGTGGCACAACGTGACCATAATGCAACTATTCCGAATGCAACTATTCCGCAACGTCGGATGCAATTGTTCCCTATGGAAGTTTACATTGGAGAAAAATTATGGTTGTCTTTATGAAGTCATATTTTCTATTAAAGATTGAATTTCCAAAAATAAATCATTCGTTGCACCAAAGGGATGCCAGAGGTACCACTTGAAACAATTTATGGTATCATGTAATGCACTATTTTCACTAGAAATATCGTGGTTTAAAACTCCGAACAAGATCAGTTGCATCGTGCGTTACTCGCACTAAGAATAGTTGCATCATACGTTTCTTTCCAAATTCCAAAAATCATCAAAGGACGAGGTCATTTCAATGGTTTTTATTCATGATAAAACACCATATACTATCTTATTCAAAATGATATAATTTAAAGTATTGTATCTTAAATAGAATGAAAACTATCTCCTTTATAAAAACCTTCTTTTCATGCCAGTTGCACAGATAAGTGCAAGGTGTTTGAGGAAACGGTTCATTACATGATACAGTAAATTAATTCAAGAGGTACCTCTGACATCCCTCTAGTGACACTAATAACTCATATTTGGAAATTCAATCTTGAATAGATAAACATTAAAGAAGTACCGATCAGTTATTCGGTCTCAAATTCGAGAGGGCAAGGCAAAATCATTAGATTTTCCATAGGAACGGTTGCGAACCTCGGAATGAATAAAATTCCGAAGTGAGACCAGGTGCCCGGGGAGAGTCAGCGTCTTCTGACTGTATGCAGCATCCGTCGCAACAGCTCCATGGAAACATGTCAAATTCGGTGACTTGATGAAGACAACCATAATTTTTCTTCATGTTAATTAAACTTCCATAGAGAGTAGTTGCATCCGATGTTACGGAATACATGTAGTTACATCATGGTCACGTTGCGTCACGGTGATATATAACTTCTATAAATCTAATCTGACGGAAACGGGTGGTACCAGTCAACAATATAAAATTCATATCTACAGATACGTATTTTCAAACGAGATGAAACATTTATATAGAATAATGAAGGAATGAATGGTTTGAAAATTCAATCTTAACTCTACACAGTACAATTTAGATCATTTACATGTATACCATTTTATCATCTTTCATGCATAAAGGTAATTCCTTCAGTACATTCAATGGAGATCAATCTGACCAACCCCCCCCCCCCAAAAAAAAAATAACAAAACAAAAGAAACAAAACAATACAAAACCAATCAGCAAAATATGAAGATATATTGTACTTCTTTGCATTGGTTGTTTTGCTGTGGGTGCTGCTACCGAGTGTTGTTGGAGATCCCCTCCTTTCTTTAGTAGATAACATTGCAAGTAGAAGGGAGTTTTCAGAATATCAAAGAAATTCTGATATCGACATTTTGTGTTCCTGTGTAAACATTGAACTCAGCAGTGTACATTTACTTGAAGGTAAAAATCAGTAAATGATAATGAATTTCTTTAAAATGTCTAAACCATTACTTATTTCAGGAGGTAACAGTGATTTTTATGACAATAATGTCTGCATTATCCATCTCAGTTAAGTCTGCATTATCCATATCACTTAAGTCTGCATTATCCATATCACTTAAGTCTGCATTATTCATATCACTTAAGTCTGCATTATCCATATCGCTTAAGTCTGCATTATCCATCTTACTCAAGTCTGCATTATCCATCTCACTTGAAAAAAAATTTCTTTTATGTTTTCAGTAACTTGTGTTTGTGTGATTTTACGCCTGGCGGTAGGGTACCTTCTAGAAAAAAAAGTTCGGGACGTACAACAGAATATCTAATTTCTACGGCCTAAGATTCTATATAGATTTTTAAAATTCGCTATCTGATTTGTTGAAGTTAAAAATAGGCTCTATCAAAGACAAAGGGATTACATGTAGCTGAATGGAATAATTATTATGTAATTGATCGTCCTCTTCAAGATTTGATCACGCCATGAGGTTTTCAATAGTTTTTTTTTTTACTTTATTTTTTAAACAAATCCTTGACGATAAGAAACTTGTTTTTCTGTCATAACCTTATGTTGCGGGATTATACAAATTTAATCTTCTTTAAATCGTTACAACAAGTTGTGGGATTTTGTTTATACTGTAGCGTCAATTAAGCTCTCTGTATCCAAATGATCTATGATTATAATACCAAAGATGATAATAATGTCATCCAGAACTGACTTAAAAATGTCATTTTGTGAAAACATATTATGTTTTGTCATACTGCAAATATATTTCTAGGAATCTCATTGGTTGTTTAGCCGTAATTATAAGACTATGTTACCCGTCTGCAGCCGTAAATATAGAGCTTTGTAATGCCAGGGACACCTTATTCTTTCTTGACGTCATAGCGCGCATTTCCCGTATAAACGTTCAGACGTCTTGAATTTTCCTCTCGCTTCAGATCCTTCAATTTCATTTTTCTGCTAAATGAATTTCATTCGTGGTTTATCAATTTTGAATAAACCATTTACGGGTGCGATCTTTTTAATGGTGAATAAGATAAAAAATTAGAAATTTTACTGTTGACGCCATTTTGAAATGACAATTAAAATATTAAGTGATTTACAGTATGACAAAATGTTATTTCAGGCTCCAGACAGGTAATATGGTCTGGTATACATTGTCTGTTATCATAAATTCCAGACAAGGTATATCAGACCATATTACCTGTGTGGAACCGTAATAACATATAATATTTACATATGCCTAATTTACACTGTGATTATAGGAGTATAATCGCGATGGCTTGATTTGAACTATGACGTCATATTAACTATATAGGCATGAAAAACTGGAATGTAAATATATACAATAACTGTCTGTTTGGAATGTGATTATACTGCGATAACCTACTATAGATCCAGGAATTAAGTCTCTCATAATGCACTAACGAGTATTATGGAACATAATTCCAGGATCCATTGTAATTATCACAGTATAATCACATTCCAAAAGACAGTGAATGTATGAGTAATCCAGATTTTGTGTGCATCACATTACAAATCATGTACACGCTCGTGAAGTCACAATGCATAAGCTTTACAGAAATTGTTCTGACCTGAAAACGGAACCCGCGCATGATAACTCGCTTTGTGTTGCATACCCGTAACAAATTAAAATGAATTAAAACACTTAATCTCTCACTTGAGACTGATTTGTCCGCGAAATTAGGTGTCAGGTAAAATGTTTTCTCCCATTTGCCCCCATGTGGGATAGAGTTTCCCCAAGAGCGACACGTCGTGTAGGGTCACGGTATCCCACATGCCCTCGCGTGACTTTTGACGTCGGCCGTATCCATATTGTGACGTCGTTATTATCCATTGTGATGTCATGATTTTTGCACCAAAAGCGGCGACCTCTCATCAAAGAGGTCGTTTTAAAACTCTTTTTTACATTCTAATTCTTATTAAACAAATTAAGGCTAAGGACTACAGTTTATTCTTTAGAATAAACCATTTTTGAGGGCGCTGAAAACGAATATTCCTTTATTTTTCGAATTCGATTAAGTTGACGATTTCATGATTTCATGGAATTTCAAGAAAGGCCCCTAGAAATGAGAGAAAAACGATCAACCATATGTTGAAAAGCCCACCCTCGGGGTTTGGTTTCTGATCAGGGAACGAGGCTTGCTTCATCCCACATGACAGCATATGGTTGATAGTTATAGTCTCACCCTGCAGAGTGAATAAGCTCATTCCGGAAGTGCTTTTAACCATAACGTCATTGTGATGTCTTACATGATTGCTGCCTTAGCCGGTCAAAATATTTAAAAGAATACATAAAAACTCATTTATTAGCTCTTTTAGACAGTAAGAGAAAATGTTATCAGGGACACGGAAATCCAACCCTCGTGTCCAGGATTTGCTTTTGTCCTTGACACTCGGTTTGGATTTCCTTGTCCCTGATCACATCTGGGGATATATTCTTTTATTCTCTATCTGTAGTCTTGAAGTACGTACCACAATGTGGTCGATGCCGTATGGTCTCGTTTGTTATTTTTTTTTTCGTTATGGAGTCCTGTCTTCATTGTTGAACTGTTAGGGATGTTTAAAAAGAAAATGGTAAAGCACTGTAGGTGGGTCGACTACCAAGTACATTTTTTCTTTGCTATGGCAATCAAATGACCAGTAAAGTACAATGAATATGTGTGTCTTTTACAATTTTCATTTAAGTTTAACATGCTGGTTATCATTCTTGCTCTAACTAACTCACAAAAAACAAAGATAAACAAACTCAAATGATGCATGCTCACATGTTGGAATCGTCCAAAATTATTCAGGGTTATCGTCATCATTGAGGAAGTTCTTTGGTCGCTACGGGGATATCATAAAAGCATATCAGATCCTTCTTTCGATGATCATTGACATTCTGGTTTGCGATTGAATGACTATTATCATCACCAAACAAGACATCTTTACCTGAATTTACATCACTATATGCATCGAGGAAATCGCCGAATTTGACAAGTATTCATGATTTTGCCTTACCTTTGACTTTCAGACAGAAAAATTGATGGGTCCTCCTTTCATGTTTATTCGTTAAGACGGGGTTAAATTATTTTTAGGTAGCCTGTGTTGGCTTTATTTAACGTAAAAAGAAGGGAGGAGATCTCCAACAAGACCCCGTTGCAGCATCAACAGTAAAACACCAAAACAACCGATGCAAAAACACAAAAGACGAGTACAGCACGAGACGGAAAAGAGACACACGACATGTAAACATCAAACACAAAAGACTACACATAAACCGACGAGGCCAATGGGTAACCGGTGCCGACTTTGGACGGCCATCTGTCACGCAAGTAGCAAATGGTGTGGTTATCCTGGATTACGTGCGCACAACCCTCTCACTTCTCCAATTACCCAGAGGTCTCGAAGAAAGTACAATCGTGGTGTAAAACAACCTCCTCACTGTAAGATGACATCACACAAACAAGACCGCGAAACGCAGAGGCCCCAGAGACACAGATGAATATGTAAATGGATATAAAAAGAGGGCATGCGTAATACAGTCCGTGCTCTGCCGGCTGTAGCGAGCTCATGTATGTAATCACCCGAGGAGTCCGACTGACATTCAGAGAGGACAGGTGGTCGGGGCCCTGTCTTCTCTAAAGAGGTTTGGACAGGACCCGTCATGGAGTCCCGTCGTCACAGTCAGTCAGAGTGCAAGTCTCAAGGATGCGCTTGTACAAGACTGTGGATTGGTCAAGTACCAAGCCTATTGTCCGTCTGGTGACATTAGGATCATATCCACGGTATAAAAGGCGTTTGATGATTCTGACGCATTTTCGATGGTTATGCTGCCTACCTTTGATCCTTTTTATTTTGTTTATCATATCACCATAAAAGACAGGTTGTGTAATACCCATAGTAATGTACTCTGTTGCATGTATAGATCCGAATTTTAAAAGAAGTTGACTGTAATTTTTGTAAAATTTCCAGAAAGTCTTAACTAGTTTATGAAAGCGGTAACCCTGACCTAAAAGTTTTTTGGTAATTTGTAAATTTCTGCTGTGAAAATCCAAAATATCAGTACATGCTCTAGCGTACCGGATGAGCTGTGATATGTAAATGCCGTATGACGGTAATCTTGGAACATCACCGTCAAGCCAGGGAAAATTTACTATGTTAAATCCAAAATCATCCCTTTTGTCATATACACTTGTATGAATCTTTCCGTTTACAATTTTGATATTTAGGTCCAAAAAGGGTGTTTCTGTATTTGAAAGGTTTGCCTTGTTAAGGGTTAATTCTTGTGGATAAATTTCATTCTTATGTAATTCAAAAGCAGGATTGTCAATGGTTAGAATATCATCCAGATACCTAGAAGTATTATTGAAACATTTCAGCTCATCAAATTTTCTTTGCTTTTGAAGATTTTGGATAAATTCTTTTTCATAAGTGTATAAAAATAAATCTGCAACAAGAGGCGCACAGTTAGTACCCATAGGAATTCCTACAACCTGGTTGTATAGATCCTTACCAAATCTAACATAAATATTGTCCAAGAGGAAGGACAAGGCATTATACAGGTCACTACATGTCCATGATTTGTATGATTTGTAGTCTGTCGAGGAAAAGAAACCCTTCGATTCAGATGTACAAATGTAAGGTTTTCGTTCTCGATCAAAACACCATTTAATGAGATTAGATAATCGATCATTAATTTTGTCATGAGGAAGTGTGGTGTGCATATTAGAGAAGTCGTATGAAGAAATCGCATTGGCTTGGAAATTTCCAGATTTCATTTTTTCAATCACATCCCCTGAATTCTTATTAGACCAAAATAAATTTACATCGTTCCTGTTTAGAACCGTTTCACAATATCTAGTTATGTGTTCTTTAATAGCAGTAAGTGCCGACGTCAGATTTCTAGACAAAATTGTAGTGGAGCAGTTACTAGAATTAGCAATAAATCGAAATTTGTAAGGAGACTTGTGCAGTTTCGGTATACAATATAGTGTTGGGAGATCCAATTTAGAAATAGAGATATTGAATGAAGACAGTTCACTGTTATGCTTGCTTAAAATGGTAGATGCACTTTCATTGCTTTTGATATATGTATTAGTAGACGAAAGTTCCGAAATCAAAGTTGATATGTAGTAACGTTTTCAAATGATAACGGTGTTGTTGGCTGCTTTATCAGCTGGTGCAAAGACATGTTTTTCATGTAATTTACTTAGTTTGGATTTGAAATATCTTTCTGATTTGGAACGTGGATTTTGAAAAAGATGAGGGTTTTTATGGAAGTTATCTATTCGAATATCCGTTATATCTAAAATGAGGTTTTTCCAGTCATTCAGAGCATGCGGTTCGACTCCTTCAGATTTACACCATCTTTTCGTATAATTATCTAAGGCTTCCGTAAGCACTTCGCGGCATTTGACAAAATCTATCTTGGATGGGATTCTATACTTAGGTCCTTTTTTAAGAACACCACGGAGCTGTCTGTCTTAGATAATTGAAAAGTCACTTGTAACAACATGGCCAGCTGGTTTGTAGAGATATTTAGAAGTTGCACATTCTCAAGAAGCAGGACACGATTCAAGTATGTCAGGATCCGTTGTAACTTTATTATAGTTAAAAACAAAGTTTCGAATAGGATTCTTGTACTTATAACAAATAAGAGGTGGCTCTAAATTTTCAAAATATTGAGGAATGGTACTTTGTACGCGATGATCCCGAAAAATATTAGAGATGTTTAGAAGATCAAAACCTTTGTTAATAAACGGGATTTTTATGAATCGTCTTTGAGGTGAGGTGTTTTTCACAATAGGATAAAGTTTATACTGTGCGAATGAGACAATGATATTAAGTCTGAATCAGTCAGTGTTTCTTAAGAATGCAACCTCTGCTTCATCCAAGATAGATTTCAAGGGCATAACTGGTATTGACGACAGAGCATGTAACAGCTCATGTCTTCCGCCATTGCGTGCTATAGTAAGTAAATCGTTGAGAGAGCGGTATATTCTGGATCGTTTTCTTTTTTGTCTGTTTCGTCTTTTCCCGTGTGACCTGTATTTCCTTTTAGTGTTTGGGCGAATTGAAAAGATGTTGATATTGGTAGAAGCTGAGGAAATGTTTCCTTGTCCATAAATTTGATCGTTTAAACCAAGAGGGTACGCAGTCTGAAGTTTGGTGATCCAGGCAAGTTCAGCTTGTAGTCGGCGTTTTTTAATTTCGGTCTTACTTTCATTTTTACGTTTTGGAAAAGTCTGAACTGGGGTAATGGTGATATCCGAAATAGAATGATTATATTTAACAAAGTGATTATAAAGAAAGTTTCTGTGTTTTTGTTGACGTGAGGTTCTGATCTTATAAGAATGGTTCCTAAAACGAGATTTTAAAGGTTGGCCTGTCTCACCTACATATTGTGCGCCACATCCCCTGGCATTTCAAGTCATTACGTAAATAAGATCTTGAGACGATCAATCGATGTCTTGGTCTACCTCGATTTTGAATTTCTGCCCATTTACACTAGATGTTATTATGGAGTCGCAGTTGATGAGGTGACACAACGAGCATCTTTTACTTTTGCACTTAGAAATAATTGAGAACCTTCTGTGTTTGTTGTTGAATGTAGAGCCTGCAGATGGAGTAGTGCGTAAAATACGACTGTGGGGTCTAAATTTGAGAGGTGAATAGAGTACTCTTGGTGAGGAAAAAAGTTTTTTACATTCGGGTAAGTAAGTACATTCGGGTAAATTTGACTTATGTAATGTGTTTTATTATTCGGACAACATTAGGTGCAAACAAGGTTTAAAAAAAAGTACAGAAAAATAAAGCGTTTTATAAACAAGTCAGAGTGAAGCAACATGAAGAAAATGACGCACACGCAAATCAAATCCTCTTCGTCAGAAAAATTCCAAAGAAGCAGCTTGATATATTTAAGGAATGAAATATTACCATCGTCAAGACGCATGCATACCTTATTAATAATTATGAAAAGTTATGATAAGTTATCAAAGATTAACCGATTTTGTGTTTGTTGTTCAAATCGTTTCACAGAGGGCATTATGCTGATTCCCATACATGTTCCATCCCTCACATTTTCAATCCGATACGCTCCACCGAATATCATTGCCACTCCCAACAATTTTTTGTCCATTTCCTTTTGCAACTTTATGATTGCACCACTATCTCCTTCCAAAGCAAAGTCTACTTCGTCATCACCCTCTACAAGGCACACTTTCAAGAATTCGCCTTGGTACTCAAGTTCAAATTCTGTTGAGATCACCGTACCTGTCATTAAGCCAGTCAAACCGCATCCTTTAAAAACCTCGGAAAATATAGACGGAAATTGATTCTGAATAACGATAGGCCTTTTCTGAAGTTCCATATTCTCGTGGTGGTATTGACATTGTTTCCTATGCTTCTTCTTGATTTTATCACAGAAACGTCATTAATGTTACTGCTATTTGGAGAGCGGCTGGGCCAAATGCATTTCCCTAGTGTTTGCCCCTCACATGTGACGTGTTGTCCCACATTGGAAAAGTGGGCAACTGAAAGAGCGGCCACTTTATCATTTGGTTGTAGTTTTGCAAACACCCCTAGTGTCCCCCTCTTCTCGGCAGAATTATATACTCGTATATTTGGTTGAATTGCTGCAAAGGGACGCACGCCTTCTTGACGTCGAACGGAGACAGTGACAAAGTCAAAATCTTGATGTGCCTCTTCCTTCATTTTGGCGATATCAGCAGGTTTTGCCGATTGCGTAACATAGATCGTCATCCTTCCGTCAACGAATCCATGTCCGCAATAACCTTTCTCGTGCATCCTTGAAAAAAAAGTAGAAAACTCATAATAGCGAGTTTATCCTAGTTGTATCAATATTACAAGATATATATCACACGCTGCTTTTTGTGGTTAAATAATTTTTTTATGTTATCATTCCCCTTTACTGGCAAAGATTAATATGATTATCGGAAAATCATAGTAATGAAGATCAATGAATCAAAGAGAAAAGTTTACCTCTGAAAGAATTCTCTAAGTCCAGAGGAGACAACATTTGATTTTGATGGTATTTTGAGCATTCTGCGTAAACTGCTCATCATTTCAATAAATCTGACCAAATTTGGATCCCTTGTGATCTCATCGTCATCTTCGACTACCATTGATACGTCTTCAGTCGACCTTCTTGTTCCAAGTAAAGACAGACGTACAGCTATCATTTCTCTAAACTTCTCGTGAACAGCATCTCTAATGTATCTTATGTCTCCTCCGATGTCAAATACTTTGAGAGAATGGTCAACTCCCAGGATATCTCTTATTCTTGATTCTAACATTTCTCTGTCATGTCGTACATGGGCATCGACAGGAAAAATGACATTTTGCAGATACACCATTACGTCATCATTTTGTCGAAGAACCTCAAAGAGTCGTAAACTCTAGAATTACAGACAGGGTATCGCACAGTTACGCTAGAAATCTTTACTATCTATTGTCAGTAACTCTTACAATATGCTAGACAAGTAAAGAAAAACAATAATAGAGCAAAACAGAAAAAGACCTTCCTTTTGATATTCATAAAATAAATCGGTAAAACTTGCAAAAGCGAGGATCCCTGACTTTATTTTGTTGTTATATTTTTGTGTCCCTTCAATAAACTTCAGGAAGCAGTAAATGGTAATAGTGTTATAATAGGACAATGAGTCCTTATCAATACATTTTGGGCAATGCTCCATCTACATTTTATTCTTAATGATAATGTTATTTCATGAAAAAGTTTGATATCGTTCTATGGAAGTTGTATGGTCTATGCTGCAAATTTATCTGCTCTTGAATGATGCTATTGAATTTGAATGAATACTACATGTATGATATTGTGGGTGCTGTTGAGATTATCGTCAGAATCTTCTTTAACCATTTGTGTCAAACTTATGCTTTTGCCGTGTGGAGCTCGTAAGAAAGTTCCCAGCTCAATTTGGTGCTCTATTTTGGGTGCTGTTTGGATTATTGACAGGATCTTCTTTAACTTATTTTGAAATTGGGTTAAATTTTTTAGAAGTTTGATTTTGATCTCTATGTTTGCTATCTTTAAAATGTCAACTTAATCTCGAGTTTTCATATGAAATACGAAACACCAAGTACCGGATAAAAGCGTTTAAGCTAAGTATTATCTACATGTTCTTTGTACCGAACGAAATATCATTTGTTACACGCGGCGCATATAGTTTGATGAGTAGGCCCAAAATCTACATGTAAGTATTCTCATAGTACGCGTAACCCTTTGTAGATAGACCATTTCATATATAAATATGAGGTATTTATATTACTGGAGGTTGTATTCTCAGCACGAGTCTGTGACCCTTCATTCCTTAGTGTGTGTATGTTTTAAAAAATATCATTACATGTACCTTTATTTCCATATGGAAATGGCGCGCGTTGTTCTATCGTCTTTTTTCCCATTTTATATTTCCTAGGAAAATATCAATAATCAGTTAAAGAAGATCCTGACGACAATTTCAACAGTACTCACAATAGAGCACAAAACTGAGCATCGACGAACCCCTAGCAAGGTAGAGGTGGGACCAGGTGCCTGGGAGGAGTAAGCATCCCGTGTTTGGCTAGCCGTATATGAATAAGTATGACACCTTGTACCAAGACTGTAAAAATGATTACCTTAAGTCTCTAGATCACTTTCAAAAATGACCTGGTAAATGATTTGGTTTGATAATTATTTTTCCGTACTTTCAAGATACAAGGCCTGAAACCATGAAGCCTGAACTGATGATGATGATGAGGAGGAGGAGGAGGAGGTGGATGAGGATGAGCAGCAGCAGCAGGAAGAAATTTCAAGAACAAGTGTGGATATATCAAAAATTGCCTCACATATTTTTAAAAGAAAGTTTATATAGAAATATATTCCACATGCAGGGAAATACACATGCAACCAACTGTGCCGCACGTGAAATTCACGTGCCGTGCTGCACAATTGCCTTTGTAGTGTTTGATATAATTTAATTTTGAACAATCGGACCTACTTTGCTCGATAAAGTTATTTCCTCTGCTGGTGTTTTGACTGTTTGAACCATGATCATAACGATCCGTCCTTTGAGTCCATCTCGTGGTATACCAGTTCCTTCAATAAAGATGTAGTTACAAAATCATATAAAATAAAGCACACTGATCCCATTTGGCCGCATGCATGACCATCCTTACCAAGGTTTAGTGAAAAATATATAAAGGTTGACGTAGAAAAAGTAATGCTCGTTAATCGGGGTTATTTGATGACATGTACCATTCGTTCAAAATACTTTAGGTTGAGTGGCATATGAAATAGATCATTTCTATTAAAGTGTGAAGTCCCGCGTAATTAATCGGTGTAATCATTGACCATATTTATGGTTAATTACCATGCAAGCTAAGTTGTTAACAAAACCTCCAACAACTTACGTCATTTGATCGTTAACATTAAAACGTCATAACAGACTTTTGATTAGAAATTATGAATGAAATTATGTCACTTGTGGGAGTTCGGAAGGGTATCCTCACTTTATCTGCAGCATTACATGTTGATGTATTTTCATATTTCAGTGTTTTCGTTTTATGTTATTATGTTTCAATGTTATAGTATTTGTTGTAATGTCCAGTTTCCTTTATATGAACATTTACATCCTAATGTATTTTCCTGTGTAAGTTTAATCGCCACGTGTTTGATAGTCATGCTTTGTTGTTTGATGTCTTCCTGTGAAAGTACGATCTAGACTATGTAAGAGATCATTTCCCTCTCTATCCACTTTGTATCCACCTTTAAAAAAGTCGTATCTAAACGTTTAGACAGTTTCTGTTGATGACAAGAAAATATCATAACATGTAATTGATTATAATCGAATATGTAGTCGATGTAAAAATCTTTGATTTTTGGTATGACTCAAACAAATTTTGAATAATAAAATTAAAGTAAAGTACCACATTTGTGAAGCTGAACAGAAGCGTGGAACAGTCTGTTGAGAAATTTCGCCGGATCATCATCATTGGCATGGATACAGATGGTTTGATTGGATATAAACTCCTGAAAATAGTCTATCTTCCCTGTTAGTTCTGGTACGGATGGTTTTCAGTGACTTCAGTGACCATTCTAGTTTCTTTCTGCAATATCGATGACAAAGAAGCTCGTCCGGTGGATCTTCTATTTTTACTGTATCGACGATGTATGGCTCAGGCATGGTGGACTCCTAATTGCTCTATGCTGTGAAAGTAATAGTAAGCATGGAAGGTAAGGATGAAACTTACAGATTTAAAGAATGATTTAAGCTTATCTATCTTTTAACCTTTATCAAAACTTAATAATAAAAAAAAAAAAAAAACCCATGCAAATAAAATGCAAATTTTATTTGAAAATTAAAGCCTTTCGAAACCAGTTATTCAAATATTAGATACATACATACCCATGAAATAGAAAGTACATATGGTGACATACAAAGAAAAAACAATCCTCAATTTATGAAATTATGTCATAAGGCTAAGCCAGCTGCATGTATAAAATCGTCGATTAAGAACACTTGATACATGAAGAAAGTTTATCCTTTAGTCTTGATAATTATTTCCGTTCATCAGTTTACTGTTAAAACCGCTCTCTTTTAGTGCAGTAACCTGCAAAGCATCTGACATTGTACTTACATCCTAGTGTATACAGTTATGAACAAACAAACAAAAACTTGTTCTAATTGATAATACAATTTCCTCACCTTGTATTATCTATACATTTTTATCTATATAAAACATTGACAAATACGATCAATTTTCATGATCGATATATAAAGATATGCAGACATACCTAGATATCCATGTTATGAATTCGAAATTTAAGCTGTCGCCATTTTGAATATATAATTTCGTGTAATATGTACCATCTCGAATAAGAATAAACATTACCTAATATACCCTATCTAAAGTTCGTTTTGCACTGATAATTCTGTTAAAAAACCTATGGTAGGTTGTTTCCAATACTAGTATATCATGTGTTGTCCTTATGACTATTAAACTTCCTTGTTCAAATAAGGCTAGAATATGTTAAAAATAGATATTATGATTATCTTTTTATTATTTTGGATTTTCTCTCAAACAAGCCGTGAATATCCACAATCATCCCCCCCCCCAAGGAAAGAGAGAGAGAGAGAGAGAGAAAAAAAAGAATACTTGTTTCGAACATTTTGTGCAAGCTAAAGTTAAAGATATATCTTTGAATTTCGATTTCGATTTGACTGCCTTTCAACCCCCACCCTCTCTTTGAATTTTGAGGTGAATATGAAAACGTAGATAGTATTCAAAACAAGCAGACTATGTGTCATCGTATTACAGAATTATTCGATAATTTGAGTATGACAACATTGAAACCAAAAGTTTTAACCTTTTTTCATCGCATATATATTTCATGATGATAATTTCTTAAATAGTCACCTTGAAGAATGGGGATTCCCCTTCTTAATTGCTTTAAGGTTTTTTTTTATATCTGTAGGGAAAATTTGAAATTCTATGCTTTACCTGTGTAAGTACACTTTTAAAAGTCAATAAAGAAAATTTGAAATTGACATGCACTCGATGAATAAAAGATCGATGAGTAAATACAACATGTTTTTAATAACTTCTTTGCCTCTATAATGTGTCATTTAGAATTTCAATGATCTATGGAAACAGGATGAAGAAAACTTGGGACTAGTAAGGTATAGAATTGTAAGTAAATACTCATTCTCTTTTTTCATTCAAGAATTTCAAAGTCTCTGTTGTCACAGGTAAAGTAAGGCATTTAATATTATTTTTCATATTTTATTTGTACATAGTAATTATTCAGGAAGTAAAATATTCAGGAAGTAAAAATTCTGATATGAGTTAGAAAGGAAAATCAGGCGTATCTATAATTTGATCAGAAGTTGGATAAGTATCCTGAAGTTCTTTGGAGTACAAACTATTCTTATTCGGTACGTTATGATTTTGTTCAATAATGTACAATAACATTCATCTCATAAACTACAAAGAGAATGAGAGAGACAGTTTCAAAGGGCACATTTATCTATTCATGATTTGTTATGCTATAAAAGGTGCTTACTTTAAAAAGCTTAAACTTTTGAAAACCTGTATTAACCTGCCTTGAATCCATAACAAAACATCTTTGAACCAACATAGCTGTGGCGGAATAACTAGAGAGACTAGCTCGAAATGTTTTGACTGATAGATCAACGCCCATCCTTCCATTCAAATACATTATTTCCTTGCGATGTATGAAAGCGGAGTCTCTAATGTTTTGCTTAGGAAATTATGTTTCTACTTTCAAATCGTTGTTTTTATTACACATTCCCCCCCATTCATCGCTGCTTAGACCTAAAATCCTCCAATTGAGGTCACATACACGTCCTACTATCATTGTCTTGCAATTAGATCAATTATTCTAAAATTTATAGGTATCTCCCTCATGGCATAGCTTTGTCCTTATGTGATTGTTTGGTATACATTTTGAGGTTATGATGAGATTTTCCCTGTTCATATAATCAGTATTTTGGATCTCCTCTCTTTCTTCCTCGAGCATCACTGATGAGACACTTTATGCTAAATAACAATGATTGAAACATATACCTCAATATTGAAAAATATACCCGATTTTAATGAAGGAAATCGAGGTGCCAGAGAACAGCTTTCTAGACAAAGCTTCCGAATGTGGTGCACAAGAGATATGTATACCACGGAAAATTAATTATCATCTTTGTAATTCAATCAATATTTCTTCTTTCAGAAATGATGGCTACCAATGACGGAAATATCCATTTTGATGCACAAACACTGGTCGTTTGCAATGATTGTGGCGGACACGATGATGTCATCAACTACTGCCTAAATTGCCCAGGCAATATTTGCTCCAAATGTAAACCTACTCACTGCAACAGAAAACTGACGAAAAGCCACATAGTCCTTCATCACGCGGATTCTGAGGTAAGAAAAGCCAGAAGATCAACGAAGACTTACTGCTCTCTACACTCCGGTAAAGAATGTAAAACATACTGCATGAAATGTAGGCTACCAAGCTGCTCTGTATGTGCAAAGGCTCATAAAGGACACCACATGGCTGACTTGGACGATCTGATTTTGAAGACGGAGCACGAGGTTAATGGAATAGTCCGTGATCTCGAAACGGAATTGATACCCAATACTGAGAAGGCTTTGTCCAAATTAGAAGCAGAAATGACTTCATATCAGGAAACCATGAATAACGTCAAAATTTCTGCCAAAGACAGATTAAAAAAGCTCAGGCAACAGCTTGACAAATTGGAAGCGACTTTCTTTGCTGAGGTTGACAAACAAGCGAAGGACGATTTGAACACCATGCAGGAACAGAAAAATGAAATAAGAAAGAACGTAGAGAAGGCTAAATCAGCGATGGAAAAAGGAAAAACGGCGCCATTAGATCTTGGTCTTGTTTCCATCAAACACGAGCTAGCTGAAATTTGTGCTCAAAAACCAACCGAAATTTCCTATTCTCAACATTTTTATTTCCATGAGTCGTCTTATCGATTCCCGTCACCGTTCGATATAATTGGCAGCTTCAACAATGGCCAAGAGAAGATTATACGCAATTCATCAATACGGCTTTCGGTTAGCAATGGGCACAAGGAAACATTTGATTACACAAGAGAGTTCAAAATACTGCACAGAATTGAAGGGAATCAAGGGAAATTCGTCCTCAATACTATTGATGATCACGTTTGGGTGTATAATGATAATGAAAAAAGAATCAGCGTATACGAAGGCAGTTTGACAAAAATCAACGCAGTCTACATTGGCAGTAAATCAGTACCATCTGGCTTCTCATGTGTCGATTTCGTCAAATTTGGTTTACATGACGCACTACTGGCAGACTCGCGCAATGATCGATTACTAAGAATAACAGATTCGGGAAGCATGACCAAGTTTTTTGTTACCAGTCCATTCAAGCCCTTCGGGATTTGCGTGAACGATGAACGGCAAGTCGTAGTTGGAGGACGAATATTGGTGTGGATGATCTTTTAAAACCATGGAAAATTGTCATCTTCTCACCAGAAGGTTCTGTACTGCAGATGGTAGAAAAGGACGAATCTGGGAAAAGAATGTTTGCAGGAAGGATCAGTCGAGTGAGGCAGACACAGAGTAAAGACTATGTGGTCGCCGATGGCAGCAGACTTTTATATCTGAGCTCGGAATGGATTTTAAAATGGACACACACATTTGGATCGAAGTATGAAGTCTTCGCCCTGCACTGCGATAAGAGAAACAATATCCTTGTTGGGGATGTAAACAAGAATGCAATAGTGATGCTCAACCAATATGGACAGCAAATACAGACAATACTTACACATGTGAATGGTGTTTGTAAGCCTTTATCGATGAATGTTGACAGCAGAGGACGGCTTTGGATAGGACAAGAGAAAAATGTTCTGATCTCAAGTTACATGGAATTATATTGAACATAAAAGTTCGTCTACTCACGTTTCCCACAACGTCTTTAGATTAGCAATGAACGCGACATTGTAATATTGTTTTTTTAGATCCGAATTTCCTTATACGCCTGCAGAATGGCCAGCTATGACTTTTTATTTTTGATTGTTTCTGGATATAATTTGTTTGTAATAAAAGGCTGTATCATTGTGTAATTGATTCCTTTTCTCTTCCGTAAATGGTATAAGAAGTTGGATCTTTATTCATAATTCTTTATGACAACTATCTTTAAATTCAATAGCATCATTTTAGAAAAGATAAATTTGAGCATGGACCAGACATGGATGTTTCGGGTATTTAACCCTCTTATGTAATATGGCCAAAAAGTGTGAATTCTAATATGTCCAAAAATGTACCGAAAGACGTATCAGGAAGGTTGGGATATAATGCTAGAGGACCCACGTTGGAGAAATTTCAAGAAAATGTGATGACAGAAATTTTCGGATGCGTTGAAGAAACGATCAACCGAGGTTGCTCGACCTTGGCTTCATATGTCCTCGGGGACTTCTGGTAAACCAGCAGTGACACTCACTAAGTGGTACAAATGTTAAACGTCTTCAAATTCAATAACAGTATTTCAGAAAAGATAAATTTGCAGCATGGACCAGACATGCACGTTTCGGGTACTTACCCCTCGTCAGTGATCCTACATCTAAACAATGTAATATGGCCAAAAAGTGTTAATTATATTATGTCCAAAAATGTACCGAAAGACGTAGCAGGATGGGAGTGATGTGATGCTACAGGAACCATGTTTTAGAAATTTCAATAAATTTTGATGACAGAAATTTTCGAATGCGGTGAATGAGTTAAAGAAGTTGAGTTGAGTTGAAGAAACGATCAACCGAAGTTGATCGAACTTGGTTACATGTGCCCTCGGGTACTCTTGGTACACCAGCAATGACACTCACCTAGTGATAAAAATTTTAAACTTCTTCAAATTCAATAGAATCGTTTCAGAACAGATAAATTTGCAGCATGGACCAGACATGCACGTTTAGGGTACTTAAACTCATTTAATGTATAATCTTATCTGGAAAAAACATCATTGAAAAAAAAACCAAGAACCAAACTCATCTCTTTTCAGAATGAATGCCTTTTCAGTCATCTCGTATTTTATGTACTCTACGAACAAAACCAATTAAAGCAATCACCACTGTATGAGAACACTAAACACCAAGGACTACCATGTAGGACAAATGGACAATCGAAGTCGACTTGATACATTTATTTAACATCTTGCTGACATTGATGTTACCTTTATAACCTCCTCGTCCATGGACCAGAAACTAGAAGAAATAATTATTCAGAAAAATTCGTTTCTATGTTGTTATTAAGATTTGCACTTTCCAAACTACAACGAAACATGAGATTGATCAATAGAAAATATCACTTTAGACGATCAAATTCAATGAAGTTATTGCAGCTGCAAAATGTTTTTTTAAAATGTGAATAAATTGCGACAGTAGGGATATGACAGTTGCTTAATACGACGATACATAATGATAGTATAGTATGATTATTTTATCAGCATGTCTTTTTATTATACGATATCATATCTATTGGTATATATTAATATTTTGACTTTTATTCAATAGTATGTATCATCTCATACGTACTATGATTTATCAAAATCCAACACAAACTCCAAATTAGAGTGAAAAAATCACAATCAGCTGGCATGTAGATCCAGGACAAAAGAATACTAAACAAAACATTCTTTATGAAAGTACCCGGTGGAAGAAAGCAAGGAATACCTGTAACTAGTGAGTGTATCAAATTTGGTGTACATGTTCTTTGATACCTTAATATAATCATATTTTCTACATTGTGTACAATGATTATATTACATTCCCTTTTCTAGATCGAATCTGATGAAAAATGGGTACAAAGAAACAGATGCCCTTTATTGAAGAAAGGTTGGGATCTCCAACACACTCGGTTGCAGCACATACAGCAAAACACCAAAAAACAACCCGTGCAAAAACACAGTGATAACACGCACAGCAAGAGACGCAAAAGGAACAAGGAGATTCAAAAACAACACAGAAGGGTATATTACTATAACCACACATAAATGAACGATACAAATTGGCAACCGGTGCCGACTTAGGACGGTCATCTGCTACGCAAGTGACAAATGGTATGGTTATCCGGATTACGTGCGCGCAATCCTTCCACTGGTTTCCAAGGAGTCTCGAAGAACGCACAAATGTGTAAAAAAAATCTTCCTCACTGTAAGATGACTATACAAACAAAACAGCATGACGCAGGGGCCCGAGGAACACACAGATGGCTATATAAATGGAAATAGAAATAGAAGACGTACGAAATACAGTCCATGCTCTGCCGGCTGTGGCGAATTCATGTATGTAATCATCCGAGGATTCCGACCGACATTAAGAGAAGACAGTTTGTCGCGGCCAGTTTTGGACAGGGTCCTTCATGGAGTCCTGTCGTCAAAGTCAGTTAGTGTGCAATTCTTAAGAATGCGTTGATACAAGACTGTAGATTGGTCTAGTACCAAACCAAGTGTCCGTCTGGTGACAGCAGGATCATATAAATTAGGTACGTTTGATGATTCAGACGCAATTTCGATGTCATTATTGAGTCTCGCTTCCCCCTTTGGTGAAATGTATTTGATGGTAGCAAGCTTTTGAGTTTCCATAGTCAGTACAACTTGGTTGTGTTAGAAATAATTTTATTGTTTATCTTTATCAGTCCAAGTTTCCATTGCAGTGATTCGTACTTAATTTTTTGCCGAATATCGAAGACATTATACGTATCCGGATAGTTTGGAGGTTTAACTTAATTCATAATTCAAAATTATCATGAGTTTTGCGTCTTATTGTATCTGGTCTTTCTACGATTTTGTTGAATCTATTCCTTACACACTCGATATTCTTCAAAAAAATGTGCCGTCTGTTACTTCTTCATACACTGCTTTAATAAATCTGACCACCTGCTCTTAAAAATTATCTGACTCTGACTAAATACAAAAAAAAGCAAATGATCTCCAACAATACTCGGTTGCAGCATCCACAGCAAAAATTCAAAACATCCAATGCAAAAAAACACAGAGTAAACATCCACAGAAAGAGAGAAAGAGACACAAAAGGGACAAGGAACACCAATGAGTTAAAGAAGATCTTGACACCAATCTCAACATCACTCACAATAGAGCACGAAATTGAGCATCGACGGACCCCTAGCAAGCCAGAGGTGGGATCAGGTGCAGGGGAGGAGAAGTATCCCCTGTTGGCTAGCCGCATCCGCCGTCGATGTTCATGCACGGATATGAAAACAATATCTAATGCTTTGCATATGTCTATATAGAAAGTGCTATGGCGACCGAGTCACATAATCTGTCAAGTTTTTGCATGTTTTTCATTTGATTTTTCAAGCTTTTATTATATATCATCAATTTTACTTAATAAATTCCCTCATAACTGTTTGTCAGTAACGATTTGGCAATGAGAAAGACATAATTGTTAATGTAGTTCTACCTCATTGCA
Organism: Pinctada imbricata; assembly: GCA_033119305.1. Taxonomy (NCBI): domain Eukaryota; kingdom Metazoa; phylum Mollusca; class Bivalvia; order Pterioida; family Pteriidae; genus Pinctada; species Pinctada imbricata. The sequence continues at coordinate 42,997,831 of VSWD01000006.1, forward strand.
CATAGTAGTGTAGTTGTAGCATGCACAATTTATTTCCCTTCACAATTTCAAGTTGTTTGACAAAGTATTCGTGTGGTTACAGTGGTTTTTTTTTCAGTGTTTGAACTTCCAGTTACCTCATTGGTTTAGGTGTAGGCTTTTGTGTTTAGTGTTTTATGTCGTATATGGTGTTTCTCGTACCTTATGTGTCTCTAATTGTGCTTGTGTACTCTGTGTTTTCACATAAGGGTGTTTTCAGTTATCCCATTGGTTTAAGTGTAGTCTTTTGTGTTAGTGTTAAATGTCGTATGTGCTCTTTCTTGTACCCTTTGTGTCTCTTATTGTGCTTGTCTACTTGTTTTTTTCTCATAGAGGTGTGTAGCTGAGGGTGCTGCTAGCGATTCTTGTCGGAGATCTCCTCCTTTGTTTTACCTGTTGACAATATTGTTCATTGTCTCTTTTCCTCCTATTTTCCCCCTATGATCCTGTTGTCTTTTGTTAGTATTTTTAGTGTGCAATGAAGTGTACACCAAAAAGATATTCAGTTATACGGTATTGAATAGATAGTTTCTTTCAATTAACTTAATTTGGAACAAGATACATTTGTATATACATGTATCAGCTTTTGGAACTGATGGACTCTTGGAAATTTATTGATATCTAGAAAACAATGAAGTTCAATCTTATGTTCAATATCTATTTGTAAATAATAATCTTTAAATAGAATCATATAGTGTATGAAATGACTGAAATGTATACAATATGGAGTCAGGTAAGAACATAGCAATACACAGGGAATAGTACGAGGCATATATTATAAGACGTATAGATGCAGCGCGAACATAAACGCATAATTAAACACAGAAGCAAAAAATCAAATTCAAGGAATTGTGGTCCCCCGCTTTTGGGTGTTTGTCTTTAAAGAAATGCTTACAGGCATCCCCCCATTCTTAAGTTTTAATAATATATCTCATATATTATCAACATTCTAAATATGAAAGATTAACTCCAAGAAAAGGTCAAAAGGTACAAACTTTTGTTTTGTTTCCAAGGGACAGGGCTTATAAAAAGGTATGCACATGTGAAATATTTAAGACCTATGATTTAAATTAAAATCAAAAACTTATGGTCGAGGTTGAAGTTTTTAAATGTGGGTCAACCTCCATGGACAAGGTCACAAGGTCAGGTTGTTGTTACCAACAGAAAGGTCTCATCACAAGGAATACACATGTGAAATGTGAAAGCCCTATCATTTTCCATTAAAAAGTTATGGACAAGGTTATAGTTTTTTGAAAAGTAGGTCGAACTCAAAGGTCAAGGTCACAAGGTAAAAAATTTTGGTATCCATGGAAAGGTCTTGTCATAAGGAATACACATGTGAAATATCAAAGCCCTATCACTTTCCGTTCAAAAGTTATGGTCAAGGTTATAGTTTTTTGAAAAGTAGGTCAAAGTCCAAGGTCAAGGTCACAAGGTCAAAAATTTTGGTATCCATAAAAAGGTCTTTTCACAAGGAATACACATGTGAAATATCAAAGCCCTATCATTTTCCATTCAAAAGTTATGGTCAAGGTTAAAGTTTTTAATAAGGAGGTCAAAGTCCAAGGTCAAGGTCACAAGGTCAAAAATTTTGGTATCCATGGAAAGGTCTTGTCACAAGAAATACACATGTGAAATATCAAAGCCCTATCACTTTCCATTCAAAAGTTATGGTCAAGGTTAAAGTTTTTAATAAGTAGGTCAAAGTCCAAGGTCAAGGTCACAAGGTCAAAAATTTTGGTATCCACGGAAAGTTCTTGTCACAAGAAATACACATGTGAAATATCAAAGCCCTATCACTTACCATTCAAAAGTTATGCACAAGGTTAAAGTTTTTGTGACTGACGGACAGACGGACAGACGGACGAACCGGTTTTAATGTCCCCGCGCTTTCGCGAAAGCGGGGGACAAATATTCGACGTGATAATAAAATAGTGGATAAAATAATCAAAAATGAATATAGTTATGTCGAAGGGTTCCAACTCTATACCTTCTTGAAGAAAATTCCAAACCAATTTCCATGCACCAGACACGTGTTTCGAATATTAAATTCTTATCAGTGATGATTTCAGCGGTGCCACCAAAAATAATTTCAGTAGCGCCCTCTTTAATTTTATAGATATCATCGTTTTATTAGTAGTATTGATTGTAATCATTTCTGTCTTTGTCATTCAGCAACTTCGTGACTAAAGGTGGAACACTAAAGTGAAATAATGACATCAATTTCAAAACTCATTTCTTTTTTTAATTGAGTTACAAATATTAGGACATACGATAGCTTGTCTAGAAATATGTCTATTTACCGACGCGGAACTGTTGGGTCCCAATTTGTGAATCCGGATTATTTACGCCCGATTAAATTCTTACTATTATGCATAACGTTCAGTCTCTTTGTTTAACGCTTTCAAAGGAAGAGGTACGTTTTATAATTCGCTCCTGAAAAATCTTTTATATCTTAGGTAAAACAATGTATAATTTTATTTGACTGCTGTTAGAGTTAATTGATGTAGTCTTTTTACTTATCTTGAGTCACATTGGCCATAATTAAGAGGTGTTGAGTTGCAATTATCAGTCGCTCCTGAAAAATCTTTTATATCTTAGGTAAAACAATGTATAATTTTATTTGACTGCTGTTAGAGTTAGTTGATGTAGTCTTTTTACTTATCTTGAGTCACATTGACCATAATTAAGAGGTGTTGAGTTGCAATTATCAGGGAATTGGAATGTGTACATGTACTACGAGTGATAAGAAGCCATAATACATTTCGAAGCGCGGTCTAGAGCCGTGTGCAATAAAGGAGAGGCTGGGTGCAAAAAGAGCCACGAGGTAACAAACCAGTTGATATAAAACAGGTGCTCGATGTGACGTGCGAGCCAAGCAAGGTAGTATCATAAGTGGTACATGCAAGCAGGATGGTATAAAATATTTAGATAATGCAAAACTCTTTTGAAGTTGTAAAGGGAAAGGATTAAACTTGCGACATTTAATTCTTATACATCATAATTTATAAAAGTTGTAAAATACAGATATGTTAAATATTATTGTCTATTCAGTAGAATGACTATTATATCTATTTCTTTATTTTGGTTTATACATACATATATCAACGATGCCGAGAGGAAAACGTAAGGCTACAGAAACAGGAGATAAAAGTAGGACAAAGGCCAAGAAACCTGCAACCAAAACGGGCCGACGTGTACCAGCAAAAGAAACGGCTAAAGAGTCGGTATCGATACCTGAATCTAATGAGGGGGAGGATAACCATCATAACCAAGTTGAAGAAGCCCGGCCCAATGTCAGTGCAACTGAGGTAGCACTGTCTACTGATGACACAGGTACGGATTTTAGTGAGTTGCCCGTGCAAATATGCTCAACAAGCTATACTCTTGGACACAATGTCTCTGATAAGATAAAAGAAAAAAATTATGCAGGGTCTTTATGTCGACCTAGCAACATTACTTGTTAACTCGAAAAAGTCTGACGCGGATGAAAAGGTAATGGTGCTAAATTCGAAAGGTGAATTGGTAACAAAAGCAAAAAACACAAAGTCCATAACATCAATAAAAATGTGGACCGATGCATTCTTGATATATATATATAAGTATTTATACATCTATACATAAAGATAAATTTCAGCAAATGCTGAAATACATGAGTGATGTACGGATAGGATCAGATAGGTCCGGGAACTGGAAGGCGTACGACGAACAGTTTAGACTTAAGCTTGTGTCTGACCCAACAAAATCATGGGGGGAAATAGATCCCGAGTTGTGGTTTTTGTACATGGGAGGCCTGTATGGGCCCTAGGGGATTCCCCAATCAATATTAAGGCTTGCTTGCGACATCTGTATATATATAAAGAAGTAAACCGTGAACACGCTATGTTTCTGATGGATGGTTTGGTAAATGGTTTCAAAATACAATATTTGGGCCCTAGAATCGGTATATTTTCCAAGAATTTAATATCTGCGAAAACTCACGCCAATATCGTGGAAGAAAAAATAAAAACTGAAATAACTGAGGGACGAATATTGGTCCTTTTCAGTACCCTCCTTTTCCAAATACGCACGTTTCTCCGATAAGGATTATTCCCAAATCTAGTGGTGGCTGGAGAATGATAACGCACCTATCCTACCCTCCATCACAGAGTATCAATGACTTTATCGATCCGGAACTGTGTACCGTTAGGTATACCTCGTTTGATACCGTCGTCGAGATGATTGCTAAACTAGGACCGGATACCGAGCTTGCTAAGGTTGATATGAAAAGTGCATTCCGTTTGATAAGAGTTTGCCCATCAGACTTTCATCTATTATGTTATTTCTTCAATGGATTTTACTATATAGATAAATGTCTACCGTTTGGTTGTGCAATATCTTGTTCAATTTTCGAGAAGTTTGCGACATTTGTGCACTGGGTAACTATGAACACTTCTGAATACAGTACTCTGGATCATTATCTAGATGATTTCATATTTGCTGGTCCAAAGGGAACGTCTCAGTGTCAAACATTGATGACGAATTTCCTGTCAGTGTGTAAGGAAATGGGAATACCCATAGCTAGCGAAAAGACCGTCGGACCAGTAACTAAACTAACATTCTTGGAATTAGAAATAGATACCAGAGAACAACTGGTACGTATTCCTTCAGAAAAGATCGCGGATTTGATCAAGCATATCGAGGAAATACTGAATCACAATAAAAGTACACTTAAAATCATTATGTCTTTAGTAGGGAAGCTTAATTTGTTTTAGCAAAGCCTTGAGAGGTAGTCGAGCATTCAACCGCCGCTTTTATGACGCAACGATAGGTGTTTCAAAACCAAATCACCATATTAGGATTACACAATCCCTACGAGAGGACCTTAAAGTTTGGCTCCAGTTCTTGAATAATTTCAATGGGATCACCTACTTCCCAAATAAAGACTGGGAGTCGTCCGATACTTTGTCGTTATTCACTGACAGCGCAGGATCGCATGAATTAGGCTGTGGCTGTTTCTTTAATGGGAAGTGGATGTTTATGCAATGGCCCCCTCATTGGGAATCGTGTGATATTATTAAAGATATCATATTTCTTGAACTGATTCCGTTTGTATTAGCCATAGAAGTATGGGGTAAATTCTTACGCAACCGTAGGGTATATTTTAACGTAGACAATGAGGCGCTAGTGGCTATTCTGAATAAACAATCCTCAAAGTCTAAGCGCGTTATGTCCCTTCTTCGTCCTCTAATTTTAGCACTCATGAATTATAATACTACGTTTAAAGGTAGACATATTGAGGGTGCAAATAATGTAATAGCGGACTCTATTTCTCGTAAACAGTGGGACAGATTCAGAAAGCTGGAACCAAACGCGGATCAACGCCCGGAAACAGTGCCACCCCTTTTTCGGGATCGAATTTTCAGCATGACATAAGTAAACTGTTACGCGCATCAATGGCAGAGAACACGTTAGCGACACATAACACAGGGTTGACGGCGTTTTTCTAATTTCCGGCGGAACAAAGGTTTTGATGCGTTGTGGCCGCCACCGGTAAACCACGTTATTGATTTCATAGCGTCTTTATCATTGCATGATTACTCATTCGCAACGGCAAGGTCTTATGTTGCCGCAATTAGTTATTACTGCAAATTGCATGTCCAAACTGACCCGACGAACAAATTTGTTGTCTCCAAGCTACTGGAAGGTATGAGACGCCTAAATAAGACTCGGGATAAGCGTTTACCAATAACGGACACCCTCCTACATGATCTTATGTCAAATTTAACGCCAGTTTGTTCTAGCGCGTTCGAAGCTGCGATGTTTAGGGCAGCGTTTTCTGTAGCATTCCATGCTTTCTTACGAATAGGTGAGTTACCTAATACAAAGACGACAGTTTCTTTGCACATAGACGATGTTCAAATGGAATCACACAGAGTAATTTTGCGCATAGCACAATCGAAAACGGATCAATACGGTAAAGGTACTAAAATTATGCTGAATGCAACTTGTAAAAGTACATGCCCTGTTCTCAGTATGAAATCCTACTCACATCTTCGCCCCAATTTCCCGGGTGCCGCATTTTGTCATTTTGATGGTAGGCCTCTGACTAGATATGAATTCTCGGCAGTTCTTAAAAAAGTCTTGGCTATTTTGTGTTATCCCCCAAACCGTAATACAAGTCATTCCTTCCGCATAGGTGCGGCCAGTATCGGTCTCGATGACAATACAATCAAGACAGCTGGTAGGTGGAAGTCGGGTGCATTCCGCACTTATATCCGCTCGCCACTTACGCAGATTTAACCTATATACTTTATCCATGCATACTTAACATATGTTCTTTGCGATACACACAGTATCATTATATTCTGGGTAAAGCCAGGGAGTGTGGAGGCTTCAGAATTAAGCACCCAGAGTTCAAAAACCGGAAGTTGTTAGCATTAGATGGAGTACATCTATCACAAGTCGGAAATGACATATTTTTGCGAAATATTCAGTCTGCCATAGTGACAGCGCTTTAAGCACCATAGAAATAAGGGCCGCGGTTGGCAAAGCATACAGTAAAAATACTTAGATAGGGCGCGACGCTGCCTTTTGATCTCATTGATAGGGTCTGCCGTCACTTTGTGGCGGTGACCGCTGTTTGTCGTACTAACATTCGGCAAACGAGCGGTCAGGTGGCGTATGCGACCCTATCGACGCAGTGATTCTGAGAGATGATGTGAATAACTCTTAATTAACTGTAATACATGTATATTATATGATCACAGAATTTTAGACTTTTTTACCTTAGGAAAATATATTGTATATTGATTGATGAATTGATTTGATGGATTGATTGATTTGATGGATTTGTGTGAAATATATATATATTGTGTTTCCGGAAATACATGTGTGTGTACCCTGTGTATTTGCTGCTCCAGGTTAATCCTCGGCCCGGAAACACAATGTATCAATTGATTGATAGGGGGCGAGCCCGTATGTGAATGGCGGCCCCCACATGTGATTTGATTCACATGATTTGTTACTTTGATTGATTAACTAATTTGAATTGATTGGAATTTTGAAATTGTACGCCTCCGCGGCCCAATATCGCCAACAAATTAAAAAGTAGAAGATCAAACCTAGTGATTAGTTTATTTATAGTAGAGATATAAAAAGAAAGTATGTCTTGACATAAAGGCGGAATGGTGATACTAGACACGAAATGGAAGCATACAAATACTGGAAGTCTCGCTTGTATTATGGTGTAGTGCTGTCAGTCGGTAATAGGACATACGATAGCTTGTCTAGAAATATGTCTATTTACCGACGCGGAACTGTTGGGTCCCAATTTGTGAATCCGGATTATTTACGCCCGATTAAATTCTTACTATTATGCATAACGTTCAGTCTCTTTGTTTAACGCTTTCAAAGGAAGAGGTACGTTTTATAATTCGCTCCTGAAAAATCTTTTATATCTTAGTTAAAACCCACCCACCTCACCCTATGTTGTGTTAATATGTTGCTTGATAATTATTGATAAACAATCTGTGCTGCTGTTCGTGCCCTTGTATATTTCAGCATCTGTTTTTTTAATGCGGACATTGGTGCCCTTCTAACGTCATCATCATAGGACATTCCATTAAAGAACAAGGAACCAACAGGCCCTGTCGCGGAGGTCACAACTAAGCGTATGCGACCCTATCGACGCAGTGATTCTGAGAGATGATGTGAATAACTCTTAATTAACTGTAATACATGTATATTAGCGACCCTATCGACGCAGTGATTCTGAGAGATGATGTGAATAACTCTTAATTAACTGTAATACATGTATATTATATGATCACAGAATTTTAGACTTTTTTACCTTAGGAAAATATATTGTATATTGATTGATGAATTGATTTGATGGATTGATTGATTTGATGGATTTGTGTGAAATATATATATATTGTGTTTCCGGAAATACATGTGTGTGTACCCTGTGTATTTGCTGCTCCAGGTTAATCCTCGGCCCGGAAACACAATGTATCAATTGATTGATAGGGGGCGAGCCCGTATGTGAATGGCGGCCCCCACATGTGATTTGATTCACATGATTTGTTACTTTGATTGATTAACTAATTTGAATTGATTGGAATTTTGAAATTGTACGCCTCCGCGGCCCAATATCGCCAACAAATTAAAAAGTAGAAGATCAAACCTAGTGATTAGTTTATTTATAGTAGAGATATAAAAAGAAAGTATGTCTTGACATAAAGGCGGAATGGTGATACTAGACACGAAATGGAAGCATACAAATACTGGAAGTCTCGCTTGTATTATGGTGTAGTGCTGTCAGTCGGTAATTAGCCTTAAATCAAATATTCGTATGCTTTTCAATTAGATATAGCAGAGGTCTTAAATTTGACCGAACTGTGAATGATATTTAAATGCAAAAGTAGGTCCTTTCCAAAGCCTCAATATTTGTTTACAAAGATCGTTACATGTAACTACAGACAATTTGAAATCTACATAAAATCAATTCCTACAGATCTTTTTAAATCTCCGTCATAATGGAAGGCAACAAGTTCTGTACGCGCTACATTCAGATGTACGTTTGCTTCAGCTCGAGTTGGCCATTTTCCCTTTGGAGGAGGAATGATAAGCTGGCAAAGTTTTTGGCATCCTTCATCAGTCGTAAACTTTGGTTCTTTCTCTGTAGATCTATAGATATCAATACGCAACGGATCGAATCTGCTGCTTTCCCTTTCTGCAGTGTTGAACGTATCATACACACGCACCGTCGTTGTATGATTAACCTTTACTTTTTCTCCCTTTTTAAGTTTGATGGAAAAACAATCCTTACACTTAACAGCTCCATCTCTATTAACCCTTTTCTCCGTAGGATGGACCCCTTCTTCAAAATCCTTGAAAATCTTGATACCGTATGAATAGCGACATATCCTTGATGTGATTATGTCTGGATCCATTCCAAACTCCACGGCACCCTTCAGAACTGCTAAATCTGATTCCGAAGGCACATATAATTTCTTGGTTGGGAAATGATCTTCCAGTAGATTGCGCACGAATAGTGACTCCGATAATCCTCCGACAGCAATTATTGTTTCGATGTCCTTACAGTCGTCGTTTTCAAAAACTCGGTTTAAACATGCTTTTACGGCTTCCAGGGTCTCCTGAAATAAATCTTTGAATAATTTCTCTGATATATTTATTCTATCCAATTCTTCGTCAATATGGAACTTCCTTTCTGCATCGATCTGTATGTTGACTTCATTCTTGTCATTTTCCTTTGAATAGATTTTCATTAGTTTTGAAGGTAATCTCAGATGAATGTGACCTGGGTCACCTCTCTTCTGAGCTTCAAATTCCCTCATGAGTTCCATGAATTGATGCCTGTGTTCTGATGTGAAGATCTGCATAACATGATCGCCGAAAGTATCATTCAATAGTTCCTTGAAGTTGTCATCTATTTTCGTTCCACCCTGTTTATCCCCAAGAGGTGCCAAAAGAAGCTCCATTCGAAATTTCTCCTTTGATACCTGGCGGACTCTCTGAACGGATACGTCGATCGTACAACCTGTTTCAATTTTAAGTTTAGATCAATATGTTAAGTTTATTCAGTTTACACTGCAGTTGAGAGATCGTAAAATTCATCATGCAAATGAACATCTCTTAACAATCAATCCCTAAGCGGAAAATTTCTAATAATTGTAAAATTTGTCGGAAGCGTTATCCTATATGTAAAAAGAACTACAAAATATAAAACTTATATAAACCTTTTGCTAAAAATAAAAGGACAACAAAATTCACATGCAGTGAACAGAGCATAGACTAGATTTCGTATGCCTATAACTTTTTATATCATTTAATATGATTGTTTTTATTATCTAGGTCCATTACATATTGTTGTGTTTGAGATGTCACCTAATTGTGAGGAGCCTACTCTATCATATACACACAGACAAAAGTTAAGCAACACCCCAATATTTCGATGACGTCGTCTTTTAAAAGATAGCACATAAAATTTTCCGTAAAACATATCAAATGCCAATTCTTTTGTAGATGACTTGAAATTTTTATTAACATATTACGCTAAAATGATATCGATATTGAAACATTTGGTTTGGATAAAGCCGCAAATGGAAATAATGTATTTCAGGGAAAATAATGAAGAATAAAATTTGGAGAAAAGTACCGAAAAATTAAGGTAACAGTTACTTGAAAAAGAGATAAGCCATATAAGGCTAAGATTCACAAATCTAAGACGGATTTCTTTCAAAAATTAAGTATTTTATTCTTTCAGTCGACTTCCGGTTGAGGTTTATTCCAACTGTCCTCTTTCAATCACTTATGTTGTTAAATTGCAGATTATTCTCGTTAAAGACATATGTTGCTCATAATTGCGCCATATTCACCAATGTTAAGGATGACTTTCAGCCAGATTTGCCGCATTCTGGTCGAACACGATGTATATCCGGTTTTTGATTTCGAAATCAAAAGAGAAAATTTTACAATTCAAAGGAGTCACCTCTTAACTGGAAGTGAAATTTGGCAGGTTGTTGTCCTATGTGCAGAGTGAAATTGGTCGAAATAGGGTTGAATAAAAAAACAAGAACACATCGGTCACAATTGTGTTATCTTGAAGAAAGATAGAAAAGGCGTCCATAAAAAAATGTCGTTGTAAAAGATAATTTCTTTGAAAAAAGTACTAGTGATAAAAATATCTTAATCATGGTCTAATTTTTTGTCTTATAAAAATTTTAGGTCTACCGGTGCTCGGGCGCTTAATTGCACTCCCGGTTTCATGAAAGCGCCTTTTGTCACGATTTTTTTCTAAGAAATCTAATCCCAACACTTAGGAGATAATTCATATAATTTTAACATTCTTATCACATATTAAGTTTTCAATGTTATCGGATTAACAATTTGATTCATTGCAACAATATTTAACAACGAAGTTTACTAGATAAATAAACCCCATGAATTTAATGTCTAACTTGAATTGTATAAAATCATACCCACACCCAGTTCAATCCCGATTTAATATAAGATGCATAACACTATTTCGTTAAATAAGATAAAATTATCTTCGTCAAAAATCAGATCTTTATCATGTTACATAATTGTCGAATATTTTTTATCAAACCTGCACTTTGCATTAAAATCAATTTCACTGTTTCTTAACATTTGTCTGTGTGTATATATACACAACTGTACGTCTCAAAAACTCTCTATGTATCCGGGAAAGTGCACGCAATCCATATATCTATACCATTCGGTAGTATGTCGGTAATGACTGTCCGAAGTCGGCATCGGTGCATATTGCTCTTTTTCAGTCTTTGTATTGCCATTCATGTTCAATGTTTTAATGTTAAACGTCTTCAAATTCAATAGCATCATTTAAAGGCCGACGTTGGGAACCACCCGGTCGCTAATAGGTATACCTGAGTGACATAAGCTTGATAGGCGTGGCATACCGTCTTTGAAGACAACGCCGTCTGCGAGCGGCGCATTACATCAAAGACAAACCGACAGGTAATCCTTTATTATGCTAATGAGATACCCGGGTCTCATCTGTTTTAAGCTGTCAATCAAAAATTGATAGGGGTAAAAGGATTAAAGGGATCCAATCAGATACCAATAAGAGATGTTTACCCTATAGCGGTCAGTGAGGAAATGACAGAAAATTTACCTGTCCCCTTATATAGTCCCCCGTCGGCCTTTAAGAACACCTAAATTTGCAGCAAGGACCAGACATGCATGCATGTTTCGGGTACTTAACCCTAGTCAGTAATCCTCAATCTAAACAATGTAATATGGCTGAAAAATGTTAAAGTTAATATGTCCAAAAATGTAACGAAAGACGTAGTAGGATGGGTGGAATATGATACTACAGGACCCACGTTTTAGAAATTTCAGGAAATTTTGATAACAGAAATTTTCGAATGCGCCGAAGCAACGATCAACCGAAATTGACCGAACTTGGCTACATGTGAGATGCTTCACTTTTGATTTTTCGTGGGACCATACGATGTTGGTGTAACTTTGTAGGTTTTGTTTCCTGTCGTTTATTGAAGATATTCTAAAATTTCATGTGTTCCAACTCGTTACCTTCTTGAATAATTTTTAAACAGATTTTAATGCAGCAGACATGTGTTTCTGATAGTAAATCACCATCATTGGTACTAACAAAGATCAAAGAAGTGCTTATCAGATATTCAGTATCAAAGTCGAGAAGCCAAGACAAGACCATTAGGATTTCCATTGGTTGCAAACATCGGAATTAATAACATTCCGTAGTGAGACCAGGTGCATGGTGAGAGTCAGCGTATCCTGATTAAATGCAACACCATCGCAACAGCTCCATGGAAACTTCTCAAATTCGGTAATTTCCTCGATCAGGTAAATATTTCTTGTTTGTTGAAAATGTGCAAATGACAGCCATTTAATCGCAATCCAGAATGTCACTGATCATTCTAAAAAAGGGGATCTGATATTCTTTTATTATATCCCCGTATCGACCGAAGAACTTCCTCAAAAAAGTAGTTTACTTGCAAGCCGTCTGTCTCTATCGATGAAATCTTCATATTTGGAACATGTCCTGGAGTACCGTATCAGCTTAGAAATAAAAATACCACCAGCAGGAGAAGACGGAATGTTGCTTATCATGAAAGGGAAGTTACTTATGAGGAAGCTGAAATCATCACGCTTGTCTTAAAGTAAGGTGTTCAAATGACCGTTTGCGTCGTAAGATAGAAGTATATCCAAGTACGAAGCAGATTCGACGCTCTTGGTTGTTTCCTTGATCTCTAGTTTATGAGGATATATTTCATGTAGATAATCCTTTAAGGGGGTCATGAACAGTGTCCGAAAGAACCCCATCGGAAAGCTCTAGATCAATTATGATGTCATAATAGAAACGGCGACATTGGCGCGTTTTTCGCAAGAACATCAGCATTAGGTAATGTAGAAAGAAGGGGGAGGGGTAACAAAATTACTATAACTTAGAAACTGACGGTCAAATTTCAATAGGAAGTTATCGGTCTTTCACTTGACATATGAACAAGATTATTTCAAGTTTTTACGAAAAATAAATGATAGACTTTCAGATGAACGGACTTTATTATTGAAAATTAACAACTCAAAGATGTTCTGAAAATGAACATAGATTTATCTCCTTTCAACAATTTCTTTTAAAATTCTTAGTGATCATTTATAATTCTATGCATTTTTGATTGTCCGCATCATATCTAAATGGAAAATACAGAACTTGTTAATATTCTGCCTCTACAAAAAAAATTGTAAATGTTTTTCAGTGCCTGAAGACCTTGCTTAATGGGAGTTAATATTTTTGTAAGCAAAATGGATAGATTTTGTGGAGCACCTTGACAAACAAGCAATGAACCGGTATTTTTAAGGATTTTTTTTGCATTTTGGGAATCCAATAGACATAAAGTAGTTCAAGATCAGAGTCATCAGTATAAATACCGACGGGCTAAAGAACAGAATTGTGAATACCAAATATTTCAGATACAGATAAATTTGTAAGTGTGTATCTTATATACTAAATAAAGTGCCTAGGTGATTTTCAGACACAGCATACCACAGTACACAACAGATGACAAATCTGAAAAGGTCCTCCTGCTCTTATCTTTCTGGAGGGTGAAGAGAATGCTCCGTTTATTGTACAAAATGTACACAAGCCAACACCTTTTCGGCATTTCATGTATTGAGCTGTTTTTCTGTAACGTTGTCTGTTTGGACATAGCTTTTCTCTGCAAGAATGTAGAGGATTCGGTTGCATCTACCACAGCAAATAAAGACGAAAAACATCGAAACATTACCTTATTTGTTTACGTTTCTTCTTTTTGCAATTGCAATTGTTTGCTACCGTCAATGCATTTAATGCATCTTTACTGATTAAAAAAATTGACCACCCTGCACCCATCCCGCACCCACCCTGGGTGGGTGCAGGGTGGTCATGCTGGAGATCATACCCTTTACGTTAAAAATAAATATTTCTAGAAAAATACCTCCAATGTCAAGGAGAACAAATTTAGCCCCATCTGATAATGTTTTGGTTTCTTTATTCTCTATCAGACATTGGATTGCTGCCGCCTCAGGTTCTAAGGCCAACGTTATGTTTTCGCTAGGAATACCCGCCTTGAAGATAAAAGTAATAATATATTTGAGATATAACTTCATGAAATGTTTTTTTGAAATGCAAAGATAACAGTGAAATTATACTATAATATGTACTCGTATATAAACGAAATTCCAAAAACCGTGAATCTGGAAGTGTTCAAAATAAGGCAAATAGTGAGGCACTCATCTTTATCTTTATCTTCTTTAACTCATTTATATCAATAGTAAAATTGAAATCGTTTCTTTTTCAAATTTCATACAGCATGTTCATAGTAAAGGAATTAAAAAAAAGTGATTTTCTTTATGATATTGCAATGTTGACATCCCTATCTAGTTGAAATAAAATCGAGGTTTCATGAATTAAACGCTATCATTTTTAAGACATCATATGGTTGGCTGAAGATCATTGGAAAAACTGTGTTCAGTCCTCCTTAAAAGAATTTTTCCTACCTCTTTTGCTGCTTCACTCATTAGGTGTTTTAGAATGTCATCCCAAATCGCTGGTATAGTGAAAATCCATGACACTTCGGACGTTTTTATCTCTTTGTGTTTTAAAGATAAGTCTGCTAATGCCTTCTTAACGAAATGGTCTATCGCCTTCGACAGAACGCTTTTGGCTGAGAACATTTTTCCTTCAACAGAAGGAATTTCCCAATCGTTCTCTGTTGGGTACTCTGGCTGAAATAATATTTATCTATGTTTTGAAATAATAAATTGAAAAAAAAAAAGAAAGATTTTTCATATTACAGAAAAGGAAATCTTTCTCGAAGACTGCCGAGAAATAAATAGTGAAATTCTAAACGTGAACTAACATATATACCAGATACAACTGAGATCAGATCGATACCTTTTATGTATCAAATTTAGTGACGGCGAATTTACAATTATATTTCAAGCCAATTCATCAAACATTGTAAAACTAGTTTATCATTATCCTCGGGAACTAATAGTCTACTAACAGATATAACAAGGTAGTTGTTGAAGTTATCAAACAAATATTGAAATATATGTAATATCGTAAAAAAAACTCGAGCTCCGTATACAAATTTCAACAAGTTATTCATATGTTATGAAGTAACCGGATCTGACAATTCTATCGAATTGAAGCGACGGGTGTTGTATGTAAGCAGGAGATGCTAACTCTTCCTGGACACCTGGTCTTACTCCGATATTGGGAGTTCGCCTCTTTTCATGTGGCTAAGGTTTTTGTTTCTTTTGGTATCTACATTTCGCAGCTCATCCGGTATGCTAGAGCATGTACTGATGTTTTGGATTTTCATGATAGAAATTTACAAATAACAAAGAAACTTTTAGGTCAAGGTTTTCGCTTTCACAAACTTGTCAAGACATTCTGGAAATTTTACAAAAATTATTGTCAACTACTTTTGAAATTCGGACCGTTACAAGCAACAGAGTATATTACTTTGGGTATTTCGCAACCTGCATTTTATGGTGACATGATCAACAAAATTAGAAGGATCAAAGGTAGACAGAATGACTATCGAAAATGCGTCAGAATCATCAAACGCCTCTTATACCGTGGATATGATCCTAATGTCACCAGACGGACACTAGGCTTGGTACTTGACCAATCTACAGTCTTGTACCAGCGCATCCTTAATACTTGCACGCTGACTGGCTGTGACGACGGGACTCCATGACGGGCCCTGTCCAAACCTCTTTAGAGAAGACAGGGCCCCGACCACCTGTCCTCTCTGAATGTCAGTCGGACTCCTTGGGTGATAACATACATTAGCTCGCTACAGCCGGCAGAGCACAGGTCGTATTACGCATGCCCTTTTTTATATCAATTTACATATTCATCTGTGTTGCTTGGGCCCCTGCGTTTTGCGGTCTTGTTTGTGTGTGGTCATCTGACAGTGAGGAGGTTGTTTTACACCACAATTGTACGTTCTTCGAGACCTCTGGGTAATCGGAATAGTGGGAGGGTTGTGCGCACGTAATCCAGGATAACCACACCGTCTGCTACTCACGAGGCAGATGGCCGTCCTAAGTCGGCACCGTTTACCCATTGGTCTCGTTGGTTTATGTGTAGTCATTTGTGTTTTATGTTTTTCTGTGATTTGACGTTCATTGTACTACTGCGTCTCTTTCTGTGCGTGTCATTTTTGTGTTTTACAGTGGGTGTTTTGGGAGGTTGCTGTTGATGCTGCAACTAGGTGTTGTTGGAGATCCCCTCCTTTCTTTGCTTTAGTTCCTGTTTTATCCTGATTTTGTATGCCATCGGTTTATGAGTTTCTGAATTATCAATTTTGTACTGTTTATGGAGATATTGTCATTATCCATATTTGCCAATGTCGGAGGCCAAAATAGAGGAACTCAAAGTAATAAGTATATGAAGAGGAATATTCTAAGCATGAAATAAAATCGTTTCTTAATAGTCAGCTTAGGACAGAGCTAAGCATTCAACAACTTATGAATTGACATCGCAATGATTAATCAAATAAAGTGGCAGATAATTTACGAATAAATTATATGTCAACTACCAAAACAATATGAAACTAGGTGAACGATATCATCGGGGACTTACAGTCCATCAACAGAAATACCAACCTGGTAATTGATATTATCATTAGTAAAATATATGTTTTGAAGTAAAATATGTATGTTATGTAAGTATATGTTTTATACTAAAACAAAGTATTGTAACAAAGCCGATGTGTTGTCATGTAAACTCTTAGACTGAATGATCGAAAATAGCGTTCTCAATTTCCTTATTTTATTGCCACTGTTACTGTTCAGCACAGACTTTAACATACCTTCTTCTCAACGATTAATTTCTTTATTCGTTGAATCAAACAATAATCTTTGATGTTTCCATCAAGTCTTCTAGGGTCACAATAAATGTCGTCTGCCTCATAGCCAAACGCCACCACATCGCCACATGCTTTGAGAAGCAGGGAACTTGGCGCTTTCCTACTTATTCCTTCCCTTGTCTTTGCATCCCAACGCTTGCAATTCGGTATTCTTTCAATTTCCTAAAAAAATGTGATTGAAAACATCATAGTATATGTTCAGATCCACATCCTAGATGAAGATGGAAGAGAATTCAAACGAGACCGCTTTGCACTGAAAAAAATGGAATATACATTCGAGGCTATAGAAAAGCAGTCGCTCATACCAAATCAACACACAACAGGAGATGATGACATACACGACAAGATCAGTTCGTAATGAATTTTCAAACAATTAAATCACACAAAGATGGACATGAATTACAATTAAAAGACTTCCTCTTCGTGAATCAATGTTAGGTACTCGTCATATCAAACTGAAATACGTCAGAAGTTTAGAAAGAGTATCATTTATGTCCCATTGATTGAAGAATGTTTTCTATACTCATATGAAGCCGAGTTTGTTCAGTCTTTGCTCTCTGACTGAATAAAACAACTAGCACTCCACTCCAAGTCTAGATACAATGTATCGATAACGTGCTCTCAATCAATAATCCAAATATTGCTGATTACCTTAGCACAATCTTTCCGTATGAACTAGAGGTGAACGAAAATGTTAACTCTGCTTAATTAGATCAGTTCACCTGAATACTTCAACATATGACGTGACGACTTCATCTTCAAAATTACCCTTTCTTTTGTAGTAACATTCCTCCATCCCCAGCCTATGGTGTTTTATATCACAATTGATACGCTATTCCAGGGCAAGCTCAAACTACAAGATTTCGTTGTGAGGGCAAGAAGACTAATAGAAAACTACTGAACCAAATACATTGTGAGCAACTAACTTTGTCACAGCAAATTCCTTTTGGACGATACAGTGGTTTGTCAATATCAAACACTATAACATCTTGTTGTACTCAATGTTGGAACCATCCAAAACATTGCATTTAACAATTTACTGGATATGCCTTTTTCTTCATGGCCGAAGTGACGGGTGTTGCTAGCAAACAGGAGATGCTTAATTTCCCCGGGCTCCTGATCTCAGTTCCATTTGGGATTCACTTTTGCTTCTTTGCAGAATGTTTTAATTGTTTGTATTATTTGAATCTTCGTAGAAGCTTTTGTAAAATAGCAATACATTGTAGGCGTCGCTGTTGAAATTATTTTGGGTAGCTCCACACAGATGTTAACTGCTATAGAACTAATTTTTATTAATTGTTTTGGAAATATTTTCATAACATTTCGGAATAGCCGATTCCACAAGGCATTATAATGTTTGTCAAGCTTCGAGACCAATGGAAATGTATTTTTCAATTAAAGTGTTTTATCGAATTTATTCGTGGTCGCTCTGCTTACAATCATTTTTAGTATTTTTTTTTCATTTGGAAGTTTACATGTATCATTCCGCAGACAATGGGCGAAACTCCTCCTTGTTTTAAGATAATACGTAGAAGGAAATTGAAATAAGCTCTCAGAGCTTAATTTTTGGTACTTCTTACTTTGATACCATAACTTGCATCATATATCTAACATGACTTATGTGTTATTTGAATATATTTAAAAACTGTACTTAATTTTTGGTACTTCTTACTTTGATACCATAACTTGCATCATATATCTAACATGACTTATATGTTATTTGAATATATTTAAAAACTGTACTTAATTTTAGGTACTTCTTATTTTGATACTATAACTTGCATCATATATCTAACATGACTTATGTGTTATTTGAATATATTTAAAAACTGTAGTTAATTTTTGGTACTTCTTACTTTGATACCATAACTTGCATCATATATCTAACATGACTTATGTGTTATTTGAATATATTTAAAAACTGTACTTAATTTTTGGTACTTCTTACTTTGATACTATAACTTGTATCATATATCTAACATGACTTATGTGTTATTTGAATATATTTAAAACTGTACTTAATTTTTGGTACTTCTTACTTTGATACTATAACTTGTATCATATATCTAACATGACTTATGTGTTATTTGAATATATTTAAAAACTGTACTTAATTTTTGGTACTTCTTACTTTGATACCATAACTTGCATCATATATCTAACATGACTTATGTGTTATTTGAATATATTTAAAAACTGTACTTAATTTTTGGTACTTCTTACTTTGATACCATAACTTGCATCATATATCTAACATGACTTATGTGTTATTTGAATATATTTAAAAACTGTACTTAATTTTTGGTACTTCTTACTTTGATACTATAACTTGTATCATATATCTAACATGACTTATGTGTTATTTGAATATATTTAAAACTGTACTTAATTTTTGGTACTTCTTACTTTGATACCATAACTTGCATCATATATCTAACATGACTTATGTGTTATTTGAATATATTTAAAAACTGTACTTAATTTTTGGTACTTCTTACTTTGATACTATAACTTGTATCATATACCTAACATGACTTATGTGTTATTTGAATATATTTAAAAACTGTACTTAATTTTTGGTACTTCTTACTTTGATACTATAACTTGTATCATATACCTAACATGACTTATGTGTTATTTGAATATATTTAAAAACTGTACTTAATTTTTGGTACTTCTTACTTTAATACTATAACTTGCATCATATACCTAACATGACTTATGCGTTATTTGAATATATTTAAAAACTGTACTTAATTTTTGGTACTTCTTACTTTGATACTATAACTTGTATCATATACCTAACATGACTTATATGTTATTTGAATATATTTAAAAACTGTACTTAATTTTTGGTACTTCTTACTTTGATACTATAACTTGCATTATATACCTTACATGACTTATGTGTTATTTGAATATATTTAAAAACTGTACTTAATTTTTGGTACTTCTTACTTTGATACTATAACTTGTATCATATACCTAACATGACTTAAGTGTTATTTGAATATATTTAAAAACTGTACTTAATTTTTGGTACTTCTTACTTTGATACCATAACTTGCATCATATACCTAACATGACTTATGTGTTATTTGAATATATTTAAAAACCTGTACTTAATTTTTGGTACTTCTTACTTTGATACCATAACTTGCATCATATACCTAACATGATTTATGTGTTATTTGAATATATTTAAAAACTGTACTTAATTTTTGGTACTTCTTACTTTAATACTATAACTTGCATCATATACCTAACATGACTTATGTGTTATTTGAATATATTTAAAAACTGTACTTAATTTTTGGTACTTCTTACTTTAATACTATAACTTGCATCATATACCTAACATGACTTATGTGTTATTTGAATTTATCACATGATACACCCGTTATGCAGTTTCATAAAGCCATTTCATAAATATATGATATGATAACACGTTACATATCGCTCTGCTTGAATGCGATTGGTCAAGGCTGAAACCTAATCACATAAACTTTGGCAAATGTGACCTTTCAAACATCGGTCAACTGTTAAATTCAGACCCAGAGTCAATATCAATGATTAAAATTGTTGTTGTTAAATAATTCTTACATTAAAATACTATTCAAATTTGAAATACTTTTCTCTTACGCACAGAATATCGAATACGATGGGGACACTACTTCTCATGGCGTAGCAGACGACTTCTAAATCACGGCGTGGTTCGCCTCTATAGTTCTCGGAAATGTTGATTTCACGTTAGAAATACACATTTTTAGGCAATATCATGTGATAAAAAGAATCTCAAATGAATTTTCATTTCATACGATGTATTATGAAACTCGTTGTGCGTTTTATACATATTACTTTGTTTAGATTGAGATTAGATTAGATTGAAACCTGTATGTCTGGTCCATGCTGCAAATTTATCTGTTCTTAAATGACGCTATTGAATTTGAAGACGTTTAACATTGTTTATTAGATTAAGTTGTCCTTCGTGTTTCTATGATCCTGTGTCATTGTCTCCGTTTGTTTGTCATATTTTCTTTCTGCGTGAAAAAGTTCTGTTTTATATATTTTTCAAGAATTTGTACACGTACCTTTTGATTTTGAATTTTTGAATCTGATCCATCTTAACATCATTGATTTCAAAGAGTTAACGTTCACGTTTACGAATTTATATGCCATTCTAAAAATTTTATGATAAAATCACTCATAAATTCAAGGCAAGTTACCTTAATTGCAAAGGCATAGCTAGAGTAAGCAGTTCCAATGTCAATAGCAACAACTATATCGCTGGTCATTCTCACGGGTATTACTCATCACAACAACATGTATCACTGATACACATAAACCAGACGCATGCATATATGTCAATGTGTTATCTTCTATCTATCTGAAATAAACTAGACTATCATAAACTACAAAACTGATAGATAAGTATCATGGCATACTGAACTGATTAAATCTTACATGAACATAGCTGATCAAATTTCAAAAAGGGAGCAGGGTATGATGTAACTGATACCAATACTTAAAAACTGGATACAAGCAGAAACAAGTGCGATAATAGATTACTAGGCGATTTCCTATTATCATGCCTCAAATATCGCTAAGGCAATAGTAATTAAATAATTGGCTAACGTCAGGATTTGTTTCTGAAAGATACCCTAACGCGAGGCATGAAAACACACAAATATATAATCAATATGAAGGAATTTGGAAAGGTAGACTGAAAATAAATGAGGAAATATCTGTCTTGCAATCAAATGGATAATTCTGACAATATGTTTAGAATTATCACAATTGTCTCCTGAAATAAATGATGGTAAAGGTATTTTATGGCAATCGAGATCACTCATTGATATTTTAACATGAAAAATGCAAGTCTGTGTGTGTGTGCTTCTTTTTCAGAGTAATTTTCCAAAAGGTAGCCGCCCGCAGACGTAAAAAAAAAACACTTTGTTTTTACTATATGGCCTTACAGATTATTGATTGACTGTTCAACGAAGTTCCACTTAAAGTTTTACTGAATTGATTTACTTAATATTCAAATATATGATTTTCACTAGGGTTCAGAACAATTTAGAGACGCTTATTTAAAATGAAAGAGAAATACAGCAATATAGATATGAGACGTTCAATACAACGCTTATCAAAATATAAATTCAATCAAAGTACCTTTAATAGAATTTCAATTATTCCATGAAGCTTTTGATGACACATAGATTAAGTATCCAGTACCACATCTAAGTCCACTGAAATAGTTTATAAGAATCTATTTTTGAAATGAAACGTTATACAAGAGGCAGGGCAATATACAGGTCCATTATTTGTAATGCGACTTCCTCATTGGATTATACTTGAATACAGGAAGATGTACTCCTAAAGAGTACGATGAGCGCGTGTCTAGGCCAATGCATTCAATGTTTAACGTCTTCAAATTCATTAGCATCATTTTAGAGCAGATAAATTTACAGCAGGACCAGACATGCACGTTTCGGGTATATAACCCGATAATGTATGCTTATCTGAAGAACTAAAATAATATTTTTCTGCCTGTTAATTGTTTTATGTTTTGATTACGTAATTTATCATTTCGTAATTTGTCATTTCAATAAATGACCATTTTCAATTCAATACAGACTATTTTATTCTTTGAAATACAGCTGCGTTCAAACAAAGCACAGCTCAGAATTGATGGACATAAATGATCATTTATAAGTATTATAAATGTATTTATGGCAACAAGTCTTACCATGCATGGTCTTCATGCGCGCGCAGCATAATAACAACTTTAGCATCTTTCATTGTTTTTGCATCGTACACGTTGCTGATATTTTAATCAAATTATTCACCCTCCTCTCCCAAATGTTAATATTTCACTAGTATATAGATATTATATCATATTGATATTTACTTACTTTTAGACCAAAATATACTTATATACTTTGACAAGAACCTTTTTATCATTTTATTGAATACATCAAAATATGACAACTACTATCACGTTCATCTTGTGTCTTTTCAAGTTATTATGATAAAGCGTACTTTTATGTAGAGTCTACATGATATTGAACTAAGCAGTTAAATTGATTAGCTGCAATTGGTTTTTAAACGTTTTCCTTTGTTGTTTGATGGTTGCATTATATTATTGCAAGAAAATGTATGTACTTCGTTTAGTATTAATTTATATGATAGTAATGAAATATACTACAAGTTTTGAGGGTTTTTTATCCCATCTTTGAACTTGCAAGGTTTAAACACCTTCTAGTTTTTATGCTCAGGCCATTCATGTTTTGATGATAAGATAAAACTCTTATAGAGTTGTGTATCTTGTTTATTTTTCTGCCCGTTAATTGTTTTATGTTTTGATTACGTTATTTGTCATTACGTAATTTGTCATTTTAATAAATGACCATTTTCAATTCAATACAGACTATTTTATTCTTTGAAATACAGCTGCGTTCAAACAAAGCACAACTCAGAATTGATTGACATAAATAACGTTTTATTAAAATAGCAATAAGTATCATTAATACATGTAGTAGGGACTCGTTTTACATAGCGTTTTTAGAAGTGACTATAAAATTAACATTGTTAACTCTGACGTCAGAACTTTTAAAAGCGAACAAATGAACATGTCGCAATATACCTTAAAACTCTTCCAAAAAGGACTTATTTCAACTATCTTACCATTTTTGAAAAAAAATCAGAGAATGTGATTAACAAAATGGAATTAACAAAATGCGATTTCTTGTATGATTTTTCTAATATGTACCCAACCATCCTGACGGCAAATTATAATTGATTGTTTAAACTCATTAAATTGTGTTTTGATCTAAAGGGGAAAACGTCTATTTGTACAGCTTAATCCGCAACAGACTAAATACAAATCACACAAATCATGGACCTGTGAAATGCACTGCCTCTTGTATAACGTTTAGGGATTTAGTGAAAATCTCTTTTAGAAAGTTGTAGGGATCCCAATGGGTACAAACTTTGTTGTAAATATATTTCTATACACATATGAACTGTTCATTTAAAAAGTTTCAATATTACATGTACTCTGAAAATTGAAAACATATATTAGATTGAATTTTATCCACAAGAATTGACAATCAACAAAGTGAAGCAGAAGAAAGCAAATAAAAATAACACCCTCCGCGAATGTTGAATAGAAATATGTCAATTCCGAATAGGTCAAAGACTGACAGTTTGAAACGTCGCACCAAAGGATGTCACAAATCACTGTTAGAGTTTTCAGAGCCCCAAGAACCTGTTCTCTCTGAATGTCAGTCGACTCCTTTGGGTGATTACATGTATGCACATACTCTACCCGGCAGAGCAGGGATTGTGCGCTCTATGTTTTTATATCCATTTACATATGTTACTTGGTCTCCTGCGTTTTGCTGTTTTCCTTGCGTGGTCTTTTAAAATGAAGAGACTATCATATATATATCTACGACAACTATGCGTTCTTCGAGACCTCTGGGTAAGTCGGCACACAATGTCTATGCATTCGTCTTGTTGGTGTATTATGTCATTATTTGTGTTTCTCGTCCCTTATGTGTCTCTTGTTATGCTTGTCTACATTATGTATTTACCATGAGTACTTCGGCGTGTTGCTGTGGGTGCTGCAACCGAGTCTTGTTGGAAATCCCCTCCTTTCCATTGTGATAAAAGTCTTCCTGGTGATCTTCTCAAGACATTACTTTTGATAAATCTAGAGATTCATTTAGAATGGCTTCACCATGTACATGTAGGAAAATGTGACCACTTCAGCTTCAAAATTAAAATTTCCCATTTCCCTAATCCTCTTGATCTTGTGTATTTATATCGCAATTGATAAATTTTTTCAAACTTCAGCGAATTCGCACTCGAGAGTTTCATATTCAAAGCTCTCCAGTGTTATTTCGTGTATTCTGTGTTCAGATTTTACGTTTTTAATCGCACCATATTTCGTTGATATGATCCATAAAAGTGAGAATTTCGGAGTGCGGGGTCCGAAGTACGTTAACTTGAAAAAAATGTCTAATCAACTTAGAAATCAGTACAAGTGCTTATTTCATTTGGAAACATATTCGTAGGAAGAAAGGACTAAATTTCACGTCTTAGTCAATGGTTGATGAACCTTATATTTTTAATAAGGTAGGTTGTAATTCATATGCTGCTCAGAGATTGCGTAATTGAATGGCTTACGGTGTATGACTTTGTGCCATATGACATTGTTTAATTTAAGGATCACTAACGAGGGTTAAGTACCCGAAACGTGCATGTCTGGTCCATGTTGAAAATTTGTCTGTTCTTAAATGCTGCTATTGAATTTGAAGAGGTTCAACATTTGACCCAGATCAGAACTTTTCCTGCGAAATTTGATATTGTCGTCACGCCACTTAGCGTTCGTTGATTTCAAACAACAACTACTTCGTAAATAGAGGGAAATTAGACTAACTGAAAAACTACTGAACAAATGGTAAATCCATGGGCGACTGGCTTTGTAACTCCATGTAACATGATTCAATCGATATTTTAACATTCCTTACAAGCACTCTGGAGATTGTTCATTTGATAAAATTGTCCTTTCGTTTTTGAGGTGTTATTGCCTCCGCCTTTTTGTCCGATTTTTCTTTTCTCATGAGAAAGTTATGTATTATACTTTTTTCAAGAACTTGTAAGCCTTTTGATTGTGGATTTTTGATTCTGATTTGGAGTTTGACCTTTCACTTATCGGTAAAAAAAAACCTGTTCGAGATGGCGTTATTGGATTGTCTCCTTTGTTCTGGTCTTATGCTCTGTTGTAAACTGGAAATCTCTATTTCATTTTCCATCTGCCTTTAGTTGTTCTATTGTTAATATTCCGTCACCAATGTTCACAACGCAGAAAAGGCAAAAACATGTACTTGATGACAATAGTAATTATAGGATCAATATAAGTATTGTAATTTTTTCGATTGCATAGGTATCTGTGAAATATTTGATCATCGTAAAATTTTCCTTTTCGAGCACATCATGGCGAATAAATCTCAAAATGTGTAAAAGAGAACATAATATTATGTAATGCGTTGGCTATGCGAACCTAACATAATAAAACTTCACTGAAACATCATAATCATAGAAAGATCTCCAACAACACTCGCAGCACAATTCAAAACACTCATTGCAAAAACACAGAGCAGACAACCACAGAAAGAGACACAAAAGGGACAACGACCACCAACTCACATAATAGAAACATGAAACGCAAAAGACCGCACTTAAACCAACGAGACCAATGCGCAACCGGTGCGGACTTAGGACGGCCATCTGCCACGCAAGTAGCAAATCCGGATTACGTTCGCACAATCCTCCCACTTTTCCGATTACCCAGAGGTCTCGAAGAACGCACAGTTGTGGTGTAAATAACTTCCTCACTGTAAGAGGGACATAGGATACTGTAGCATCATATCCAGCAATTTAGCTATCTTTTTCGGTACATTTAGGACATAATTTTCACAGATTTTGGTCATATTACGTTATTTAGATCGAGGATCACTGACGAGGGTAAATCACCCGAAACGTGCATGTCTGGTATATGCTGTAAATTTATCTGCTCTAAAATGATGCTAATGAATTTGAAGACGTTAAACAACATACAAACAGACAGCATGACACAGGGGCCCACAAGAAACACACAGATGGATATATAAATGGATATAAAAAACAGAAGGACTGAATAACAGTCCATGCTCTGCCAGCTGTAGCAAGCTCATGCATGTCATTCGCCGAGGAGTCCGACTGACATTCAGAGAAGATAGGTGGTCGGGACCCTGTCTTCTCTAAAGAAGTTTGGACCTGTTTTTACAACCAGAGTGCAAATGCGCTGGTACATGGGTGTAGATTGGTCTAGTACCAAAACGTCTGGTGACAGAAGGATCATATCCATGGTATAAAAGGCGTATGGTGCTTCTAACACAATTTCGATGTTATTTCTGTATACCTTTGCTCCTTCTCATTTTGTTAATCATGTCACCATAAAATGCAAGCGGAGAAATACTCAAAGTAATATACTCAGTTGCTTGTATGGATCCGAATTTAAAAGAAGTAGACAATAATCTTTGTAAAAAGTCTTTACATGTTTGTGAAAGCGAAAACCTCAATCTTAATGTTTCTCGGTTATTTGTAAAGTTCTACTATGAAAATCCAAAACATCAGTACATGCTCTAGCATACCGGATGCGCTGAGAAATGTAGTTAAAGAAGATCCTGACTATAATCTCAACAGCACTCACAATAGAGCACCAAATTGAGCATCGATGGACTCCTAGCAAGCTAGAGATGGGGCCAGGTGCCCGGGAGGAGTAAGCATCCCCTGTCTGACTAGCCGCACCCGCCGTCGATGTTAATGCACGAAAATTGGAAACAATATATAAACTATATGCACTGTCTGAGGTTATATCTATATAGAAAGGGCGACCATTTCATGTAGATACTATATGACGGTAACCTAGGAACATCATGTAATAGAAAAGAACAAAGAATACATTGTGGATAGAATTGTAAGAGATTACTTTTATTGAGAAAGTAAAATGAATGAACCAACAACAATAAAGCAAACAAATATAAATATGAATAATAACACATAAGGGGGGGGGGGGCAAAGTGCGCCCTATGACAAGCACCAGCTATATCTAGAAAGAGTAATTGGTTTGTGTTCATTTTATTATCTTAGTGTTCGCTATGTTTCTATTTTGTTAAATGGAGCAAATCCACAAAGAATTTTCATGTTTGGTGATCTAAGGATCAATGTAATTGCATTTAGCATTATCAAAGTGACATCTATTTCTTTATCGAATTTATTCAATGTGACAGGTTGCCAAGTAGCGAGACTGTAGATAACACTGAGACAGAAATTTGTTTTGGAATCCTTTTTGGTCCTTCCTGCTTGGATATTTTACTTGCATAACATGATTCATGTGATATATGGAAATAATTTGCACGTTGCATTTTAACAGCACCATCTTCAATACCTTCCTTTCTGTCGTTGTCTCCGTCTGTCTGTCCTATTTTCTTTTGGCGTGGGGAAGTCTTGTTTTGCATTTTAGTAAACCTTTGGATTTTGAAATACATGGGTTCGGCTCTTGTATTTGACTTCCATTCATTGATAAGACATCTATGAACGTTCATTAGGACATGAAATGAAGTAATGCATTAGTGAAATCAGAATCCTAATCACCTATTTAAAAGAAAGGAGGGGATCTCCAACAACACCTAGTTGCAGCATCAACAGCAACCTCCCAAAACACCCACTGTAAAACACAAAAATGACACGCACAGAAAAGAAAGGAGGGGATCTCCAACAACACCTAGTTGCAGCACCAACAGCAACCTCCCAAAACACCCACTGTAAAACACAAAAATGACACGCACAAAAAGAGACGCAGTAGTACAACGAACGTCAAATCACAGAAAAACATAAAACACAAATGACTACACATAAACCAACGAGACCAATGGGCAAACGGTGCCGACTTAGGACGGCCATCTGCCTCGTCAGTAGCAGACGGTGTGGTTATCCTGGATTACGTGCGCACAACCCTCCCACTATTCCGATTACCCAGATGTCTCGAAGAACGTACAATTGTGGTGTAAAACAACCTCCTCACTGTCAGATGACCATAAGATATAACGTTAAGATATAACGTTTGAGTTATCATTCAAAACATTAAAGTTGGGAATATATGAAAATTGGTTGATGAAGTAAAGTTCAATCGTATTAAATGAATGATATTAGTGATTCATTTTTGCGTAGGAATATACTTTTAATCAAATCTAATATGCCGATAACATTTTGAACATTTCCCTTAGAGGATGATTTACATTAAAGTAAATGAGTAATCATTATAGGCTGGCATAAAAATAAGTAAATGAAAAAGAAAGGAGGGATCTCATAACCATAATTCACCATGGAATGCGGATAAAAGTCTGATGTGGATATCATTATGATTTAGAAATTATATTATATTCTTAAGTACGAGTTTATTATTTTACATGCTATATCTGATATTATTAAATAATACATGTTATATCATGTGATAAAAAAATAAAAAGTAAATTTGAAAAAAAAAATTATATACTTAATAATAATAATATTCTCTGTTTATGAAGTAAACATACTTCATGCGACAAAAAATGTTTCATGAAGTACAACGTTCATGCTGAACTCAACACGAAGCTGAAATCAACACTTCAATGACATGAAATACCGATGACTACCTAAAACAAACACCAACGAGACCTGAGTATAACCAGCACTGACTTAAGATGGTCATGAATATGCAGATATCTGTACATGTAACACGCGGAAGCTTATCACAGCGAAAAGAGATCGTGTTGTTCTGTATGATAGCCTCTTCATCTTCTGTCTCAAACATTCTTATCCCTCCCCTTCAAGATGTATGACAGGCACAAATCCTATACCTGTTTATCGAATACATAACATATAACTTAGTGATAACCTTAAATAAATTAAATAACCGTTCCTTTTTAGATTTCAGTCATCATTGGTTTCATTTGTCTGAATCAGTGATTCATTATGTAAAGCCAACAGGAAAGCCGTATGATGCGTTAACATTAACTCCAAATCCATATGCCAGCACCATGAATCTGACGGTCTCATCCTGATGAGATATTTCGTATTGACCTGACCCTAAGTTATAATACAACACATCATAGTCTTTGTCTTCTACAGAAGTTTGTTCTGTTCTGGATACCCTGATAGAATTATTTGAATCATGTTCTTTAAAGTAGATTCCTGATTCATATTGGGATTCTATTATCACAGCAGCATGGTGATCATAGGAAGTAGCAGTAGGTGTAATATACCGAAAATATGAACCGTAACTTGAAATTCCGGGAATACTAATGGAGAAACCATGACCAAAATATTGACAAAATGAAATAGTATTTGTTTTAATGAACGTTGCAGACTTGAACTCATCGATAAAAATATAAGGCCCGTTTGTGTACTTAACTATTCCAGAAGAGATGGCGTTAACTGATGTGTTTGAAATGCAAGTAACACGATTTTGAGTTGCATTGCTGAAATTAGGGACGATGAATATTCTATCTTCTAGGTCTATGAGAGATTCTACATAACTGGACCTGTACCCGTGCATGGACGTACTAGCGTCAGAGTAGGATCCAGTAAGGGCACTAAATGGCATAGAGGCTGACACTTCTCCGAGCACATGATATATCGAAATCAGCTGTAACATCTCTCCTTTACGTAATGTAATATTAAAAGGAAGTGTCTTACCGACATCTGTTGAATTGTAAAGAAAAGAACTATGAATTCCACCCAACACTTCAACACTCAATGATGTGTCATATTCCGCTGCAATAGATATGAAACCACGAAGGTTGTTGGAGAAGAAGTACCGAGTTTTCAAACGATTTACAGGGACAGCTATGTATCCATCACCGGCGCCACTGTTACTGAATAAAACAACAAACAATGAGATTGGGGAGCTAGATGTAACGGTAACAACATTGCTTCCAAGGAAGGATGATCCCTGTATAAGACTGTTTGGGAGATCCATTCTTAAGCCAGTTCTGTCTGAGACAACGACTGAGTCATCCAATCCAATCATTTCTGATGTGATCTGAACAACTGCTTGTTGAACCGCGACCACGAGCAGTTGAATTTTCTCTATGTCACCGACGACCGGGGGAAACGTCAAAAGGAATCTTGTACCAAACTGACCTGAAATCAAAATATCACGTGGAAAAGGTGTTGAAAAAGACACAAAAGAAGAAGTGCACTAGAATAAGAATAAAATCGTGTCTACAATGTCATATACCTTCTAGAATTTTAGTAATCAATGATAGTGAAACCCAAACTCTCAACAGCAGGTACTCTTCTTCGTTTGTCCGTTTGTTCTTTTTGTTCATGTACCTATTTACCTATTCATTGCGTCAAGAAGTATTTAAAAAAGAGAATTTTTCATTTCTAACCTGCTTTATTCGATAGATCCGTATCATTGTCTTGATTGTTTCCATCAGTAGGCGTGGTGGTCAGATCAGCTCCTTTTTCATGTGCAAATTAAAACAAAATTAAAGGCAAAGTAATTAAGGAAGTTCCTGGAGTCTATGTTTTACAGCAAGATGTAGACCCCTTTAATATCCTAGGGCAAGCTTAAGGTATTTTTTTCTCCAGTCACAGAACACATAATCTACCTTTTTATCACAGTTTCGCTAGATAATTGGCCATGGTGCTATGGTGTGACTGAGCACATATGTTCAAATATGCAAAATGTAGAAAAGTTTCGTATGATGGCTTGATTTCATAAACCGACTTTCTATATGTAATGAAGTTTTGACATATTAATAGTATATTCAAATATCATTAAAACAATAATACTAAAATAGAAATTCATAAAAAGGTCCAATTTTAACTTTTCAGATTGAGAGACCGCCACAAGTTGACCTTTGTGTTACGTCAAAAACTGAAAATCGAAAATATTGCATATCTATCAGATGTACCTTTAAGAGATTTGATTTCCTTCTCTAAATTCGCAACATAATCCTTTAGGTTTCTAATTTCTTCCATTTGGGTCCCCAACATTGAAAACATTCTCTCTACTTGTTGTTCCATTTCACCATACTTCCGATAGTTGCAATGATTGACATTGTTATCAAGACTCTGCATGAAAACATAATTAACACCTGATAGAACGAAGTAATAAAGTATCAAATATGTCGAATAAATCCTCATTTTAACAACGTAACAGTAAATTCATATACAAGACTGAACCAGGAAGAATCTACGTGATTTTAAACATACAAAAAATTGCCCTAATGAACAAAAAGGATTGAACACAATACAGTACGCAGATATACGAGGTGGAGGAGGGTATACGTGAGATAATTTTGGATTTTCACCTGTAACTATACATGTAAAGTACAAATACAGTAATTGGTCATACATTTGTATTGTTGTGAGTTAAATATACATGATTGATAGCTACTGTATTATTACTGTACTATTTGATAGACTATATAAGTACGCATTGTACGTCTTAACTTGTGCCATATTTGCATTTATGAACTTAATATTATTCACATATATCACAACTAAATGCTTGACAAGTTGTAATACCTCCTCTTTAAATAATTAATGTACCGGTATTCTATTGTTTAGACTTTCATTCCTTTGATGTTACACACTGTATGCTCCTCCGGGGGCCCAAATTGGCTTGAATAAAAATCTTGTATCTTGTAAATATATTTTCTATGCTATATTTTGGTTTGTGATATTCAGTAATATGTTGTTGGCATATGTTTTTAAAGCTTTAATTTCTAGATACATTTGTCAAAATCTTATGTTCTTGAACGCATATATTGTACTTATTAAAACAAATTATTTTTATAATAGTTTAAACACGTTGTATGTTTCCGAACGCTCCTTTTTGGTTGACTCCTAAGCCTCAATTTGCAACAGAAATGCCATTCAGAATCTGTTCTGGTTCTACCACTAAGTTAATTAATTACACCATCTACGTTTTCACTTCAACATCGAGTAGGGTCATTGTGTTCCTATTCGGGTTAAACCATCCGTTATACAAGTAAGTGTTATTCTATTGTCTCCGAGGGCGTAGCCCGAGGATCAGTTGAATAACCCACTTATTGCACGGCAATTGTTAGGCCAACAGACAATTATCAGACTCCTTCACCGTTGATTGAGTAATTGAGTAAGTATTATCGTCATTCCAAGTAGAAGAAAACTACT
This sequence comes from Pinctada imbricata, assembly GCA_033119305.1. NCBI lineage: Eukaryota > Metazoa > Mollusca > Bivalvia > Pterioida > Pteriidae > Pinctada > Pinctada imbricata. The sequence continues at coordinate 43,030,557 of VSWD01000006.1, forward strand.
CATGGTCAGTAAACAGTTATAAATTTCACGCATTTCACAAGCAGATTTCAAAGAAAACAACAGTAAGAATTCTGTGCAGTATTTGTTGTTAAATGTGGGGAAATAAAGTTAAGAAAACAAAAGGGAAACTGATATTTGAATTTTTAAATTGCAGTGTAATTAAACTACCTACTACATAGGACGCGGATTCTAGAAGATTGGAGATTCGGTTAAGGATCCCCCTGTACACGTTTTCCAACAAATAATCAAAACTACGGGAATATTCCGCTATTATGATATTATTATATCTTTGTTTCTGCTCTAAAGTATTCAAGGGTACCAGTCAGTACACCATTCGATCGAAATCTTACGAGTTTTGTCTAGTTTCGTTGGTTGCATGTTGAAACATTCTAAAAACCACTGATCTAAAACTGGCTTGAAGTCAGGACACTCCCTTCTCCGGTATTTGCCCCCCTGTATATTGTAAAAAAATCACACACACGATTTCCCGTTTTGAGTATTTTCTTTCAAAATCATAGACTAGACCCCATACCCTGACGGGCTAGACCAACCTTCTTAGGAAAAAAATCTAGATCCGCCCGTGACATTGAAAATAGTATTTGGAAAATGTAATTGCGAGATGTTTTTTAATTTTTCACCGTGCAACAAATATATATATCACAATATTACATGACACTTTTGTTTAAATTAACATCAAAGAAGTACCCATCCGTTATTAAGTCTCAAAGTCGAGAAGGCTGCACGACAAATCTTTTGTTAAAACCAGACGCGACTGTTTCAAATACATTGAAAGCGTCTTTTTGTAGAAAGGTTGTGGAAAGGAAAATTAAGTCAACGTTTGGTTTCTAATAATATCTTTCTATATTCTAAAGATTTTATCGCTTTCCGTTCGTTAAAAGGACATGTAGACTTGACTACAACTGACTTATGGGAAACAAAAAAAAATGGGGTCAATAAGTTTGTCTTCTGCTCGACTGAGATGTAAGTAGCCTTTTTGCGGACCTCGTAGGGAGTTCGCGCATTAGGATAGTCCATATTGCTGTAATGCACATGCGCAGACTCCTTCACCGTGGCAAGTCGTGAAAATTGAGGCACGTAGATTGTTGGATAATCATTGAACTACTATTTATATGTACCTACTTACTGTACAGAGATCAATGTATGTATGCAAACGACACATACGCAGAACAGAATAAACTGATACTTTTTTTATAAAACAAATTTTTGTATTTGAATTCAAGTAAAATTGGTAATACATTTCATTGATAATATATGATGTACAGCATTTTTTTAAAGCTTTCTCTCTATTGTACATATCGTGAAGTCAACTCGATGGATCTGAAATCAAGGACAACGACGGTGCACATAAGTTGAATAATATATTCCAATATTTAGAAGTTAATCCCAAAAGTCTCTATTTCATCTGCATCCAATATAGCATTTCAAATATACATGTTTGTTATACACTTATCAGTATCTCTACATAAAATCACCATAAAAAAGATGCCTATAAATTCGAATATTTGCCCAAGAAGTCAATAGTTACAGCAATAATTGCCCAAGGACAATTATTGAAAAACTATTGACCGATAAATGTCACATCGTTTGTGACGTCACGTCGTTGATGACGTTATAAACTCTACATATTTTCCGCGCTCTTTCTCTTATAGACGAAAATGAATGTAAATATCCCGGGCCAATCGATTCGTTGTTGCAGTATTGAAGTCGATGCTCAATTTGGTGCTCTATTGTGAGTTAAAGAAGATCCTGACGATAATCTCAACAGCACTCACAATAGACATCGACGGACCCCTAGCAAGCCAGAGGTGGGATCAGGCGCCCGGGAGGAGCAAGCATCCCCTGCTGGCCAGCCGCACCCGCTGTCGGTGTTAATGAAGCATGGAAATAAAAATATATAAAATACATGTTCTGTCTGACGTTATGTCTATAAAGAAAGTGCTATGGCGACAATGTCAGGGAAGTATATTCAAAACACTTACTGTCAAACCCATCGCGGGGAACTTTTTTACCTGCTCCACACGGCAAAGGGCATAAGTGTGACACAAATGAGTTAAAGAAGATCCTGACGATAATCTCAACAGCACTCACAATAGACATCGACGCACCCCTAGCAAGCCAGAGGTGGGATCAGGCGCCCGGGAGGAGCAAGCATCCCCTACTGGGCAGCCGCACCCGCTGTCGGTTTTAATGAAGCATGGAAATAAAAATATATAAAATTCATGTTCTGTCTGACGTTATGTCTATATAGAAAGTGCTATGGCGACAATGTCAGGGAAGTATATTCAAAACACTTACTGTCAAACCCCTCGCGGGGAACTTTTTTACCTGTTCCACACGGCAAAGGGCATAAGTGTGACACAAATGAGTTAAAGAAGATCCTGACGAAAATCTCAACAGCACTCACGATAGACATCGACGGACCCCTAGCAAGCCAGAGGTGGGATCAGGCGCCCGGGAGGAGCAAGCATCCCCTGCTGGCCAGCCGCACCCGCCGTCGGTGTTAATGAAGCATGGAAATAAAAATATATAAAATTCATGCACTGTCTGACGTTATGTCTATATAGAAAGTGCTATGGCGACAATGTCAGGGAAGTGATGAGTGATTTTGAGATTATCGTCAGGATCTTCTTTAACTCATAGCATAATAAACACAAAATTATTATAACCACAAGGCCAAAGTGGTATATCTGTTGGTATATTATAAGGTTTAGCCCTTGCAGATAATATGACATCCTAGGTATTTACAACTCAGGTTCCAAATAGAGAATAAGTGTCTTAGTTTGTGTTTTGTTACGTCAGCGCATTTCATGCGATAAATGCATTTTCTGTGTGTTGCATACCCGTAACAAAACACAAATTATGACATTTATTCTATATATATGCACAATAGTTGTCTGTTTCATTCTTGTTTTCTGAAATTGCTTTTTCTAGGTAAAAGGATGACATTAAAATCAATCTCACCGCGGGTTCAGTTTGCGTGTAAGAACAGCCGTCGAGGCATGTTTCTTTAGATCTTATGCATTGTGACGTCATGAGTGTTAATTCACGAATAGCAGCACGTTCCTTTCAATAGTAACATATCAGGGAATTACAATGGCTGTGTATCTATATTCAATTAAGAATGTATTGGTGTAGGTAAATCCAAATTCACTTAAGAATGTATTCGTGAAGGTAAAAATGAGGCGATAGCAACATCAACATTACGTATGTCCTCGTTACCGAGCTACGACATTATAGAAAATGTGTACCATAACATAACCTTCTTTTCATCTTAGAGTAGACGACCCACTAACACGATCTATTGCATAGTCGTCCTCTTTCCACTCTACCAAGAACAGTTTCAGAGATTGTTGTTTGCTTTTCTCAATTTGAAGGAACAATTTCCAATGTCGAGGAATTGCAGTGAGTGGCCTACATAAATATTCATATGCATTTATATGATATGTGTATAATTTTTCTTACATTTTCATCCACAGATTTATCCCAGAAAGACCATATCCAACTCTACTTACGCTTTCACTAACCTGTGGATTTTAGCTGTGTCCAAAAATCACTTTGAATGGAAGCATCACTGATGAGGATTTAATATCCGAAACAAGTGCCTGTTGCATAATGGATTGGTTTGAAATTTTATGCGGGAAGGTATCGAGTTGGAACACTTCCGTATTATTAATATTTCCTGTTGCAGTGTGTAGCAATTAAACTCGTTCCCCGTGACAAAGATGTTTTTTAAGTGTATTATTTTCGACATAGTAACTTTCATAGTTTTTTGGCATATTACATTGTTTAGATTTAAGGATCACTGACGAGGGTTAAGTACCCGAAACGTGCATGTCTGGTGCATGTAGCCAATTCATCTGTTCTTAAATTATGCTATTCGATATGAAAACGTTTACATTTACTTCTCTTCAGCTTCGTCGCCTGAAAGAAGCTTTGTTTTGGCACTTTATCAATTTAACGTCATAAATGTTATTTTGCTATGTCGGAAAATTGTCATTTTATTAAAAAATACCATCGAAATTAAAGGAGGTTAACATCTTAGCACCATGCCTCAGAAGCTATATTTAAGATATATTTATTTGGATATGCTACTGAAACGACCCTACAGGAAATTTGGAGATGCGCACTCACTGCAAATTGAACAATTTTTTCATATTCCAAAAGTCTATTTTTATAATTAATCTGTGTAAGCCTGTATAACAAATGCTATGGAAGCCTAGGCTTCTTGCATGTGGTGAAAGATAATAAGACAAAATATTCATATATCATATTCTTGAAAAGCAATAAGTGTCACTGTAGCATATCACGTGACAAGCAAATAATCTCTAGCTCAAGAATTCCCTCCGATTAAACAAGGTAAATACTGTCTATATCTACCTTGTATGATTTTATTTTAGGTATATCGTATGAGTATGATTATCATTTATATGATGGTAATCTATTCTGGTCTAGAGTAAAATATATATTCATAGAACACTTCAACAACAACAACAAAAATTTGTTTATTTACGTGCACCATATCATAACATGTTAACAAAATAAAATAATTATGTTGAAGTGTTCTCTGAATATACCTCTGTTCTTGACCAAAGAAGATTACCAGCATATAGATGATAGTGATGTTCATATGAGTATAGTAGATTATGATGTATTTACCATATTAAATGGAAGGGGATTCCCGGGCTAGAGATTATTTGCATATCACGCTACAGTGAGTGTAGTATTAAAGTTTTTTGAAGCTGTTAATCAGTAATTTTCATTAATATTTCTAAATCAAAATGAAAAAATCTTTCATATAATATATTTTTTTAATTTCCGTGAGGTAACGATTTAGGCTGAAAATATTCACACACTGTAACCAAACAAAGGAGGCAACTCCAACAACACCATTTTGCAGCACCCACAGCAAAACACCCAAATGCAAAAACACAGAGCAGACACGCACAGAAAGAGACACGAAAGGGACAAGGAACATCAACGCACAACACAGAAACATCAAACACAAAGGACTACACCTAAACAAACGAGACCCATGGGCAACCGGTGCCGACTAAGCACGGCTATCTGATACGAAAAAAGCAGACGGTGTGGTTATCCTGGATTACGTGCGCACAACCCTCCCTTTTTTCCGATTACCCAGAGGTCTCGTACAATTGTGGTGTAAAACAACCTCCTCACTGTTAGATGACCACACACACACAAGAACGCAAAACGCAGGGGCAAAAACAATACAGATGAATATATAAATGCATATAAAAATAGGGAATACGTAATACAACCCGTGCTCTGCCGGCTGTAGCGAGCTAATGTATGTTATCACCCGAGGAGTCCGACTGATATTCAGAGAGGACAGGTGGTCGATGCCATGTCTTCTCTAAAGAGGTTTGGACATGGCCGTCATGGTGTCCCGTTGTCACAGTCAGTGAGAAGTTGTAAGAATGCGCTGGTACAAGACTGTGGATTGGTCAAGTACCAAGCCTTGTTTCCGTCTGGTGACATAAGGATCATATACACGGTATAAAAGTCGTTTGATGATTCTAACACATTTTCGAATTTTATCCTTCTTATCTTGTTAATTATGTCACCTTAAAATGCAGGTTGTGAAATACCCAAAGTAACGTACTCTGTTGTCTGTATTGATCCGAATTTTAAAAGAAGTTGACAATTATTTTTGTAAAATTTCCAGAAAGTCTTTACTAGTTTGTGAAAACGAAAACCTTGTCCTTACATTTTCTTGGAAATTTGTAAAGGGCAAGGGGCGGTAAGGGCCAAAATCAGCCAAATCTCAAAACTCGGAAAATCCAAAAATCAGTACATGCTTCAGCATACCGGATGAGCTGTGAAATGTAGATACCATAGGAAAGTAATCTAGGAACGTCACCGTCAAGCCAGAGGAAATTTATAATGGTATATCCAAAATCATCTCTTTTGTCATACACACTTGTATGAATCTCTCCATTAACGATTTTGATATTTAGGTCCAAACTGGCGTTTCTGTGTTTATAACGTTTGCCTAGTTCAGAATCAATTCTTGTGGATAAGAAACATTTTTATGTTTTTCAAAAACAGGATTGTCGATAGTAAGAATATCATTCAGGTACCTAGAAGTACCAAGGAAACATTTCACATCATAATTTTTTCTTTGCTTTTGAAGATTTTGGATAAATTCATTTTCATACGTGTATTATAATAAATCTGCATAAGGAGGCGCACAATTAGAACCCGTGGAGATTCCTACAGAGTACAGCTTCTCACCAAATCTTACATAAATGTTGTCCAAGAGGAAAGACAAGGCAATACATAGGTCACCACATGTCCATGATTTGTATGATTTGTATTCTGTGGCGGAAAAGATTCCCTTTAATTCAGATGTACAAATATAAGTTTTCCCCTCTCGATCAAAACACCATCTGATGAGTTTGGACAATCGATCATAAATTTGGCCACGAAAAAGCGTGGTGTGTATATAAGAAAAGTCGTATGAAGAAATCGTATTTGCATGAAAATTTCTTGATTTCATTATGTCAATCACATCCCCTAAATTCAGCTGGTACGAAGACATATTTTTCATGTAATTTACTTAGTTTGGATCTTAAATATGATTTGGAACGTGGATTTTGAAAAAGATGAGGATTTTTATGGAAGTTATCTATTCGAATATCCGTTATATCTAAAATGAGGTTTTCCAGTCATTCAGAGCATGCGGTTCGACTCCTTCTGATTTACACCATCTTTTCGTATAATTATCTAAGGCTTCCGTAAGCACTTCACGGCATTTGACAAAATCTATCTTGAATGGGATTCTATACTTAGGTCCTTTTTTAAGAAGACCACGGAGCTGTCTGTCTTGGATAATTGAAAAGTCACCTGTAACAACATGGCCAGCTGGTTTGTAGAGATATTTAGAAGTTGCACATTCTCAAGAAGCAGGACACGATTCAAGTATGTCAGGATCCGTTGTAACTTAATTATAGTTAAAAACAAAGTTTCGAATAGGTTTCTTGTACTTATAACAAATAAGAGGTGGCTCTAAATTTTCAAAATATTGAGGAATGGTACTTTGTACGCGATGATCCCGAAAAATATTAGAGATGTTTAGAAGATCAAAACCTTTGTTAATAAACGGGATTTTTATGAATCGTCTTATAGGTGAGGTGTTTTTCACAATAGGATAAAGTTTATACTGTGCGAATGAGACAATGATATTAAGTCTGAATCAGTCATTTTTTTTTTTAAGAATGCAACCTCTGCTTCATCCAAGATAGATTTCAAGTGCATAACTGGTATTGACGATAGAGCATGTAACAGCTCATGTCTTCCGCCATTGCGTGCTATAGTAAGTAAATCGTTGAGAGAGCGGTATATTCTGGATCGTTTTCTTTTTTGTCTGTTTCGTCTTTTCCCGTGCGACCTGTATTTCCTTTTAGTGTTTGGGCGAATTGAAAAGATGTTGATATTGGTAGAAGCTGAGGAAATGTTTCCTTGTCCATAAATTTTATCGTTTAAACCAAGAGGGTACGCAGTCTGAAGTTTGGTGATCCAGGCAAGTTCAGCTTGTAGTCGGCGTTATTTAATTTCGGTCTTACTTTCATTTTTACGTTTTGGAAAAGTCTGAACTGGGGTAATGGTGATATCCGAAATAGAATGATTATATTTAACAAAGTGATTATAAAGAAAGTTTCTGTGTTTTCGTTGACGTGAGGTTCTGATCTTATAAGAATGGCTCCTAAAACGAGATTTTAAAGGTTGGCCTGTCTCACCTACATATTGTGCGCCACATCCCCTGGCATTTCAAGTCATTACGTAAATAAGATCTTGAGACGATCAATCGATGTCTTGGTCTACCTCGAATTTTGAATTTCTGCCCATTTACACTAGATGTTATTATGGAGTCGCAGTTGATGAGGTGACACAACGAGCATCTTTTACTTTTGCACTTAGAAATAATTGAGAACCCTCTGTGTCTGTTGTTGAATGTAGAGCCTGCAGATGAAGTAGTGCGTAAAATACGACTGTGGGGTCTAAAGTTGAGAGGTGATAAGAGTACTCTTAGTGAGGAAAAAAGTTTTTACTGTTGAATGTCGATAATGGTAAAGTGACTGTAGTGACAGAGGGTAATCTCAAGGGGGTCAGTTTGATACGAGGCGACCTTAAAAATGCCATAATGCGATAATGGAAGAAAAGTGAATTAGAGTCTTACGTAGAAGACACTACAACAAAGCCAAGTTAGAGAACACAATGAAATTAAAACACTTCAAACATCGGGTCGCGGGGGAATTGCTTTACAAACTCCACACTGCAACACGAAATAAGTGTAGATATAAAAAGTGTAGATATAAAAATAAATACAAACTTACATTTGATTCTATCCACAGGAAAAAAAATTACGAGACTTTGAAATATGCATGAATCGACGTTTTCGTGAATTTCTTGATGACGTCATAATATTGAAAGTGTCATTCCATTTCTCGTAAAGCTTTTGGAAATCATTTTTGATTTAACTTCCAAAATATCCATAAATATATTGCACTTTCATGTACATATGGAAAAGATAAAATGAATTGTGTTTTAGATAGCCAACAGGGGATGCTTACTCCTCCCGGGCACCTGGTCCCACCTCTAGCTTGCTGGGGGTCCGTCGATGCTTATTAGGAATCCTGTGGATGAATCTTTGTCAAAAACTATCAAAATTATCAAGAATGTCCAGAGATGATTTCATGATTAAATGGGATAAACTCAATTTAGGATTAAAATATTAAAAGGATTTATATTTTCCATTTTTTCTTACAAAATCGTTCATTTTCAATGAAGTGACATCCGCTTTCCTGTAACGTAAATTTGTCAATTCAATGAATACACTGTGATGAAGATTTACTTTTCTATTTTATGCTAAACGTAATAATGTTTTTATTTCATTTCGAATGCGAAGGTTTGTGACGCCATTTTTCCCGATAACGTCGAAATGACGTCGTGGTTTTCTCATGGATAAAACTCCCAAAGTCCTAAATTTCGAAAACCGCCATAATTTCTTCAAATGACGCCGGAAATTATTCAAACGTCATCAGGATACTCAAATGCGTATATCCATCAGAATATCAATTAAGGGATTTAAGACTGTACTTTACCTAGGAAGTGAGAAAACAAATAATCCCCCCGCCATCTTGGTGTTCAAACCCTTCTTAATATTAACAATAAAAATTATGATCTGTTATGGAACGACAATTCTGTTTTTAGTCTTGCATAATTAAATATGGTCCATGTACTTGTTATCCATGCATAAGGTAGAGTATCCCTCAGGTCAGAATTTTGAAAATTTTATGCCTGGATACCCTATTTTATCTCTTCAGAATATTGTTCAGAGTATCAAACTAACATAGTTTTGGGAAAAGAAAATTTTATAGTTACATTCTATCACCTCTAAAATTTGTATTTTCTTACTTTTCCCATAGGGTCCTATGTTAAAGTTCAGACTACTTACGTTCTCATGATAATCATGAAACCATAAATTTTATTTGAATTGAATGATAGAATGAATGGGACGTGTAAGATGTATGATGTACGTTTGTGTAATAGAAAATTATTTGGAAAAAAAAATTATTTGGTTTGTATATCAGGTCTAGCACAAATTTCGAATATATGAAAAAGAAAATACTGTAAAAGTGGAAATTTTGGAAATATTAGCATCTGAGACCTGAGGGATGCTCTACCTTGATACATGAAATGTTTCCTTTATGCAGTCATATCACAATTCAGAGAAAAAAGAAGGATCTCCAGCATGACCACCCTGCATACATCCAGCGAAACAAACCCAAAAGAAAGTGACACATAACTGATCTCAGACAAAACTACAATCCGCAAAAAGATATATTCACTGGAACATCATACAAAGCAATTGAAACGGACGTACAGAAACAATAAACATTTAATGACCACACATAAAAGGAAGGAGCTAGACCAATGTGCATCCGGCGCCGACTTTGTACAGCCATCTGCTATTAGCAAATGGTCTTCATAGATGTACAATTGTTATATAAACATAAAACTTTTCACACAAACGAGATAGTTAAACGCAGCGGCCTCTTGTAATACAGATTCTATGTGAACGGATCTAATGTTAAATGTCTTCAAATTCTATGACATGCGTATAACAGTCTGTACTCTGCTGGCTAAAGCGAGATCAAGGTCAATCAACCGAGAAGTCTGACCAAAAAAGAAATGGACTGTTACTACAGATGAGTTGTTGAGTGCTGTTGGATCCAAAGGTTGATTAATTTTAAAAGAAGGTTAAAATATATTCATTAGCGACTAACTGATGAGAAACGATTTGTAAACATCACTGCTGCTACTAAACGTGGTGAGTATTGATCTTGAAAATCTGGCCATGCACTTAATTCATATCTAACCTTTATCATTGTGTAAGAAATCTGTAAAGGAATGACCACCCTACACTGACCTAGCGGAAAACAAGAAAGTGACACATACATGACATTAGACAAAACTACAACCCACAACCAGAACACAAATATGCACCAGAACATGATACCAAACAGACAAAAACAGTCGAAACAGACTTACACAAACATCCAACATTAATGACAACACATAAATGGAAGGAGACCAATTGCAATGTGCCCCCTGCGCCGACTTCTGACTCTGCTATAAGCAAATGGTATGGTTATCGGAGTAGAAAGGATTCAATGATAATTAATATGGATTCTCTGTAAAAACCTAAAACAGCTGGCCACGGCATGTCATGGATTTTGATGAAACTTTCTGTAATTATCATACTTAATGTAAAAACAATGAAAACAAACCATATTGTTATATTTGAACAACGGTTGCCATGGTGACGGGGTCAATCTATTTGACACCCCAATAAATATGAGAGATAAGACATATTGTGGCATTCTGTTGCCATGGAAACCATGATCAAAATTTACTTTATGAACACAAAAACTTTTCTTTGTAAGATCAACTCTAACAAGGATAACTTTTTCGGGGGAGGGGGTTATCAGGTAGTTGTTGATATTCAGTCAAATTATGTGAAAATTTAGCAAAAAAATGTCTAATTTTAGGGTCATTTTTGGCCTGTTTTTGATTATTTTGAAGGCTGAAAACCATTATTTGGTGAATGTTATGGGTATTTAACAGCACCTTGCCAAAATAAATGTCTATAGCTGGAAAAAATCAAGAAATAAACTTTATGGTGAAACTCACCATTTTGTCATGAATGCCAATTAAAATCCGTTGCTATAGCAACTTGGAATCTATATTACCATATACCGCATATTTAAAAACATTGTTTTTCCTCATGTTTGAATCCTATGATTATGAAATAGCATACCTGTATACAAATTATATTTATCATTATCAATTGACCTTCAAATCATTTCAAGGTCATCTGTCCAAATCTCAAGGTCATTTCTAACTTTAGACTAAAATTAAGACAAAAATCAAGATTTCCAATTAATTTAAATTGATTTCTCTACCTTATTTCATTAGATATTTTGATTTTAGATATTTACAGTTAAACAACCGATCATAAGAATTAGAATTCATCACAATTTTATTAAATTGTATTTCACATCTATGTATGACATACTTTCAAAAGAGCATACAATTGAGATTTCCTAAAATTTTCTCGTAAACTATGTGACATTTTTTTTGGGTCTTCAATGGACTTTGATAATTTTGATACTCATCCCAACAAATAATACATTTATCATATTTTCACCGATAATTGATTGTTTTGCCAAGGTTCCATACTCTTACTGTTTACTGTTAATCATGTCTCTCTCTAGTGAAAAACCACAAAATTTGGCCTGAAAATAGCAAATATTTTCAATGACCTTGAAAATTGAGCAAATGACCTTGACATTTTCTCAAGGTCATGATAGCATCAAATGGTCTTTAATACATCTACATACCAAGTTTTGTAACGATAGCAGGCATACATCTTTAGAAATTAGCTTTTTACTTACGACAGGTATTTACACCTTCGTACCAAATGTTGCCATGGTAACCTATTTCAAAGGCATGTAAACAGAAAAATCTCACTCCTAGATAAATTTCCTTCGATTCCCATGAAGTCCTAGGATAATACTCTTCAGGAAATAGTCAACTGTATTTCAAATCTTGTGCAGTTGCATTATTACTCTTGTCAAAAGTAAGTAAAATATAGGTAAAATAAGGCCTAAATTGGCCGAAAATTGCTAATTTTGAATAAGCAATTTTTTCTTGAAATTATAGCAAATTTACATGACACACAGAAAGAAGGAGCATCGAAAAATCAAATTGTATCAACTTAAGAGGATTTAAATAATCTTTTAGGAAAATTACATATACATTCAACATTTGTTTCCATGGTAACGGGATGCATAAAAATGCCTTGCTTAAAGGTGTTTTTATACAAAACCTTGGTTACCATGGCAACGGAATGTCGGAGAAAAAAAATCGAAGGTCAATTCGTTCTGAGGACATCATATTTACCTTATACACAAAAAATATCCAAAATCTGAGGCATGTCGTGCCCAAACATGTCTGATTTTTTTTAGGTTTTTACATAGAATCCATATTAATAATTAATACATTTCACTTCTTAGTCAATGGTTGAAGAACCTTGTGTTTTTAATCCGTTAGGTTGTAATTCATATGGTGCACGGTGATTGTATATTTTAATGACTTCCGGTGTATATTTAATTTGATTCCATATCACATCTTTCCCTGTGTAATTGGATGTTGTCGTCATACCATCTAGCTTTCGTTAATATCAAGGTATCAATGAGTGAATGGAGGTCAAACACAAAAGCGGAAACCAGATTCCAAAAAACCACAATCAATAGACTGAAGAATTTTGCTAAAAATACAAAACAGAACTTTCGCACTTGAAAAGAAAAATTGGACAAACAGACGGAAACAATGAAACAGCCGCACAGAAACACGGAGGACAAATATCTAATGAACTATCTTCAGTGCAATTGCAGAAGGCATCGGAGAAGCAAACTACAACGACTTCGTTCCGAGGAAAATGAGACAAACCGCAAAATTACTGAATCGAGGGTACATTTGTGAGCGGCAGTCTTTGTTACTACATCTAACATCATGCGATATTTGAATATGTTCATTTTTTAATTAATGCACGTTGTCTCCCAGCGCAACCTACAATAATACATTCCATACTTCTCAGGAAGCTGGAGATTGTTCATCAGATAAAGTTATCCTCCATGTTCCCATCGTGCTCTATTATTGTCTCCATTTACTTGTCCAGATTGAACAAGAAATTATCATCTTTGGTGGGGTTCGGGATCAATTTAATTACTTGTTGGAAATATATCTGTCCTTAAATGATGCTATTAGATTTGAAGATGTTTAACACATGCGTTTAATTATTAGTGTGTGAAAATAATTTGGTCATGTTTTAAAAAAGATATTGAAGCGTTCCAACTCTACCTTCTTGAAGAAAATTGAAAACCAATTTTAATGCACCAGACACGCGTTTTAGAAAGTGAATCCTCATCGGCGATGCTTCAAGCCGAAGTTATTTTAAGGCACAGCCAAAATTCATTTCAGTAGCGCACTCTTGTATTATTCATTTGAATTTAAATTTGTGCATTTACTTAGCAGGGACTGCTCGGCTCCACATTTCCTGTAGAGTCGATTCAGAAACATAATTTAAAAAATCTTTGATCGCTACCGGCATATATCTATGTCATGCAACTCTGCCTAGATCGCTTGAATTGAAATAAATTTAAACTTGACCTGCATTTGCACCAAAAGATGAATACCAACACAAAATCATATAGTAACATGAAAGGTATGGAAAACTGAAATTTTCATAAAATTTAAGTCAAGGGGTCCTTAAATTAACAAAAGTACTAGGTAAATCAAAACCCCCAAAAATTAAACACATTAATATCTACAACAACAGCCAAGGAAAGTCCTGAAAATTTAAAATATCATGAAATTTCCTAAGTCTAAGGGCCATAACGCTTGTAATGAAACCTGTGTTTGTGAAACAGGAATGCCCCTAGTGGGATCTTTATTAGTGTAAACACTGTTAAGTATGTGAATGGTCAAGGTTGGGTCAATGGGTTAACAAGTTTGGTATCGATGGAAAAATCTTGTGACAAGGAATACACATGTGAAAGATCAAAGCCCTATCACTTACCATTCAAAAGTAATGCCCAATGTTGAAGTTTTTGAAAAGTGGGTCAAAGGTCAAAGTCATGAGGTAAAAACTTTTGATATCAATGGAAAGGTCTTGTCACAAGGAAGACACACGTGAAATATCAAAGCCCTATCACTAACCATTAAAAAGTTATGCCTAATGCTAAAGTTTTTGAAAAGTAGGTCAAGGTCAAGGTCACGAGGTCTAAAATTTTGGTATCAATGGAAAGGTCTTGCTACAAGGAATACACATGTGAAATATCAAATCCTATCAATACCATTCAAAAGTTTTGCCCAATGTTAAACTTTTTCGGACAAACAGATAGACAGACAAACAGACAGACAAGCTAGAAACTTACTATATGCCCCCATCTTAGATTCCGGGAGCATAAAAAATAGTCAATCAAAATCTACCTTGGACTTGATCTTTATCACACTGAGATATATCCATATATCAAAAATAAGTTCATTAACTGCAATAACAGCCAAGAAAAGTCCGAAAAACTGAAAATTTCACGAAATTTGCTAAGGCCAGTTCATATTATTATTTATAAAATGGAACAAAGAATTCAATGAGGTAAGAAATGTAGGAGATTATCTTTATTGAGAAAATAGAATAAATGTATCAACAACAATTAAGCAAATACATATAAACATAAATAATGACATAAAGGGGGACCACAATACACCCGATGACGAGTCTGAACGATTATCAATATTTCTAGGAAGAGCATGTAGTTCAGACATCTCTGAATGTTATGAAGGGTCATTATGACATGACATTATGTCAAGAATTGCATCAGAGGAATAATAATCCTAATAGAGGACGCAGTCCGCGCCGCAGGCGCGGACGTAGTCCTCATCAAGGTAACACGTGTATATATATAGGAAAAATCGTGTTTTTCAATTGAATTCTATGCTATACCTATAGGTTCCAAAACCGTGGTCAATGACGTCATTCTCCCCATTGCCCATTTGATCGGCGTGAAGCGCAAGTTTATTTTTTTGACAATGTCACTTGACGACAGAATGAAACCCATCGATGACCAAGATTTGTCGATCTCCTTTGAATATTCTACGTTTGGCTTACTCCTCCAGTGTCCCAATGTATGATTTGTACAGTGCTTCACGTAAAGCTGACTTTGCACCATCATTTCCAACATATATCATGTTTAGTCCGAATATCCTCTTTGAAAATTACAACGTGACGTCAGCATGCGACGCGACGTCAGCATACAACTTTGTTTCGCGAGACTTTCTTTCATCGACAGCTCCCTCAGAAAAATCCATGGATAAACTCATAATGCTGGGAGAAAAAAACAAACAAAAAATATCAGCGCAATCAGCGACTTACCGAACTTCATTCTGCTTTCAAGGATGATTTGCAGCTGATATTTTGATACCTGTAGATCGAATAATGTGGTTTCTCTCCACATATATAAGATCTACATGTAGAATATACAGGAATTCTATGCAGTGTAAATCCAAACTCAAACTTCTAAATGTCTGCCGCCTTTGGTTCTGTTTACAACGCGTCACAACTTACGTCATCATTTACAGTATTTAGTACAAATAGGTCAACACAGCTGGGGCTCTGTTCAAAGCATGAAGTATATCTTTTTCTTTCAGAAATAAGGCTGGGTATTTTATCCCTCGGAGGTAAATCATAAGCGGATCCAAGGTAGAGGGGTGAAGGCTTCAAATTTTTTTTTAGAAAGGGGTGGGGGGTTAATTGATTGTATTCAAGGAGGGGGGACAGAGGGTAGATTTCTACTAACGTCTCTCCTTCTCTCCCCTGTCCCGCTCCCTTCTCCCACCTCCTAACCTCAGCCTCCCTCCCTTCTGCCTCCCTCCCTTCTGCCTCCCTCCAGCTGCCTCCTTCCTCCCCCTCCCATTCATCCTTGCCTTTTATGGGGGTGGGGAGCAGACATGGGTTACCCGCTCTCTCTGCCTCCTTATCTCCCCTCCCACACCCTTCCTTCTCCCCCCTCCCTCTATCCCTCTCTCCTTCCTCCCCCTCCCTTTCACCCTCTTTTAAAGTAAAGGAATGAGCAAGAATTTTGTCTTCAGATATTACATTGGAAAATCATTTACATTATTTAGAGGGGAAAATCCGGTAATACTAATGTTATACTTGTACTTAATTTGTAAGTGTTAACCCCCTTTTCCAGATCATCCCATAAAACGATATATTGCTGATAACACTATAGACAGCGCCGAAAAGGAAGTTTTCTCTCTCTTCTACATCTTGAATGCTCATTTTTCCGGTGAAAGTAAAAGGGGAGAGGGGTGGGTGGGTGCAAGGGGGATACATATTCCTGATACGACAACTGACATTTCATCACCCAATGAAATTTAAAAAGTAAACATTTAAAAGTTTAATTGAATTCATTGAATAATCAAGATACATGTTAATCTTACAATATATAAATACTTCAGAAAACAGTAAAATTCTATTTTCTTTTTTTAATTTTAATGGTTTGTGCCCACAGTTTTCTTGCCCGAGTTCTCTTTTCCTTGGTTTTCGTCAAGGTCCAAGGAATTGAAATGTATAGATGAAGATGACATCACTTGATCTTTTCTTATCTGTCATTTATGTTTCAACATTTCAAAATGCGATTTCATGTTTACTGATTGTTTCGTGACATTGAGAATTGTTTCCCCGCATTTACGAGTTATGTGCATGCTGTCGATCTAGAAATTGTCTATAATATCCCCTCTCCTGTAGATGATTCTGGATTTCAGGAAAAAAAAAAACTAATAAAGACGGTAAAAATGATGCTGAGAAAAATAACAAGAACACATATTGTCTGACATATTTTATTCTTATTAACTTAGTAAAAAAATATTCAATGATGTAAGGTGAAAATTGGGTATTAATTCATTGAAATTATATTTCATCTGTGACCTCACAATGGCTTTGCCATAATTCATATTAACTTATATAAAGGTATTTCGACTAAGTTATCATACGAAATCATTTAAGGTGGGAATATATGTAGTTTGTTTGATGGTTTAAAATGAATGAAATGAGTGGTTAAATTTTCCGTAAAATATATTTTAAATCATACGTAAAATCAAATCTAATATGGCCGATAATATTTTGAACATTTCCCTTAAAAGATGGTGACATTCAACTTGACGACTTATCTTTAGGTTGGGCATAAAACACAATTAATGTTATTATAAGTCATCGTGGAATGATCATGACAGTTATTCTGATGTGTACATTCCTATGAATTAGAAATTATATATAATATAATATTCTCTTTTTATGAAGTAAACAAACAATATCTGCACGAGATCTATAGCACATAAATGGGCGGAGCTTAGCGAACTGGAAGTTTGTCGGGGTTTTACACCAGGCGAGTTCTATAGTACATATAGGGGGGGAGAATCTCAAGAAATGTTAGAATTTCGATTCATTTTCAATAAACAACGATATATCTACCCTTATTTAAAAGATAATGAACAGTAAGAAAAATTTTTTGAAAATAGCGAAAAATGGGACCAAAAAACCGGCGGATTTTGCCCCTATCCCTATCAAGAGCGTTTCTTTTGTAGTTTTAGTCATTTTTTCGTTGATCTCACTTGTCAGAATCAACATTTATTTATATAAAGCCAACAGGAAAGCCGTATGATGCGTTGACATTAATTCCAAATCCATATGCCAGCACCATGAATCTGACGGTCTCATCCTGATGAGATATTTCGTATTGACCTGATCCTAAGTTATAATACAACACATCATAGTCTTTGTCTTCTACAGAAGTTTGTTCTGTTCTGGATACCCCAATAGAATTATTTGAATCATGTTTTTTAAAGGAAATTCCTGAATTATATTGGGATTCTATTATTACAGCCGCATGGTGATCATAGGAAGTAACAGTAGGTGTAATATATTGAAAATACGAACTGTAACTGGAAATTCCGGGAATACTAATGGAAAACCCGTGACCAAAATATTGACAAAATGAAAAAGTATCTGTTTTAATGTTTGTTGCAGACTTGAATCCATCGATGAAAACATAAAAATCGTTAGTTTTATGAACTATTACGGAAGAGATGGCATTGACCGATGTGTTTGAGTTGCATATAACAAGTTTTTGAGTTGCATTGCTAAAATTGGGAACAATGAATATTCTATTTTCAATGTCGATAAGAGATTCTACATAACTTGAACTGTACCCGTGCATATACGTACTTGAGTCAAAGTAAGATCCAGTGAGGACACTGAAAGGTTTAGAGGCTGACACTTCTCCAAGCACATGCTCATTCGAAATCAGCTGTAACATCTCTGATTCACGTAATGTGATATTAAAAGGAAGTGTCTTACCGACGTTTGTTGAATTGTATTGAAAAGAACTATGAATTCCACCCAACACTTCAATACTGAAAGATGTGTCATATTCCGCTGCAATAGATATGAAACCACGAAGGTTGTTGGAGAAGAAGTACCGAGTTTTCAAACGATTTACGGGAACAGCTATGTATCCATCACCGGCGCCACTGTTACTGAACAAAACAACAAACACTGAGATCGGTGAGGCAGAAGTAACGGTAACAACATTGCTTCCAAGGTAGGATGCTCCCTGTACGAGACTGTTTGGGAGATTCTTTCTTAAGCCAGTTCTGTCTGAAACAACGACTGAGTCATTCAATCCAATCCTTTCTGACGTGATCTGGACAACTGTTTGGTGAAGTGACACCAGGAGCAGTTCAATTTTTGCTATTTCACCGTAGACCGGAGGAAACGTCAAAAGGAATATTGTGCCAAATTGACCTGAAATATAAATCATCAATTGACAATGATTTTTTCTTTTCCTTATGTTTACTTGGGTGTAAAGCAGATGCACGTACCATCGGGTACCCATATCCCGTCATGGCGACAGGCGATACTGATTCGTATGTTTTCATCCTTCAATATTAATATAATATAATAATAATTAACACAATTCAAGTTTGATTTGTACACTCAACATGAAGGTTATGTTTAAATTAAGAAACGCTACTAAGGATTTGATCATTGATTTTTTTGACATTCAAAATAAAAATGACAAAGAAGCAGGTACCTGACATTCTTTGATGTAGGTACCATCAAATCAAACACTGATACCTACTTCTCATTGTCATTTTCATGGTAGATTGCAGTCCTGAGTCGGCACCGATTGTCCATTGGTCTCGTTGGTTTAAATGTAGTCATTTGTGTTTGATATTTCTATGTGATTTGGCGTTCCTTATACCAATAGCGTCTCTTTTTGTGCGTGTCTGCTTTGTGTTTTGCAGTGGATGTTTTGGGTTTTGCTGTTGGTGCTGCAACCTGGTGATGTTGGAGATCCCCTCCTTTCTTTCATGATCTCAACATACAAAGTATATTTTACAATCATCTACGACATTACGCAATTTGGGGCATTTAACCATATATTATGTTAACGTTGAGTTTAAAAATCAAACCTTAACTGTTTTAATTATTGGTATTGAAGAATGTAAACATACGAATCGGAATCGCCTGTCGCCATGACGGAATATGGGTACATGTATTACGTGCATCGCCTGTCGCCATGACGGGATGTGGGTACATGTATTACGTGTAACTGCTTTTCACCAGTGGTTTACTAAAAAGGACAAAAACAAACCGTCTGCTTTATCGAACCTTTGGAATTGTTGCCAGTTAAGAATTGTGACCATTCTAACTCTGGAGTTTATAATCAAAGACACCGGACAACACATTTTTTGGCAGATATTTCTTCATTGTAACGTCATATTTGATCGCTCTGTCGTGATGCGTGCAGATGCGCTGTCGTGATTTCTATTGTCACACCACAAAAAAATATCGCCAAATTATGTTATGTCATTCGTCTCGTTTTGTTACTGGATTACAGGGAAATATGCAATTGAAGTCATGTACATAATATAATCCAACATCTGGTAAATTTCTTGAATCTGATAAGCTGAGAAGAACCAAATATTATGTTGTATTAGTTCACTGACAGAATATTAATTTTCTTCAGGGGGATACAAAATATATTGGGTCGGTGGAAAAAAGTTTTTTTGTTTTGCCCATGCAACTCTTTTTTCATCGACAAAGTATATTTCTGTATTCCCACTATAAAACACCGTATACATTATATTGGCAAATCGATGATACTATCCTTTGTCACTGTCACGACTACAATGTGTTAGACATTCTAGAGTATGACATGATACAATGATTAGTGAAAGATGCGCTTAAAGGCCGGTTTTTTTTACCGAGTGGTAATTAATATGCACACCTGAGTGATCTTAGCTTGGTAGGCGTGATAAACGCGGCGTCTATTGACCACTGATATTCCTAGAGACGCAAGCGGTGTGTGACATCAAAGACATACCGACAGATATACTTGATTATGCTAATTAGATATACCACAATTTTACCTATTTGAAGCTGTCAATCAAAAATTGAAAGGGTTATAAAGGACACATAGGACCAATCAAATTGCTATTAGAGATGTTAACCCTACAGCGGTCAGCGAGGAAATGACAGGAAATTTACCTGTCTTCTTTTATAGTCCCCTCCCGGCCTTTAAAAAGAAGGGAGGAGATCTCCAACAAGACCCCGTTGCAGCATCAACAGTAAAACACCAAAACACCCGATGCAAAAACACAAAAGACGAGTACAGCACGAGACGGAAAAGAGACACACGACATGTAAACATCAAACATAAAAGACTACACACAAACCGACGAGACCAATGGGCAACCGGTGCCGACTTTGGACGGCCATCTGTCACGCAAGTAGCAAATGGTGTGGTCATCCCGGACCACGTAAGAAACACATGGACTATGTTTTCAACAAGGGGTACCATTTCTTCTTTCATTCTTTCCTTTTATTTATTCAGTTACATGTATCTATCTATTTATTTATTTCATTTAGTAGTATAAAACACTTTTTTCATTTCTGACCTGCTCTTTTCGATATATCTGTAGCATTATCTTGAACGGGCATGCTGGTTGGTTCAGCTCCTTTTTCATCTGAAAATGAATATAATTTTTTAATCTTAAAAGCAATTAATAAAGTTCTTTTGAGTCTATCCTTCTTCTTAGCTCAGATGTGTCAGGGCAAAATGAAGGTGCATATTGTAAAAGTGCTGGTAGCTTAGTGGTTAGCGCGGTGGACTACGGGCCCGTAAGTCGTGGGTTCGAATCTCATCGTCACCGGTCATTGCAAAAGCATTGCAACCTTGGGCAAGTTACTTTACACTACGTTGCACTCTCCCCGCCTAGGAATAAACGGGTACCTGGTACACGATACGAGCTTGTAATGTGAATGAAAAGCATTAGCGCCTTAACGACAGCTCTGCTTGTATACTCCCAAGGGAGTTGAGAATGCACTGGATTGTACAGGTCTCACCAGGGAGGTAATTGTAGAAATCGCGTGAGGCTCATGCGAACGAGACTATAAACCCCTACCTTTACCTTTTTAAATATGTTTTTCTCTGTCCTAGTACACATGATCTTCCTTGCTAGATGATGTAATGCATTTGTTCAAATGTACATACAGCAGTTATGAGTATTCGCTTGATTTCTTCTTTTTACATAAAAATCTTTTTCTATCTTTGTAAGATGAAGTTATAAATTTCTGGTGTTCTAATAATGGTATCTTAAAATGTAAATAAAAACAAGAACATAAAAGTATAGTTCCAATTCTAACTCTTAATTTTCGTAATCGAAACCATAAAACTTTTCAAATTGAGAGACTGCCCTATTTTGACCTTTGTCGTCTATCGTTTTTATAACTGAAACAGAGATGATTACAACATTCTCGTCTATCATATGTACCTTTAAGATATTTGATTTCCTTCTCTAAACTCGTCACACTTTCCTTTAGGTTTCGAATTTCTTCCATATGAGTCCTCAGCATTGAAAACATGCTCTCTACGCGCTGTTCCATTTCATCTTGCTTGTGAAAGTTGCAATAATTGTCACTTTTATCAAGACTTTGGGTGAACACAAAATAATCATGTGATAGAATGAAGAAATAAAGTATCAAAAATGCTGAGTAAATCCCCATCTCTTTTTCAATACGTTAATGTAAATTCCGATACAAAACTGAACCAGGAAGAACCTACATGATTTTAAACATATAAACAAACATTGCCAAATAAGAGAACATACGAAAGTACGCGGATGTAGGAGCAGGAAAAAACATATCTCTTGTTGGATTTTCTCTCCTGTTGACGTTGTTTTGTTTTTCATTTTTTCTCCCATTCGCCCCCATGTGGGATAGAGTTTGCCCATAGCGACACGTCATGTAGGGTCACTGTATCTCACATGCCCTCGCGTGACTTTTGACGTCGGCCGTACAGGCAGTATCCATATTGTGACGTCGCTATTATCCATTGTAACTTTATGATTTTGCACCTAATGCGGCGACCTCTCAACTAAAACGTCGTTTTAAAACTCTTTTCTTTTACATTCTAATTCTTATTAAACAGATTAAGGCTAAGGACTACGGTTTATTCTTTTAGAATTTTTGAGGGCGCTGAAAACGAATAATCCTTTATTTTTCGAATACATTCGGCAGGTCTCGTTCCCTGACCAGAAACCAGACCCTCTCGGGTGGGCTTTTCTCATCCCACATGGCAAACATATGGTTGATCGTTTTTCTCCCATTTCTAGGGGCCTTTCTTGAAATTCCATGAAATCATGAAATTGTCAACTTAATCGAATTCGAAAATTCGGATTTTCGTTTTCAGCATCCCGAAAAATGGTTTACCGTAGTCCTTAGTCTTAGTCGGGTTAATAAGAATTAGAATGCAGAAAAGGAGGTTTAAGGAGGTATTGGGTATTGAACACTTGGACGCCAAATTCAATTTTTCTCAAAATTTCTGAAATTATATATGTCTTGTCTGTCCATTATTATACAAACTTACATTGGATTCTATCCACAGGAAAATTTTCTACAAGACTTTGAAATATGCATTAATCGACGTTTTCGTAAATTTTATGATGACGTCATAATATTGAAAAGGTCATTCCAGTTCTCCTAAACCTATGGGACATTAATTTTGATTTACAATCCAAAATCTTTATAAATGTATTGCACTTACATATGGAAAAGATTAGATGACTTGTGTTTTAAACAAAGACAGGATACTGGAATCAAATATGACACTGTCGCTCATAAAATTGCAATTTCGAGCCAATTGACTGTAGTTGTTGATTAATTATTCGGAATTCTGTGGATGAATCTCTGTCAAAAACTAACAGAATTATTATTAATGTCCAGAGATGATTTCATGATTAAATGAGAAAAATTAAATTTTGGATTAAAATATTACAAAGCTTTATATTTTCCAATTTTTCTTTCGAAAATTGTCCATTTTCAATGAAGTGACATCTGCTTTTCTGTTATGTTATTTTGTCAACGAATTCACTGTGATGATTATACATGCAAAGTTTTAATGCAATACGTTTGGTATTTATGTTTTATTGCATTTTGAATGCGAAGGTTTTTGACGCCATTTTTCCCGATAACGTCGAAATGACGTCGTTGTTTGCTCATGGATAAAACTCCAAAAGTCCGCAATTTCGACAGTCGCCATAATTTCTTCAAATGACACCGGAAATTATTCAAACTTCATCAGGATTCTCAAATGTGAATATCAGTCAGTGTATCAAATGTTATAAGGAAGTAAAGACTGTACTTTTCCTAGAAAGTGAGAAAACAAAAATGCCGCCGCCTTCTTGGTGTTCAAACCCTCCTTAAAGCAACGTTTTCCTCGAGACGTCGCGCTTTACGTGCAAAAATCATGACGTCACAATATGAATATGGCCGACGTCGAAAGTCACGCGAGCGCATGTGGGATACAGTGATTCTACATGACGCGTAGCTACACGTCGCTATGGGCAAAATCTATCCCACATGGGGACAAATGGGAAAAAGTTATAATCACCTACACAACTATATAATTGATAAATATATTGATAATCATGATCGCGATTTTCGGTAATATGCGAATCGAATATGATGTACTAACCAAAAGATAACTTTTATGTATTCAAACGTTTCATTCCACAAAAGTAAAATCTATGTTAAAAACATTGGTTTACTTAAGGCAAGCTTGGATTTCTAGATACACCATTTGTCAAAATCAAACTGAAAAGAATTTGCTTGAATACACATTAATATTCTGTATAAAAACAAGTACGGCATGTTAATCATATGTACGTTGTATATCCGAATATGGCTCCTAAGGCTCCATTGGAAAATACGCTTTGTATTATATTATTCAGAATCTGCCCTGGTTCCGCCCCTGAGTAAACTTTTACTATTAACGTTTTTACTTTAATATGCGACTTGAGTCGAACAGGGTCATTGTGTTCCTATTCGGGTTAAACCATCCGTTTCAGAAAAATATGTCACAATATTACATTACACCTTCATTTAAAGTAAAGTGGAAAAACCAGTTGCACCTGTTTCAAAAGCGTTCCAAGCTTCAAAATTATGTCAGCATTTGTTTTCTAATAATATCATTCTATATTTCCAAAATGTTCAGGGCTTTTCCCTGTCATTATGATATTCTGAATAACAAAGGGAGAATAATATTGCAATAACTCTTATTGCCATAGAATTAATGTCAAGGGAAACGTATATGTTTACGTTCATACGCCAAAATCTTATATGCATGAAAATTTAATTCAAATAGACGCGCATGCATGCATGAACGCATGAAATTCGATGTCATGCACATTGATCCTTCCGAGGGAATATTATTGCCAAAACAGATTGCAATGAATCTGTGTTATCATAAATGGAATTTTGAGTTTTGGAACAAAAAGGCTTTATTTCAGGAAAAGACTAAGGTACAGCTGACGCGAGCAATAATATGAATGGCAAGAATATATTACCTTATTTTACATCGTTTCTACGGCCTGTATTATGATTTCTCGATCCGCTTCTTCTCTTCAAATCTGAGCACCATCTTGTTTAAATCTTGCTTGCCTGTCAGTTTCATGAAATACTCTGTCCATTAGGCCATTTCTTGTTTTTATTCTGATTTGCGTCCTTTTGAAATTGAGAAACCTACCAGTCTGCTTGGGGAGAAAAAACTAATTATTCTATAAAAACAAGTCGCACTTTTATATCATGTGATTATGTGAAATCTGACAGAAACATGTTTCATTATTATTATTAATAGATTTTAACTAACATTACAAAACCCTTGCAGTACTTTAACATTTTAACATCAAATATGACAAAATAAATCTTTAATATTTGTAGAAAACACATTTTGTTTTGTTTTAAAGCCTATCAACGCGGGAATGACCATACCGTAAAAGCGGAAATGTTTGCAAGGTACTTATACTCGCCGTTTTCGCGAGTATTTAAAAGGCGAATATCAGTTCTCAAAAAAATTGTATTCCCAAGAATCTTCATAAACGACATTTACAGGTCCTTATTGAAGATAATAAGCATGCAAAGCACCTAACCGATTTAATACATTTACAATATTTAATTGAATACATATCATCTATGATCAATCACAGTAGGAATGTAAAACATCTTTCAAGATTACTGTCCGCGCGACTAACTTCGGAAACTGGATAAACGCAATTTTGATTACTTTGTCATGCAAAAACTAGAATAAAATCTATATCATACAATAGATCTCGTTACTCTTGAATTTTGGAATATGTTATATTGTAGTGGATTTACACAAGTATATTATACATACAAATAAAATTTTAGATGGGAAGTTTTCTGCGCTTAAAAAATTTCAACGTGATGTCGCCGAAATTTATATTAAGCCCATGGATAGCGTAACGCCGTTATGTCATGAATTAAATTAGCATGGAAATAATAGGTTCTATCACGATCTACTGAGTGAGACATAAAAATGTACACGAGTGACGGAAATTTCATCTTTTCCCGAGTGGAGCGTAGCGGAACGAGGGGGAAAATGAAAAAAAAATCGTCAGGAGTGGAAGTTTCTGTTTCTATTTCTCCTTCCATAAAACATAAGAAAAAAAGTGAATTCAAACAACGTTTCATGCCATTTGAACGCAATGTAATTGACGACGTTATTGTGACCTCACAATAAGATTCTCGTTCATCAGTGGTCAAATGTTTCTCAAATAAGCTGTATCACAGGGTACGAGCAAAACTGGAGAAGAAATCATCTAAACCTTGTTTCGTCTTTGAAATTTGATTGCGTACACTGACTTTTGTATAATTAATCTATTGAATGGTGTCAATTTCATTCAAATTTTTGCATGATAATATTGTCACAATCGCGTTTATCCACTTTCTGAGGTGAGCCGCAGTTATACAATACGTCAGGCCTGTCATGTTCATACTCTCATCCCCTTTCAAATCATCCGAATTAATATTCGTGAATCGTGATAATTTGCTTTGCCTTAAAATCGCAAAATTTTACATTTGCGAAAAATTCGGGTTATTCGGTATTTTCAAATTTTGGGTGTAGAATACCGAATGGTAGCATAAAAGGTTCTATCACGATCTAATGAGTGAGAAATAAGAAATACACGAGTGACGGAAATTTGGTCTATTTCCGAGTGGAGCGTAGGGAAAAGATGAAAAATTTCCGCCACGAGTGACGCTATCTTAAAAGATGCTATTGAATTTGAAGACGTTTAACATCAGTAGAAAGTGAAAGAATCTATTTCTTTTTCCATGAAACATAAGAAAACGGGGAATTCAACCAACGTTTCATGCCATTTAACACCATTTTCATGCCGTTTAACGCCATGTTTCATGCCATTAAACGTCATGTTTTCTGACGGCGTTACTGTGACGTCACAATAAGATTCTCTATTATCGTTGGTCAATTTGAGCCTTTGAGACAACTTATGTGTCTCACGTAAGCTGTCTCCGCACAGTTTTCGAGTAAAACTGGAGAAGAAAACAATTTCTCTTACTTGAGACTTGATTTGTCTGCGAAATATGGTGTCAGGAAAAATGATGTTTCACCCTGCAGGTAGGTACTTCATACATGATTGCAGCATTAGCCTATCATAATATGAAAAACAATAATAAAAACCTATTTTATTTTTAGCTTTTTTAGATAGTGAGAGAAAAATAATCAATCCCCAGATGTGATCAGGGACATGGAAATCCAACTCTCGTGTCCAGGATTTGCTTTTGTCCAAACAAATCCTGGACACATGGGCTGGATTTCCTTGTCCTTGATCACATCTAGGGATATCTTTTATTAATCTCGCTAGTAGGCTTTTTTTTATAAAAAAAAATATAAATCAGAACATTATGTGTTTCATCATATCATGTTTTTTTTTAGATTAATGATCAGTGAAATTAAGTCAAACACTAAACCCAAAATCAGAATACAAAAATCACAATCAATGGGCATACAAAATCTGGAAAAAAATATATAACAGAACTTTCCCAAAAAATAGGACAAAAGCACAGCTTCATAAAGACACGAAATACTACTTTATCTAATGACAAATTGTAGGTGGCCATTAACATTACAGTTTAAACATAGAATCATATCACACGAATGCCTATTTTTCCTCTTGGCAATATGATAGGTCGACATTTGCATAAAAAAGCAAATATTTGTCTAAGTTATTCAGGACCTGTGTATACGATTCTCTCACCAAGTCGGCTTAAGAGCATAGATGACCTCACAAATGAAAGTCATATATCATCAGTGTATTTTCTTCCAAAATATGCATCGGAAAAAATCGCAGATTTTGGGAAATCTCCGTCTCATCGACGGCTAGCCAAACAGGGGATGCTTACTCCTCCCGGGCACCTGCTCCCACCTCTAGCTTGCTAGAGGTCCGTCGATGCTCAATTTGGTGCTCTATTGTGAGTGCTGTTGAGATTATCGTCAGCATCTTCTTTTACTCATTTGTGTCACACTTATGCCCATTGCCGTGTGGAGCTCGAAAAAAAGTTCCCCGCGAGGGGTTTGACAGTAAGTGTTTTGATTATTTTTCCCTGACATGGTTGCCATAACACATTCTATATAGACATAATCTCAGACAGTGCATGTATTTTAGATATCGTTTTCATTTTCGTGCGTGAACATCGACGGCGGGTGCGCCTAGCCAAACAGGGCGCCTACTCCTCCTGCTGTTAAGATTATCGTCAGGATCTTCTTGAAGTTTTCAAAGTTTCTTGTTTAATGTTTAATGGTTAGATGCTTATTTTTACCTGACCAACCAATAAAAACTATTAATCAGACAATAAAATGTAGGAATAACGATGACCAACCAATAAAAACTATTAATCAGACAATAAAATGTAGAAATAACGATGACCAATATCTACGGAAGCCGATTAGTGTCAACCTAAGCGAAAATTTTAAGTCGTAATTATGACTGAGTATGTCGTAACTACGACCTAGCTATCTCGTTATTACAACTTAATATGTCTTGTTTACGACATAATTATCTCGTTATTACAACTTAACTCTCTAGTAATTACGACTTACTTATCTTGTTATTTCGACTTAGTTATCTCGTAATTACGACTTAGTTTGTCGTAATTACGACTATGTTTGTCGAAATTACGACTAAGTATGTCATAATTACGACTAAGTAATCTCGTAATTACGAATTAGTATAGCGTAAATACGACTTAATCATGTCGTAATTACGACTAAATATCATTCCCTCTAAAGTGAAATTGTGACGCATTTTATGTCTCTTTGAATTTTTCCAAACATTATCAATAATGTATTTTTTCTTTCATCATATTAGTGAACTCTTTTCACATAGCTGTTTGTTTATACAAAGCTTTTTCAGAAATTAATTTCATGACTTTTCATGATTATTGTTTAATTTAAGAAAAGAGGGTGAATGGGTCATTCTCGTGAATTTTTTTAATTTTCTTCTAAATTTTCTTCTTCTTCAAAAATGTGAATATGGTTGTCGAGTGAGCGATATAGGTCAACTTGGGCTTCCTATTTTTCCTTTCATATAATTCCTTAGATCTTCCTGGCTACAAAATAGAGCCTTACAGACAGACCTCAAGGTCCATGTTGGTATTGTGGAAATTATATTAAACTAAATCGTAATTACGAGATAGTTAAGCCGTAATTACGACATAATTAAGTCGTGATTACGACATACTAAGTCGTACTTAAGAGATAGCTAAGTCATAATGAAGAGAAAGTTATTTCGTAATTACGACATACT
Organism: Pinctada imbricata; assembly: GCA_033119305.1. Lineage (NCBI taxonomy): Eukaryota > Metazoa > Mollusca > Bivalvia > Pterioida > Pteriidae > Pinctada > Pinctada imbricata. The sequence continues at coordinate 43,059,912 of VSWD01000006.1, forward strand.
GAGTCGTAATTTCGACTTAAAATTTCACTTAGGTTGGCACTTATCGGGTTACGTAGATATCAGACATGCCAATCTATGTACAGTTAAAAGTTGACAATGTGTACCGTAATGATTACTGTTCGATGATTAGTGTAAATCAATGTTTTAACATTGTACGATAAATCCTAGCATCAAGTCAGAAATTGTAAAGCATATTCAAACGATTAAAACAAGGTATACCTGGATCATTGTTTGAACATAATTAATGTCATTATGTCTTTTTATGCCATTCGAGGGCACATGTAGCCAAGTTCGATCAATTTCGGTTGATCGTTTCTTCAACGCTTTCTACAATGTTTGTTATCAAAATTTCTTGAAATTTCAAAAACGTGGGTCCTGTAGCATCATATCCCACCCATCCTTTTACGTCTTTCGGTATGATTTTTCGACAAAGTAACTTTCACACTTTTTAGCATATTATATTGTTACGATTTGAGGATCACTGACGAGGGTTAAGTACCCGAAACGTGCATGTCTGGTCCATGCTGCTTATTCATTTGTTCTTAAATGATGCTATTAAATTTGAAGACGTTTGAGGAGGTTCTTTTACACCACAATTGTACGTTCTTCGAGACCTCTGAGTAATCGGAAAAGTGGGAGGGTTGTGCGCACGAAATCCAGGGTAACCACACCTTCTGCTATTTCCGTGGCAGATGGTCGTCCTAAGTCGGCACCGGTTGTCCATTGGTCTCGTTTGTTTATGTGTAGTCCTTTGTGTTTGATGTTTCTGTGTTCTGCGTTGACATTCCTTGTCCCTAATGCGTCTCTTTCTGTGCTTGTCTGCTTTGTGTTTTTGCATTGGGTGTTTTGAGGACCAATGGACAACCGGTGCCGACTTAGGACGGCCATCTGCTACGGAAATAGCAGAAGATGTGGTTATCCTGGATTACGTGCGCACAACCCTCCCACTTTTCCGATTACCCACGGGTCTCGAAGAACGCACAATTTTTACGAATTAGCCATTCTAACATGCGTCCATGCCTAATTTTGCCTAAAAATCTATCAGACTACCTGGGTTTTTTGTGCATAGTTCAACCAAAGCTGGCGGAGTGTGGGTAGATTTTAACTGACTTTGCCAACGTTCTTGGCAATATCTAAACAGAAAAGGGTAAGAAACGTGTTGTTTATACATTGTTCAAACAATTTATAAGGTCAGTTCAATAAATTGTGAAAATTTTCAAAACCAATTTTTATAGCCTTTCATTAAGTTCCGGGATTCTCTCTCATTTTAACAGAAAAGAACATAAAAAATGGTTACAATGGCAACATTTCGTTCTATATTACTATACATGGAGTGTATTTTTGCTCCATTTCTAATTGTTTTGAATTAACCATGCATAAAAACTTAATGAGTGTGTCAATAATAGACATTTTAATAAGAATTGACCTTGAAAACATTTCAAGGTCATTCGACCTTGTGTCAAGGTCACTGTTTTGTAAATGACCCAATTTTATAAAAATAATGGGATTTTTTATGAAAATAGAAAGCCACATTTCAGAAATCAGATGATATCATATCAAAATTGTTTAAAACGATATAATATTTTATACATCTCTTATGCATAGGGATAAGTTGCACAGAAACTTTGTATCTCTGAAATACTCAATCCCATGCATACATTTGAAGAAAAAAGGTGTAAAATATATCAATTTCTATCTTTTTGATCAATGTTTTTTACAGAAAATTGACAGTAATGTAAATTGTACGGTTTTTCTCTTCTTATAAGTTTAAACTTTTTAAACGTTTACCCCAATCATCGTTTTCCTTCAAGCACAAATCGAAAATTGACACACACACACACAAAATGGAAAATTGCAGATTTCAGTGAAATTTTAGCATTAAAATTGAAATGACCTTGACCTGGAAGTCAATGACCTTGAAAATCTACGGTTTTAAGAAATAAGGAGAGTATCTATGCTGCCAATTCATAGAAATTCACTATTGTAAATCATAGCATAATCAAGTACAGACCCCTATAAAAGAGTAATATGGGTAAGGGTTCACATCAAAAGTTGCCATAACAACCATCTTTAATGGCAAATTTGAGAAAAATTATTTATTTCCCCATCGAGATTATTTCCTAATTTTGTTAATCAAATTATATTCATTACATTTCAACAGAACAAGCAAATTTAGAAATCCTGCCTTCAGAATTATTTGTGATTAATAATGCTCAAATTTGCACTAAAAACGGCGAAAAATTTTCCTTGTTTTAATGCCTTTTTTGACTGTTTTTGATTTGCTGTTGTATGTGTTATAGTAGAAATATCTTTAAAATGAATACATTTTCTTAGAATATAAGTTTTAAAGAGTCACATATGTCAAAGTTGTTAGGCTATTAAAGTGGTTTCCATTGCAACACTTTGTCCAAACATAGCTTACTCCACAGTCTTGTGAGGGCTAAAAATAAACTGACCTCGTTTCCATGGCAACCTTCAATTACATTTTCCGAAAAAGGTCATTTTCCTTGTCAATGTATCAAAGGTACCATTTGTAGAAAAAATCAGCAAAATCCAAGACATGCCGTGACCAACCAATTTTGGTCTTTTGGTATAAAAGACCTCCCATAATTTTTTTCTTGTGTCACAATATCACGTTTAACTTAATCACATTTTGCTTTCCAAATAAAAAAAAAAAATAGATTGATATTTGCAATGAAATGACTAGGTGGATTATGGAGAGATAATATTAAATGATTGAGTATTGGTAAAACTAAGGACTTCACTATAGTTACCCTCCCAACTGGTGTCAGAATTCTTCTGGACCAATGATTAATCAAAGCTAACAATATTTACTTTTTGCTATCAAAATTAAGAATTATCATTTCGTGTATAGTAACTGAAAAATTCATTTTAAGTAATTCAAATTTTGTCTTCCCCCATGCCAAATTCCATCTTACATGATGAAAAACATCTTTGGAAAACTTTTTGGAACCAATCTATATAATCTTTGTTTTAGAGCTGTTAATATGAAGTCCTGAATTTTTTGAAAAATAATCAAGAGTGTTTAGTGCAGCATAAAGTGATCTTTCAGAACCGTCAAGGATAAGGGTCGTGTCGTCAGCGTATTGGGTATTTCTGTAATCATAATTTTTCAGGATTATACCATTGATTTCATTGTTATTTTTAATAAGGATAGCAAGGATCTCAGCACATAATAAAAACAAATAAGGAGCGACAGGGTCCCCTTGACGGCATCCCATGGAAACTGATAAAACCAGATTGAACGATAGATGCTTTAAGATCTTTGTTTAGATTTTTTATCCAAGTTATAAAATTTTCTCCAAATCCAAAAAAAAAAAACCGACATAATTTTGTAAATGAAAGACCAAGCAACAGAATCGAATGCTTTTTCGAAATCGATAAGCATCAAGAGACCAGGAATAGAATTATTTTCAGTATATGACATTAAGGGGGTCCAGAACAGTATCCGAAAGAATTCCATCGGAAAGCCCTGGATCAATTATGACGTCACAATAGAAACGGTGACATTGGCGCGTTTTTCGCAAGAACGTCAGGATTAGGTAACGTAGAAATAAGGGGGAGGGGGTAACAAAATCACTAAAACTTAAAAACTGACGGTCAAATTTCAATAGGAATTTATCGTTGTTTCACTTGACATATGAAGAAGATAATATCAAGTTATTACGGAAAATAAATGATAGGGTTTCAGATAAGCGGCATTTATTATTAAAAATAAGCAACTCAAAGACGTTTTGAAATTAGACATAAGTTTATCTCCTTTCGACAATTTCTTTTAAAAGTCTTAGTGATCATTTATAATTCTATACATATCCGATTGCCCACATTATATCTAAATGGAAAATACAGAACTTGTTAATATTCTGCCTATACAGAAGATTTGTAACTGTTTTTCATTACCTAAAGGGTGTTAATTTTAACGTCACATTTACGGCCCATTTTGGGGCTTTCAATGGGTATATATGTACGTTCGTAGCTTCAATACTAACGGTAAACAATTGACGAAACTTTGCATGTAGTAAAAGTATGTCTCAATTATTAACATTTGTAATTGTTAGGAAAATTAAATGATAGGATCAAATTTAAGCCTGGCTGTCCTGGACCTCTTTAAATCATTAACAAGCCTTGTATTTTCCCCAATATACCTCCCTGAAATGAAACCGGTTTAATTATTTGAAATTAGAAAGTTTAATGTTGTCTTAATTTTGGCACTTACGCATTCTGAAATCAATTTATAGAAAACATTTAAAAGCGTAATGAGTCTCCAATTGTTGAGGTAGTGCCGTGCTTTGTCTCCCTTTGGAATACATGTGATAATGCCTAGTCTTTGGGATGCTGGTAACTTTTTTTCTCAAAAATTACATTAACTGCGCTTAAGATAAAGGATTGAAGATCTTGCCAAAAAAACTTTAAAAATTCCGCAGAAAATCCGTCACTTCCTAGAATTTTATTATTTTTCATAGATTTTAATACAGCTAGGATTTCTGATTCCGTAATTGGACCTTCGAGGCATTTTTATTTTTCTTCACTCAAACGTGGAATGTTGTAAGGAGTTATTAAGGTCAATTTCTTGCAATTCATGTTCTTGACTTGAAAAAGTTTTTCATAAAAAAGTTTGACTTCATTTAGAATTTTTTATTGTTTCGTGATTACTTTTTCATTTGTTTCTACTCTTTTTATTGTTTTGTTTAAATAATTTCGAGATTCTAGATTAAGGAAATATTTTGTAGGCTTTTCTCCTTGTTCTATCTACATGTAGTTCGATTTTGAACGGATAATTAAGCCTTGTAATTTTTTACGTCTCATAATTTCTAGTTCATCTCTTTTTTGTTGTATTAAATCATTATAAGTATTTGTTTCTTCTAGTTCTTCAATTTCCTCTATCAATTTCAATTCCTCCTTATTTTTTTTTGTTTTTCCTTGTATGAAGCATGCGAAATTGTAAGTCCTCTGATTTCCATTAGCAAAGATTCTAGGAAAATGTCACTGTTAATTGTTAAAGATTCATTTTCATTGTCATTACTACATCACTACTTAATTGATTTGATTAAATCTTTGACTTTAATTACATATTCATTATCCATCAATAAACTACTATTTAATTTCCACAGCCCCTTCCCTCTTGTAAATTCGTTAAATTATTGTTCGAGAATCACCGAAGAATGATCTGACCTATATATCCCAGTTTAATCTTGATTGATTCGATTATGTTGCCTAAGTTTTCAGATGTTAGAAAAAAATCAAGACGACTTTGTTTTAAAGGATTCTTTTTATTCCAAATGAAAGTGCGACTGTCCGGATTTAGTACACGATAATAATCAACAAGGTTCAAATCGTTCATAACATCTAATAATTTACTTCTCGCTTGGGGGTTTCCTACTGCATTATAGTTAAAAGTATCTAAATCTTGTTCAATGACTAGGATGCCAACCTATTTATATATCTATGACTAAGAATGTTCCCTCATAAAGAAGGCCGCGTCATCATTTTGATGTTAATTTACAATTATAAGCTGTGACTGTTTACACGCGTAAAATTACTGCAATTAACTGTAACATACCTCCTCTGACCAAGACTATCCCTTTGACATACGAATCATAGAATGTCAGCACGCACGGTTATAAAGGAACACGTGGCCAAATACTTTGAAACTGTCTTTAACAGGAATGGTGTAAACTTATTTTGGTCCATCAAAAAAAAACAATTAAGGGGATGCTATTGACAAAATGAAATCAAGAAATTATGAAGCAAATACGATTCATTCATAGGACATTCTAATATGTACACCACGCTTCCTCATGACAAAATAATTGTGCGCCTCTTGTTGCAGATTTATTTTTGTACAATTATGAAAAGGAATTTATCCAAAATCTTTGACAGCATCCAAATAATGATGATGTGAAATGTGTCATTGTTTGCTGATGTTAAATGTGATATGCGACAGCAAACAAAAAAATGATGATGTGAAATGTGTCATTGTCATGAAGCGAAATGGGTCCTGTAGCATCACACCCCAGCCATTTTTTCTACGTCTCTCGGTATATTTAGGACATAATTTTCACAGAGTTTGGTCATATTACATTGTTTTGATTGAGGATCACTGACGAGGGTTAAATACCCGAAACGTGCATATCTGGTCCATGCTGTTAATTTATCTGCTCTAAAATGATGCTAATGAATTTGAAGACGTTTAACATTTGTACCACTTGGTGAGTGTCACTGCTGGTGGACCAAGAGTCCCCGAGGGCACACGTAGCCAAGTTCGATCAATTTCGATCGGTCGTTTCTTCAAACGCATTTGAAAATTTCTGTTTTCAAAATTTTCGCAAATTTCTAAACCTGGGTCCTATAGCATCATATCCCAGCCATTTTGCTACGTCTTTCGGTATATTTAGGACATAATTTTCACAGATTTTGGTCATATAACATTGTTTAGATTGAGGATCACTGACGAGGGTTAAATACCCGAAACGTGCATGTCTGGTCCATGCTGTAAATTTATCTGCTCTAAAATGATGCTAATGAATTTGAAGACGTTTAGTATTTGTACCACTTGGTGAGTGTCACTGCTGGTGGACCAAGAGTCCCCGAGGGCACATGTAGCCAAGTTCGATCAATTTCGATTGGTCGTTTCTTCAAACGCATTTGAAAATTTCTGTTTTCAAATTGTTCGCAAATTTCTAAAACCTGGGTCCTGTAGCATCATATCCCAGCCATTTTGCTACGACTTTCGGTATATTTAGGACATAATTTTCACAGAGGTTAAACATGACAAATATGGATAATGACCATATCCCTATTTACAGCACAAAATCGATAACCCAGAAAATCAGAAACCGAAGGCATACAAAATCAGGATTAAACAGAAACCAAAGCAAACAAACAAAAACCTCCACCATATGAAAAGAAGCGAACTCCCGATATGAGAGTGAGACCAGGTGCACAGGAAGAGTAGGCATCTCCTGCTTGCATGCAACCATGTGTACTTTTAGATGTTGTCTTCATTTTTCGTGCATGAACATCGACGGCGGGTGCGGCTAGCCCAACAGGGGATCTTACTCCTCCCTGGCACCTGGTCCCACCTCTAGCTTGCTGGGGTCCGTCGATGTTCCATTTGGTGCTCTATTGTGAGTGTCGTTAAGATTGTCGTCAGGATTTTTATCATCTAATTTCAGTCACACTTACGCCTTTTGCCGTGTGGAGCTCTTAATAAAGTTCCCCGCGAGGTGTTTGACAGTAAGTGTATTAGATATTTTCCCTGACGTTGTCGCCATGGCATTTTCTATATAGACATTTCCTCAGACAGCGCATGTTTTGGATGTTGTTTTCATTTTTCGTGCATGAACATCGACGGCGGGTGTGGCTAGCCCAACAGGGGATGCTTACTCCTCCCGGACACCTGGTCCCACCTTTAGGTTGCTGGGGGTCCGGCGATGTTCCATTTGGTGCTCTATTGTGAGTGCTGTTGAGATTGTCGTCGGGATCTACTTTATCTCATTCTAGGTACCTGGATGATATTCTTACTATCGACAATCCTGTTTTTGAAAAGTATTAAAATGTTATTCATCCACAAGAATTGATTCTAAACAAGGCAAACGCTACAAAACACAGAAACACCATTTTGGACCTAAACATCAAAATTGTTAATGGAGAGATTCACACAAGTGTGTATGACAAAAGAGATGATTTTGGATTTAACGTAGTAAATTTCCCCTGGCTTGACGGTGATGTTCCTAGATAACCGTCTTATGGTATCTACATTTCACAGCTCATCCGGTATGCTAGAGCATGTACTGATGTTTTGGATTTTCATAGTAGAAATCTACCAAGAAACTTTTAGGACACGGGTTTCGCTTTGACAAACTTGTAAAGACTTTCTGGAAATTTTACAAAAATCATTGTCAACTTCATGAATTTTGATATAAACATGCAGATGGGTATATTAAAATCAAGCCCTGTAAGATTGAAGTGGTCGATATACTAAAAGAGCACCAATTTTCACCAAGCGATTGCTCAGTTTCTAAGTGCGGCACGTAGAACTGCAAAACTTGTAACATCCTAATAACAGACACTTCATTCTCAAGTAATCTCACAAAACAAACATTTAACACGTATAGTTTTGAAAACCTAAACTGTATGACATGTAATGTTGTGTACGGAATAGAGTGTTCACTTTGTGGATTGATTTATGTGTAAAGGTAAGCTCCGAACCAGAATGTCAGGACATCGGTCAAATAAAAATAATAAAGGAATTCAACTTCCTTATCGGCATTTTGACCAGGCCGATCATTCTGTTATCTATGAGAGTCAGAATCCTGGAGAAAATATATCACCCCACAAACAATCCCAATTTGAGCACACCTTTTCGTCGCAACAGAGAAGAGTTCTGGATAAAAAATCTTTACACTGCAGCACCCTATGGATGCAACGATAATATCAACAGCTTAGGAAACTTAACAAGTCCCGGTTGTGAATCGGTAAATGAAGTTCAAGGACGACCTGCACTGCCGTCTACAGAAAGATGCCATGTTTGGATGAGCGAATTCAGACATAAGTGGATCAAATATTCGATATTAAGGATGAGGGTTTAATCCACTTTATCAACAGCGGAATAATGTTTGCTTCTTATGGAATCAGGAAATATTTTCAGTATCAGTGAATCCTCGGCGATGAAAATATCGATGAAGTTTTCGCGTTTTTGTATTTTTTTTTCCGCGGCTATACTCGACATTTGCCTTTTTCTAATTATTCGAGAAGAAACATTAGTGTGTGTAATTGTATCGATTGATTTCATAGGTTTTTAAGTTGTTGAACAGCGTGTTAAAGTGAGTTTTCAAATGATTTCCCTCCAAGTTCTGTGAAATGTCTCAAGTTTAATCCTCCGCTTGTTCTGATTTTGTTCTGGACAAACATTGTGAATTTTAACGATTCATTTGTTGCAGTTTTAATTGAAATGTTCAAAATACAGTCAAAAGACACAATTAAGTTTCTCATTTTTCTACAAAATTTCTGCACAGAAGGTACTACTTCGAAGCTTGCAAAAACACCGAACGTTCGTTTGCTGCTACGTCGAGTGATGATCTCCCTCCGCGATGATATTTCAAATATAAAGAAAGGGGATGAAAAAACGACAGAAACAAAGTTATTAACGCATAAAATGTAAATTAAAGTATTGTTTTCAGCTTTTGCGCTTTATCGACGTGTATTGAAAGAACAATATTCATCAAAAGCACTTTGTTCATTACATATTTCGTAAACCGATAAAGCGCAAAAGCTGAAGAACAATCCTTTAATATTTTGTAAATATGCATTTGACTAATGGATTTTATGATTTCCCAATTTTGAAACGTCAATTACATCCTACTTTCATCTTTCTATGATCATCAAACAGGAACAATGTTCATAACATTATCTTTTGTAAAATATGTAAGCCTTATATTATACACTCCTCTTAAGATTCAAAAGGCATACTCTTTTTTTTCATCTTTTCATTTGTCCATCTGTTTTCATTTTTTCAGAAAAGGATATTTGGGAATTATTTAAGTTTCAATAGAGTCCTGTATTTCAAATTTCTTATTTTCCATTACTCATTTCATTCATGTTTTAAAGAAAGTAAATATGAAAATAAAGATACTTCTTCAAGTACATTCCTTAACAATGAAATTATGAATACATACTCTCATTTTTATGTGTTTTCATATCTAACAAAATGACTGAAATCGATGGACCATACGGCTGAGTACATGTAGCATCATCCTATCTTGATTTTTTACTCTTCTCTCTGATATATTTTCATGTCAAATATGAAGCGTTGTAAATGACAAAACAGGGTATCATTCCTCTTGACTAACATCATCACCATGAAATTTGTTACTCTGTCTGTGCATAGGAAAAAGGTAATGACAACATGTATTTTATGCAGAGGGAGTTGTGGTATCTTTATTCATTTTCTCAGCAATGTTTCAAATGCACAAATCGTTTGAAGCTGAAGTTTCTTAGTACCCTTCCCTTTTTCAGAAATTCATACACATGCCATATTTGAAAGAAATTAACCGCACATTGGGAAATACCATTTGTTTCCATTTTAAATTGAAGAGTGTAAATGACAAAGTCACGATTTTACTAGTACGAACATGATGAAACAAGCGTATATTATATTAATATTACATATCTTGAGATTACTAGAATATACTTCATATAAATCACGAGTGTTTTGTTTACATAATGCAAATGCTTATGGGGAAATACAAAAGCCAATGTCAAGAATAAGTATCAAATGAAGAACTGCCAATGACATGAACCATTTTGAGATGTCACCGTTTAAATTCACTAGTGCTTTTTGATATGTTATTAAGTTACACATCAAAAAGCACTAGTGAATTTAAACGGTATACTTCTCCTTGACATTGGCTTTTGTATTTCCCCATAAGTATGTGCATTATGTAAACAAAACACTCGTGATTTATATGAAGTATATTCTGAACCAGGAAGAAGGGATTTTTAAATTTCCTAGAACCAATGACCATCTTAGCCAAAAGGGGTGTTTTTTAACCAATCGATGACATATTTCCTTGTTGTTCATTCCGGGGTTCGCAACCGTTTCGATGGGAATTCTCACGATTTTGCCCTGCCTTCTCGACTTTGAGACTGAATAAATGTTAGGTACTTCTTTGATGTTTATCCTATCAGTTAATCATTTCATTATCCAATTTTATGAGATTGATTTCCCGAAGACTTCATGTCTGATACCTGTTATCTGGAAATGTTTGTCCAGAAAGCTGCGCCCCTTGAGCGGAGTTAAGACAAATTATGTTTATTGTTTACCTAGAAATGTATAATTTACTTCATAATTGAATATTTCTTGTGATACCTGCGTGGTTCCTTTTATTACGGTACGGAAAGTTTAGGGCTCCGTAATATTAAAAATGTCGACAAAGAATATAAACAACCATATGTTTTAATCTATAAAAAAGCAAAGGGAAAATTCATCCAGAATCAAAGAGGATGCAATTATGAAATGCAAACCTAAACTATATAACTTCATGTCAATGCTTCACAGAAGGCTTTATTATCCTATGTGTAATGGGTAATAGTCATTTATGAAAATAACGCCCTCAGGAAGCCATTAATTGTAGAAAAAAATACTTGCATTGTTGCAATTCAGTAAGAAACAAAATTTAACTACTTGGTGAGTGTCACTGCTGGTGGACCAGGAGTCCCCGAGGGCACATGTAGCCAAGTTTGATTAACATCGGTTGATCGTCTGTCTCTTCAACGCATTCAAAATATTCTAGTACTTAAATTCTTGAAATTTCTAAAACGTGGCTCTGTAGAATCATATCCAACCCATTCTGCTACATCTTTCGGCACTTTTTTTTAAATAATAATTTTCACCCTCTTTGGTCATTTTACATTGTTTAGATTGAAGATCACTGACGAGGGTTGAGTACCCGAAACGTGCATGTCTGGACCATGCTGCAAATTTATCCGTTTTTAAATGCATTTGAAGGCGTTTAATATTTAAAGAAAGGAGGGTATCACCAACAAGAATCGGTTGCAGCACCAATGAGTTAAAGAAGATCCTGACGATAATCTCAACAGCACTCACAATAGAGCACCAAGTTGAGCATCGACAGACTCCTAGCAAGCTAGAGGTGGGACCAGGTGCCCGGGAGGAGTTAGCATCCCCTGTTGACTAGCCGCACCCGCCGTCGATGTTCATGCAAGAAAATGAAAACAACATGTGGAATGCATGCACTGTCTGAAGTAAGTCTATATAGAAAGTGTCATGGCGACCATGTCAGGGAACAATATTCAAAACACTTACTGCCAAACCCCTCGCGGGGAACTTTTTACGAGCTCCACACGGCAAAGGGCATAAGTGTGACACAAATGAGTTAAAGAAGATCCTGACGATAATCTCAACAGCACTCAAAACATCGAACCAACCAAATGAGGTAAACAGAAAGGAAAGAGCAAGACAAAGTAGCAAATACTGGTGAAGTTATTCGAATTACGTGCCCGCAACCCTCCATCTCCTCTGGTTATGCACTTGTATGAAAGAACGCAAAATACCTGTTTATGACAACACAAGGAAACACAAATTACAAGGCCCAAATAACAAACAAATGAATAGGTTAAAAGCTATTAAAAGAATAAGTACATCCGTGCTCTGGCGAATGGAGCGAACTTATTGATGAAATCACCCGATGAGCCCGACCTTCCAAAGAGTATAGATTCAAAATATTGCAATTTCTTAAAGACGAAAACGCACCAGGAAATTTTCAAAGTCGTTCAATTTCCTTTTTTTCCACATGCAAATCATTGGCAAAGGTATTGCAGTGATATTTCTTATAACATTCATAACAGAACGTTTCTCGCCTACTTATTATCTTGGATTATAAAAGAATATCCAAAACCTGGATATCTTGTTGAGTAAAAAGGAAAGATAAAAGAGCTAATGATAGATTGATTATAAACTGTAACATTTTACATACATTTTACATGTGTAAATGAAATATTGATGTTAATGCAAGTGTTAAATGAACTGAATGTTAAATTTTTCATAGTCCATATAACAAATGTCTGCAATATGCAATAAGATAATGACCACCTCTAGTATTAAACAGCCAACCAGTAGAAAATAATTTAATAAACAGTTAGGGTCTTTAAAAATATAATCGAATCCATTCGAAAAGTTATCTGAATGTCAAGTTTGTTCCGTAGCAAGCTTCAAATCGATTGACTGCCGCGCGCAGTGGAATTGTAATACATGTCCCTCTCTCGATGCCTGGTAGCTCCAATGCTTCTCCAAATATTACTGAGACGCCTTTAAGCTCCCCGTTCTCTTCCCTAACAAGTTTAACAACGTCCCCGCTATCTCCTCCGATTATGAATGGTGTTTGATCGTCTCCTTCTATCAGATATGCTTGCAGAGGACCATCTTTGTAGGGTAGTCTTGCTTCACTTGATACGATTCTCCCTGTCATGAAGCCAGTGTTCTGTCTTCCTTTGAACACTTGTGAGTATACTCTTGGATTTTGTGTGTATAGCCCAAAATGCTGTGCTTCACCAGATAATGTTTCGTGTATCAAAGTGCAATTTTCTTCAAATTGTTTACGAATATTTACGACAGCTATTTCATTCATCAAAGACATTCCTTGATCCATTCTTGGCCAGATGCAAGTACCAATTTCTATTGTGTCCCTATAAACGATATCTCCCTCTTTTACAAAGTGAGGTACCGTCAAGGCATATAAATTCCCGGTACAATTTTTCGCAAAGGTACCAAGTGTTCCTCTTCTCTGACTAACATTTTCGCATTTTTCGCCATGTTGCAAAGTACATGATTTGATTGTGTTTGTTTTCCATACATATTCACATTTGACGTCATCAAATAATTCTTCTGCAGCCTCAATCAATGCATCTTTTGTTACTCCCTTCGCACTCTTACTAACATATAAGGTAAGCCTCCTGTTGATGTACACATGACCTGCATAACCAGAGTCTCTCATCCTGAAAAGAATAGGTAATGAATAGTCAGTATATAATTTCATATTTGTTTAGTACATTACAAAATCAAAATGACGTTAACTTGATGATTTACGACAAAGGTATCAGTATATTACAATGAGAATCGATAGAAGAAAAGAACATTACGAATCAAACGTCGTTTGGAGACTGCAGTCCACAGAGTTTCTTTTGTTTGATTGAGACAGAATTCTTTTCAGATTCGCAAAAGTTTCCAGGGTATGTTCAAATGGATTTGAAGTTGAAAGATCCGTATCATCCAAGCCATGTTCTTCGGTTATAATCCTTATCTTCCCCTCTATATCTTGTAGATTTTGGAGGAAACATTGGTGAATATGTTGTGTCAGGAACTCATCAGAAGACTCGAATGAGGTCACAGTCAACCTTTGACCCAAAAGATCATGTATGTTCCCCGATGCATTTAAGGCTTCTGCTTGTGTATCAGTGGGTAAAATGATGCAGACATTTAGTAAGTTGACAGGAGAGCAGCTACTCTTCAGAAAACTAAGCAGTGATTTAGCCTGAAATAAAATGACAATGAGGTGTTCAAACTCGTTACCATCTTGAACAGCATTCCATACAAATTATAATGCACCAAACACGAATAGTAAATTATCATCAGAAGGACTTCAAGACAAAGTGATTTTCATACATAGCCAAATTTATTTAATAGTGCCCACTTGTTTAACATTCCATCGCGTTTCCCTTATACATGTATGAAGGTACCAAACCAACTGCACTGCAATGTTTGATAAACGGAAGAGCCTATCACGTGGCATTAGAACATACGTGGATTAATTTCTCATAAATGCCCATTCTACTGCTTTAACACAGATTCGAAATTTCATTATCAATCGATCGACGCCGTCTACTGCCAGTGATTAAATGTGTCAAAATCTAGGTCACCCTCATGTCTTGTCAATGCACGTTTCGGGTATTTAGCCCCCGTCAGTGATCCTCAATCCAAACAATGAAATATAGCCAAAACCTGTGAAGATTATGTCAAAAATATACCGAAAGACGTAGTAAGATGGCTGGGATATGATGCTAAAGGACACAGGTTTAAGAAATTTGAGAACATTTTTAAACATTTTCGAATGCGTTTGAAGAAACGACCAACCGAAATTGACCAAACTTGGCTACATGTGCCCTCGGGGACTCTTGGTCCACCAGCAGTGACACTCACCAAGTGGTACAAATGTTAAACGTCTTCAAATTCAATAGCATCATTTAAAAGCAAATAACAGCATGGACCAGACATGCACGTTTCAGATAATTAACCCTCGTCAGTGATAAAAACAATCCTTAAGTATCTGCTTCATAAAGGATGCGCTTAAATATTTTTACCTTAAGGAGGTATTGAACACTTGGACGCCAAATTCAATTTTTCTAAAAATTTCTGAAATTATATATTTCTTGTCTGTCCTTGACTATACAAACTAACATTTGATTCTATCTAAATTTTCAACGAGACTTTGAAATATGCATTAATCGACGTTTTTGTGAATTTCTTGATGACGTCATAATATTGAAAGTGTCATTCCAGTTCTCGTAAAGCTATTGGAAATTAATTTTGATTTAACTTCCAAAATATCCATAAATTTATTGCACTTACGTATGGAAAAGATCAAATGAATTGTGTTTTAAACACAGGCAGGATACTTGAATAAAAGATGACACTGTCGCTAAAAAAATGCAATTTCGAGCCAATTTACTCTAGTTGCTAGTTAATTATTAGGAATCCTGTGGATGAATATTTGTCAAAAACTATCAAAATTATCAAGAATTTCCAGAGATGATTTCATGATTAAATGTGAAACATTGAATTTAGGATTAAAATATTACAAGGCTTTATATTTTCCAATTTTTTTCTTCCAAAATATTCCATTTTCAATGAAGTGACATCTGCTTTCCTTTAACGTAAATTTGTAAACGAATACACGGTGATGAAGATTTGATTTTCTATCTTATACATGCCAAGTTTCAATGCAATACGTTTAGTAATAATGTTTTTATTGCATTTTGAATGCGAAGGTTTGTGACGCCATTTTTCCCGATAACGTCGAAATGACGTCGTAGTTTGCTCATGGATAAAACTCCCAAAGTCCTAAATTTCGAAAATCGCTTTAATTTCCTCAAATGATGCCGGAAATTATTCAAACTTTATCAGGATACTCAAATGCGTATATCAATCAGAGTATCAAATGTTTTAAGGGAGTTCAGACTGTACTTTTCCTAGGAAGTGAGAAAACAAATAATGCCGCCGCCATCTTGGTGTTCAAACCCTCCTTAAATAACTTTTGATAAATTTTAATAAATTTCCTGTAAGATGGATTCAGCACTATACATGAAGTTAAATAAAATTTATGACGAAAAGAGCATTAGAGGAATGGTGCTCCTTTTATCTATTATTTTGATGATATTTTTGGGTGTTAAGGCAAAGTACTTATTGAACCTAAGGAAATGATATTTCGCTAAATAAGGATAAAGACATGAACCCTCTATCTCAGTCAAGTAATATCAGCTAAAGAATCAGTATTTTTGAATGAATAGATACCAATACACTATTATAGAACGAGAACGACTTTATCTTAAAATGTTATTGTTATCTTATAAGATACTATAGCTTACTCTATCGAAAAGACAGCATGATTCTTCTTCATTCTGTTCTGTTTCCAAAATGACAATGCGAACTTGGGATGACAAAGAGGTGGTTTTCATTTGTGTGTGGTAGGCTGAAAAAGAGGACATCGCAATAATCGGTAAATGAAATTCTAATACAAAAACCAAATATCAGAGTCCAACAGTCAGAATCTATAAGCTTACAAATTCTTCAAGAAATATATATATATATACATTCTAACGAGGAAATATATAAGAATCGGACAAACGGACAAAGACAATACCATAGCTATATATAGAAACAACTTTATCTACCGAACAATCTCCAGAGTGTATTTTTGTTCTTTCATATTATTTTCATTGTTAGGTGTGCTTCTTTGTATCATGATGTTGTAGATAAAAAAATAAGTTCAGTTTTGCTATTCATCTCTTTATAATTGAAGGGACCTTAACATTCTAAAGTGCATCATTATAAACTGTAAAAATCTGCCTTTCACACGGGTATCTTCTCTTTTATTGTCGCCTTGTATTCTATAGAAAAATTGTTAGCTCATCTTTTAAATGTATCATGATGTTGTAGATAAAAAAATAAGTTCAGTTTTGCTATTCATCTCTTTATAATTGAAGGGACCTTAACATTCTAAAGTGCATCATTATAAACTGTAAAAATCTGCCTTTCACACGGGTATCTTCTCTTTTATTGTCGCCTTGTATTCTATAGAAAAATTGTTAGCTCATCTTTTAAAAATAATTATGAATGATAAGTTATGACAGACCAATATCATTTAAGTTTAAGTACACCGTATACACATCTTTTACCCTTATGCTCTACTCATATTATATGAGAAGCTGTAATAGAAGAAGCGCATTAAAGCTGAACTAAGTCTTTAAAAACCCCCATGACGTAGTAAAATTTTTTAGGGAACGGAAATTGCTAGAAGTGAAACTAACAATCTCCGTCCCCTAGCTAAAAATACACTTGGTCATGTGTTGATTTGAACTTTCCCCCTGATGACGTTTTGCATACTAATGTATCGTGACCCAAAATCCACTACCTCGAGTACTAGAGCGGTATATAAAGAAGCCTGGACGCGTGGACATTGTCATTTGTATGAGATGTCGTCTACCTGTAAAGATGAGTTCAGAAATTAGAAAATATCAAAGAAAACCATACATTGAAATAGAAAATGGATAAAGTAATCATGAAATCTTCAGTTTTACTGAAATAATTAAAAGACGGGTACGTAATCTTGGGAACTTGTGGAAGGGGGTAGGTGGAAGGGGTTGTTTTAGAACGGGATGGGGACGGGACCGGGTGGGTAGGTTTTTTCATATGTTTTATATGAAATATTGCGAACCAAAAAGATGAATTCAAAATATCCATAGTTACATGTATTTACGATGTCAAAAAATTATATGCTTCGGTTTACATTGATCAAAATTTGGTACATATGTGAAATAGTGGTGGGGTGGGATGTTGTTGGATTCAAGTATATCATTCAAACCAACAGACATGAAAGTAAATTGAAATGATTTATCACTTGTAAGCAAAGGAGATCAAATATACATGTAGATGAAGAGGGAGCCCAATGTTTATGATCAACCAAGACATGTTGGGCCGGAAGGGGGGGGGGGCGGTTAAGTTATTGAAAATTTATATTATCTGAAGTGAAATAGTATATTGATCAGTGTTTACTGCTAAAAGTTTACATCAAAGAATGGCATGCAATTTATTAGACGGAAGAGTAGTTGGGCTGTTGGGAGGGGGATGCCGGTGTGTGTGTGTGGATGGGGGGGGGGGGGGGGGGGGGGAGGGGATGTTATATCGAAACATTGTCATGCAAAAAAGCACAATAAAAGTACATACATTAACATACTAAAATACGATAGTTAAATTCTTCTATAATATTCTATTTTCATTACATACGATTTTGTTACATATACCTGTATACTGTGAAAGGCAAGTACATAGCTATTTCTCTGCATTTTCCTCATTTCAAAATTTCTTTTAGAAAATGTAATTAATCAGCTAAATTTCGAGAATACAAAACTGCATGATAATTGTAGTGTTTTACTTACATGATTTTTTAGAAAATACAATCCAATACAGGCCAATGGTCGGTATACAATTTTCTACAACAAACATGACCTCATTGTGTAGACGCATGTGAAAATCGCGTGTTCGATTAGACTATTCGCATAATGAAAATGGGCTTTTATAAATTCATATCAATTAAAATATACATGTATACTAGTTACCGAATATTTGAATAAGCTTCATTATCCATTGGAATTCATATTTATGATCGTTTGTATGATTATTTCCATTGATGTGTTAAAGGGGGGGGGGGGGGGGGGGGGGGCGTGAACGTGGAGACCTTGGGATGCAACAGATGGAATTCGCATCGGAAATGGGAAAGAAACAACTTATAAAATTCTTGACAATCCTATTTATCAATAGTTTATAGGTTTCCTTTGTGTTGAAACTATTTTTCGTCGAACAACTCTACCTGGGCCATGTCTTGGATCCGTTTCCTCACAATATCCCCATCTCAATAACTCCCCTCCCCCCAATCAAATTCTGTATAGCCCTTTCTTTTCAGGGCCGGGTCCAAAATTTATGTTGAGGGAATGGGGAACATAGTTGCCTTACAGTTTACACACTTTCCCGATACCATAACCATGACTAGGTCAAAGCTCCAGGTCAAGGTCACTAGGTCAAATGTTAAGGCATAAATTGAAAGGTCTTGTAATGGGCAACCTTCATGTATGATATAAAGTTTCTACTGCGTAATGTTCCTCAGATTTTGCTGCAACAAGAAACTTTAACCAAAATGTTGACGACAGACGGACAGGCAGACGGACAGACAGACAGACAGACGTCGTCAATCTATAGACCGGAATTGCTTTGCAATCCGGCCAATTAAAAGTGGCGAGTTGGAGGGGTTTTGTTTGGTCTAAATCATCCATGAACGATCATCGATCATATGCACTACTCTGGAGCAGAAATGTTGGAAGAAAGAGTAAAATTACTTTGAATTTCTGTGATTTTTTTTAAATCCACATTAAAAGTATAGGAATTAGAATTTAAAATTAATTTCACCTGAAACTCATCAAAGATTTTATACATGCATTCACATGGTTTCATTTTCTAAAAGCTATTCCTTTTTTCCCTTTTATCAATGATTTTCGAATGCATGAGTTCCCCAAAGCGACTGAACGTCTCGTTCTCAGTGAGGTATGTCTGTCTGTAGGCATGGTACATTTAATATTATGGGGGGGGGGGGTTGGATTTTTTTGTCGGAGCATGATTATTTTTTTCGCCCTATACCGGAGCAAAATTATTTTTTTCTTGCAAAGTTGGAGCAAGGAATTTTTTTTTTTATAATAAGTGATGTGCAATATATAATGAATGTTTGTGTTAGAAATTCTTGATTTTTATTCAAAACTCTAATAAAATATTACTTTATTTTTATGAAAAATTTAATTCACGTATAAACAGAGAGATAGAAGTATTTACAATAAAATTCTCAGTAAACAAAATTTATATCTTGTAAGAGGGTCTGAGGGAAGGATTTTCTAGACAAATTTTCAAATTTAGAATTATAAATTAGGGGAAAAACTGAAGTTCTCATTCGAAGCTTGTATATGAAATTAGACTCTATGGTGAAACATGCATCTATTGCATGTAATAGTAATGCATTATATTCATGGTATATTTACAAGCCTCTGAGGAAGCCCTTTTTCCCCATTAACATGCATTCTTTTGATATTTTCAAATATAATCTTTGCCATTAAAAATTAATGTTTTGATAGAAAACTACAGCGAGCGAAACGAGCCAAAATTTTTTTTATATAAATTGAAAACTGTGACGAACGAAGCGAGCCGGAAAATTTTCAGGAATTTTTAGCGAAATTTTAAGGTAATTCTTCAAATTTAGACTACTTGTGAAAACAAGTTTATTTTTTTCTGACACACCATAAGCAAATTAATTTTTCCATCAAAATTCAGAGCAAAATTATTTTTTTCGAAAAAAAAACCCCAATCCCCCCCCCCCCCCGAATATCAAATGGACCGTGCCTTAGTTTTTCGAATTTTATGAAACTTTTATTGTACATATTGAAATAAGTTTTGATATGTGAGTATATCTTATATTTATAAAGATAGAGTTTTAGTCTTGATTTCTTTTTACACGTCGAATGGTACATATTACATTCATAATATTTTAACTTTTTTGGACTTTTTTTCTTCATTATTGAATCTATTGTACTACTTTTTGGTACTAGTATGTGAATATATATGTCGGTGTAATTCAGAGGAAGTTCAAATTAGTTTCAATTGACCTATTTGTACAAGAGTTCTTGTTCTTGGACTTAGTAAAATTCAAGTTTTTCCTAGATTTAAGAATTCAGACTTTTTTTACTGTTACATGTATCGCAAATGTTGAACTGTGTTTTTGGTTTGTGATAGATCATGTTCAATATTTGTTGAAGCTGACCTAGTTTTAATAGAGTTATTACCCTTTACTTTGTTATTTTCATTACAGTTTCAGATTTCTTGTCTTTTCTTTATTGATACTATTACAGATACCGAACTGGTACTTGTCTGCACATGCATTGAGTTCAGTATTGGTCTCAGATTTATACCGGTAGGGGATTTGTATCGCTTTACGGTAAAAAAGGTTGTTGGTTTTAAGTAAAAATAAAATACTCCCAATATGTATAAAATATTCTAGTCCATGAGCGTGTATTTCCTACAGAAGCCATTTCGTACCATGTCATAACTCGTAGTTGCGAGAAAAATTGTGGTAGTTACGAGAAAAAAAAATCGTAGTTACGAGAAACAAATTTCGAAGTTACGAAAAAAAAAAATCTCGTTGTTACGAGAAAAAAAATGGAGGTAAAAACTATTCATTTTTATCAAAAATCGCTGAAAAAGGAAAAACTCAATAATTCACCGTCTTTTGGACAAATTCACATCAGATTCTGAAGCTTTAGATATGTGTAAAATTTGTAATTTGAAAGTTAAAGTTTGATATTTGCACTTATCTTTGGAAATTTTGTATTTTTTTGGAAATATGGTATCCCCATATAGATCCGATTTCTTCAAGATACCCCAGAGTTGGAATTGCTTAATTTGATTCAATTTGCAAAATTGAAATGTGATGACTGAAAACATTCATTAACTACTTTTGATATGAGTAATTGTCTAAAGTATGTAAAGACTCCAAAAAATTGAATAAAATAAAGCATTTCCAATTTTCAGCATTTTTATAAAATTTGTTATTTTTAACCCAAAATTTCCACGAAACACCTGAGTTGGTAAAGTGTACATGTAAATCAAATTCATTCTTGAGTAGGGCCTTTATACCTTCAGAAAATACTTCCAAATTCCACAAACTATGGGGGCCCTCCCCCTCATTCTTGTGATTTGTCCAAAATTGCTGTGTTTTTTTTTTTCCGTTTTCAAGTTGAATTTGGAAACAGCACCTCCCCCCCCCCTGGAAAATGTATAGATCGCTTCAATTCATCAAAATATGAGCCATTTTGATTTAGATGTATCACTCCTTATTTTGTTCCAAACATAGAACATTAGGATAACTAAATTGTGATCTTACTTATTATTTACAAGACAAGTATTACTAAAGCTCTAATCGAACACGCGGTTTTTTGACATACGTGTAAAATGGTAACATGTGTACCGATCATTTGTAATATAGGATTGTATTTGCTTTATCAAAATGTAAGTAAAACCATGCAATGTGCAGTTTTTTATTCTGATATAATTTTAGAAGATTGAGACAATGGACTTGTTGAAAATAAATTTTGAAATTAGGAAATTTTTGTATTTTAGACGTTTAGTAAACAGGTACAATGTAAATATATAATGTGGGTCACTAAGTGTATTTATCACTGTTTATGTAATTGTGTAAGATACAGCTATACTGAAAATGAATATTTTATAGGCAGACATAGCTAAGAAGCATTTCAGTATGTAAAAGAGTGTAATTTTGAATTACATTTGGCGTGCATTACTTCCTCCCTGTAACGCGCATCCCCCCCTCCCCACCCGCGAACTCGAAACCTCACAACGCTTCCTTTTCCCAGATCTTTTTTCGTCCGGATCTATTATGTAAATTACAAGCAAATAATATTTCGCTTCATATATTTTATTTCAACGCTTTGATTTTGGGCTACCATTCGATCAACCCCCCCCCCCCCCTCCGAACCCCAAACCCTTTTGATCTGTCCAAATTTTGAACCATTGAGTTCCCTACATGCATATGCATTGTGATAAGTTTGTGATCATGTTATCTTTGTAAATAATCATTTGTTATTTACTACATTTCATGATGATTTACTTGTAGCAAATCTCCCCCCCCCCCCAAACTTGTCCAATCTGTACCTTAATTTTGATTTTTAAACATAGTACTTGTATATATCATTATGCGTACGACATAATTTCTTTTGGAGGTGCTGTATATGTGAAACATGTACCGGAGCACCCCCCCCCCCCAACTCCCGTCCCCCGAGTTCCCCTCCCTCTATCTGTCTATCACGTACCCGGGGCAGATCTCATTCATTATAACTATATATGAGAAAATAATTTATTCTTATCTGAAAATTATATATTTTAATGTATGATTTTCTATGCAATTCACTAATTTCTGAACTCATCTTTACAGGTAGACGACATCTCATACAAATGACAATGTCCACACGTCCAGGCTTCTTTATATACCGCTCTAGTACTCGAGGTAGTGGATTTTGGGTCACGATACATTAGTATGCAAAACGTCATCAGGGGGAAAGTTCAAATCAACACATGACCAAGTGTATTTTTAGCTTGGGGACGGAGATTGTTAGTTTCACTTCTAACAATTTCCGTTCCCTAAAAAAATTTACTACGTCATGGGGGTTTTTAAAGACTTAGTTCAGCTTTAATGAAGCTTCATTTACACATTACATCTAATTATAGGCGCTTGTTGCAAAAATATTTTTTTTGCCTTTGCTTTAACCTACGGTGGTTTCCCCGATCAGCTGTTTCTATGTTTACATCATAGTGCCGATAGACAGAAGAAAGGAGAAAGAAGAAAGGCGCGCAAGTTGGGCCGCCATCTTGTTCTCGACTCAGGCGATACACATAGTTTCTTTTTACACTTACACATCACTTACCTTTATAAATCGGACATTAGCAACCCTCTTTTATCAAAATACAGCTAAGAAAAATAACAATTTCCCAGCACAACACGCATTAATCAAGAAATCAACAGTTTCTTTGACTATCGATCGGTAGGCACTCTCTTGTAACGGAAGTTTACAGATGCGAAACTAAGACAAGCAGAGGACTTCAAATCATTCTCAATTTCTTCTCAATTCAAAATTGTAAATGGCAATTGAAGCCTTATTTTACTTTCATTAATGCACTAACTTGGTTGGTAGATGGAAATTCTCCTTCTGAAAAGGTCTTTCCATATCGAATTTATGCCACGTGTAGTAGTATCATAATCAAAATTTGAATTTCGCGGAATTTTTCGGTGTATTTCTAGACATTTCCTTATAGTTCGGAAGTCTTCTGCATGTCTTCGTTTCGCATCTGTAAACTTATAAACATCTTATGTGTAATAGTTAACTCTAACGAGATCTAATGTGATTAGACTTTTACCATGTAATAATCCAGTCATTCTACATCTTCACCTCAAACTAATTGCAATAGAAATTATTTTTATGAAATTATGTATAGTATGTGTAGTATACTTATAATGATCATTTCATATCGAGATAGGGGAAAGTGACCATTTTACGGATCAAAGGCCACACAACGCAGTTTGTTACAACGCGGCTTCTTTAATAACGCGAAATTACTCAACATTTTAATCTAAAAATGGCATAAGTTTGATTCTTGTCTCTTGTCGTAACGAAGACTTTTGTTCTTTCCCAAGCTCTGAGAATGACGAAAAAATGTATGGAAGGCCGTTCGCGTCAACAATTCGTTATGTTATATAAAAATGTCATATATACGATTTGAAAATTATCAATTTTTGGCCTAACTTCTTATCCCAAATAAGAAAAACCAGATTAATTTATATAAATAAATAAAAACACCGAGAACCTGAAACAATTTCCATGAAACTTGGAAGAGCACTTGAAAACTGCTCTGAATGGCTTGTCGATAACAAACTGTCTCTCCACTTAGGCCAGACAGAATGTATAATGTTTGGGTCCCTAAGAAATAAAAAGCTGTCGATGACTTCGTCATCAAGTGCCATGGTTCGGTCATTAATTCTACAGACAGAGTGAAATATTTTTGTGTGACTATCGACAAGTCTCTAAAATGTGACTTTATTGTTGAAAATGTCATTAACAAGGTCAATACATGACTTAAATTCTTGTACAGGAATGACAGCTGACTCAATACTAAGTCAAGGTCAACTCTGTCATCAGCACTAATTCAATGCTATTTCGATTATTGTTGCTCTTCCTGGTATTCTTGTCTCTCTAAGACCATGAAAAAGAAACTGCAAGTTATGCAGAACAAGGTCATTAGGTTTATCCTTGATCTCGGTCCTAGAACCAGAATCACATGTGACATACTAGATACAGTCAATATGCTTTACACATCTGACCGAGTCACGCAGTTACGCTTGAACCACGTCTTTGATATTTTTAATGGTTATATATATATGCACCAAATTATCTTTATCAACATTTTTAAAGAAATGAGGGCATTACTAGGGAGGCTACAAGTTTGAATTATATAGTACCAGAGTGGGATTACAGGGAACATCTAACTATTATAATGCCATTCTTGATTGGAATTCACTGCCAGTCCCGATCAAACAAATCAAGAACAAATCCAGATTAAATGAGAATGAAACATCTCATCTTTTAGACTTATCCAGACAAAGAGGAAGTGATGATTTTATCAACGTATGAATCATTGTATTATTTTTAATGTTACTACTTCTTTTGTACATATTGATGTTTCTTGATTATTCCAGGCAATTTTTTATAAAAATTATTAAGAAAATGATTATATGGACTTTAAAGAACACATGAACATTATGAATTAGTACATTAAGTTTAACATTCTTAAATGAGAGGACTCCATTGGAAATAAGCGAAGCAGTCGCTTTAATGGGTTATCCCATCATATATACGGTACCGTAAATCGTGTCACTACCTAGTACCCGGAAATAATGCGCCAATATAAATGTAATGCGACTTTTTATAGAGTATAGAGTTGGAACACTTCCGTATTTTTATTGCGCATTCGTAAAAACATGAAATAAGTTATTATTAAGGCCGATTAAGAGTTAATATATAGATAAGAATATTCTTACTTTGTTTTCTCAATTCCACTTTTCCTTTGAATAATTGCTGCAAGTGTCCATCCATTTTTTCCTCAAATTGTGACTCGTGAACAAGAAGTATCTGGTTTTGTATCAGTGTTTTCCAGTTCTCTACCTGTTCCCGCACATTTTCGTCAAAAGTACTGTTTGCCAGTTCGTCTAAACATTTGTTGGCTTTTGTTCTGACATAGTCGTACTCCAGGAGATGATCTGGGGGAGTGGGTAACGTTATGCTCTCTGTTACGTACTTCATGGTAGTACTATCGAAAAAAAAAGAATAATCAAATGATTCCGTATCTATACGTTTTGTGTTCCATTTCAGTCACTGATACGCAAATAAAGACAGGACATGTATGACGCACATTTTCAATTACAATCCACTTTATCACATTATATACATAATGTTTTCCTATTGATAATTATCTCCTTCCCTTACTTCGACGGTGATGTCACGTTTTGTATACATGTATTATATTCTAGACAGTCATTCAAAAAATATCTATTTTGAAAGGTACATTTTCAACACTAGAAAAAAGCACAAGGAAATAGATAAAATATAATTTCGACTTACAGTTAGGCACGGTCCATTTGATATTCTGGGGGGGGGGGGCTTGGGTTTTCTTCGAAAAAAAAAAATTTTGCTCTGAATTTTGATGAAAAAAATAAATTTGCTTATGGTGTGACAGAAAAAAATAATCTTGCTCTTAAAAGTAATCTGAATTTGAAGAATAACCACAAAATTCGCTTATAATTCCTGAAAAATTTTCGGCTCGCTTCGCTCGCCGCAATTTTTACTTTTCTATAAAATAATTGTTGGCTCGCTTCGCTCGCCATAGTTGTCTTCTGTAATGGCAAGTTCATATTTGAAAATATCAAAAATTGCAATTGACTGATACAATTAAAATGCTTAAATACATTAATAATTTAATAATCAATATAATTTATTACTATTAATAGATACAGGTATCACCATTGATGTCTAATTTTATATAGATTCTCTTGGAAGGAGAATTTAAATAAGTTTTTCACTATAGTTTTCATTTCTACATGTAAAAACGTGCATCAAGCCCTCTTACATTTTACATGACCTTATATACATTTTGTTTACTAAAAATTATATATCGCATATTGTAAAAATCTTTCATCTCTCTCAGTTTAGAAGTGAATACAATATTAGTTTTACATAAAAATAATCTTTGGAGTAATTTAAGTAAAAATAAAGAATTTCTATTGAAAAAAACACAAACATTCTTAATATTTACATCAATTGTTATTAAAAAAAATTCCTTGCTCCAACTTTGCAAGAAAAAAATAATTTTGCCCTGGTCCGGGGCGAAAAAAATAATCTTGCTCCGACAAAAAACCAAAGCCCCCCCCCCCCCCCTGAATATCAAATGGACCGTGCCTTAGGTCTATATGAAGCCGGAATATTTTTCATTTAACCGAGAACGAAGTAATAACAGTAAAGATGTAAGATACTACTTATTTTTATACAAAGAATTGAACACATCGAAACCTTTTAAAACTATTTAAAACTACCCCTCCCCTCTTTCAATACTTATTACTTTCGATAGGTAATAACCAATATGAATAAGCACAATCAGTGTTGTCAATACTTAAAGCTAAATGCATTCACAGCAAACTCTAATATACTGAACAAATACGGAAAGGTAACATTTTTGGTGCATTAATTTATCTCAATTCCTATTGAAAGAGGATATATTGGATATGAAATAACATCCGTATTCCACATCGGGTAATGTAATCAATATATGGATTAGTTAAGCGTGAAAGGAATTCGGACGTGTGAGATGAAATCCCAAAAAGTCTACGCAGGACGAATATTGACCACAAAATTTCTCTATCTTTTCTGTGCCCAAAAAAAATCATAAGTCGAAAAATCGGTATGAGGTGAATGCGGCCAAAAAATGTAGGGTGCGTCTTAAATATGTTGAGAAAGGAAGACTCTCATTAAAAGGTTTTACCTTTCGTAAACTGGAAATTTCACCACACAATGTCTCATAAGAGTTTTTTTTTAATCTAGTCGATGAAAAGAATATCGATTGGAATCCCAAGGGCACCAATAAAGAACCCTTTCAAAAAAAACTACTTTTGGTTCGTTTTGTTTGAAAAATTGGTAGGTTTCATTTGAAATCTTGGTTAACATGTGCATAGAACCTTTTCTGCAGCGTTCACTACCGGTATAAAACATTCTCTAAATCACGGTACGTGCAAGTAAGTCGCCAATGCATTGGTTCCCATCAACACGGTTGTTATCCTTATGTCTTATAAAAATGAAATAAACAAAGCTAATTTAAACATGGATATTCACTGCTAAACACGGTTCAATGAGAATAGCAGGTTATTCCACGTAAAACCTTTACCCAAAATTGTCCCTTTTAAACAAAATATGGATCGAAAGGAAGTTGATATTAAGTGAGGCATAATAAATGTAAGAATGAATAAAACCATCGGCCTGATCCCTGTTATGCATCTCATTTTTGCATCTTTAGCATTTAGCGGACACTTTTCCGCCACTTTTTGTTCTGACCCCTGGCCTCTTTACGCTATTTGAAAATCTAACCGAGCTCCACGACATGTCATATCAACCATACAAAACTTATTGAGAGTAAGCATCTACTTCCCTAGTAACACCAGTCCCTTTGGCAAAGAAAACAAGGTCGCATCCGATCAGTGTATCAAATTTGATGTTTTGAATTGTTCTATGTATATCTTTCAAAACTGGGGACAACGAGACGAAAATTTTTATGGTATCGTCATATTTCTTTAGCAGTGGCAGCGTCAATCGCTCATACATATATATCTTTGGTTGAGTAGTCTCCCGACTGGGCAACCTGGATTAAAATAATGGTTGTACTTTAAGCTTGATCTTGAAGAGTGAATCAATTGTTAAGGCATGGGGATGTAGGAAAATAATTCAAATTGTGTATTGCCTTTCGTACTTTGGTATAGTTTGGTGAATGGGCTTTTATTGAATATTTTATTCAACCGCGTTGTGTAAGTATTATGTGCCGCGTTCGATGAAGTGTTTTTGCTTGCCCATTTTAGCTTTGAGAACATGACTCATTTAATGGTCTACTCGAAGAGATTGAAGTCGGTTTAAAAAATAAAAGAAATGTCAAAAATGCATATTTATAACAAGGATCCTTAAGTGCTGAAGGAGGCTTACACTTGAGGCAACTTAGGGAGAATACGATAGTATAGCCCCTGTCACACCTACACGTTCTGGCATGGCGTGCGTACTATGACCACCAAAATTTAACGAAATGTGGCGTGAACGTAGTTAGGACGCGGGGAACGTGCCCATACACCGAGCCACCATGACCGTTTTGAACTGTTCAAAACAGTCGTAGTGAGGACGCGCTGATGACAGAACGTGTTAAGGACTATTTGCGAACGTATTGAGATCTTCATTGACGTATTAGAAACGTGTCGCGAAAGTAGTAGGGTCGTAGCATTGACGGCTAAAGCTTTTTTCATATAATCATATGGAGATCGTCATGTCTCTGCCGTCCTTACTACGTTCTCGGTTTGAGGGTTCGAAAAAGTAAAAAAAAGACCCCGTCCAAACAATTTATCCCTTGAACGTGTCATGATCGTAGCATGAACGCAGTAAGGAATTCGAGAACGTAGAATAAACGCAGTATTGTCGTAACACATAAAGGTCGTGTTACAGACGCATTGGAGTCGTCATGTCAATTATTGTTTCGGAGAGCCCTTCCGAGTGAAAAATGCCACGTTCTCACTACGATCATGAAAAATTTTAAGGACTCCAAGGACGTAGTTAGAACGTCCTGAGAGAACATGTAGGTGTGACAGGGCTTAAGGGATTTAAAAATACAAATGATGAATTTATGAGTTTTTATTGGAAAATTGTTAAATTCCCTTAATTACATTATATATATTATTGGAAAATTGTTAAATTCCCTTAATTACATTATATAACCGTTATTCATCTCATCAATTCCAAATACTGAAATGAAAGAGAGACTCTCGCAAATTATTAGCAACGCATTTAATATTAAAAATGGGATCGAAATATAAATTCTGTCCTAAATAACGACAACCCTAGTATTTCAGTATTTTGTACAAAAACAAAGTATACCGAATCAGATTTCATTAAGATGTTGAACTTCCTTATCGATAACATTTTATGGCCTTTGGAAGTAAGGTCTTTCAACAGGTTGTTGGCATTCCAATGGGAACCAATTGTACCCCGCTCCTTGCTGACCTATTTTTATACTCATACGAAGCTGAATTTATTCAATCCTTGATCTAAAAAAACCCCATTTAGCTCTTAACTTCAACTTCACGTACAGATACTTTGATGATCTACTGTCCATATATAATCCAAAATTTGCAAATTACCTTGGCGCAACTTAGTGGAACTTAAAATCAAAGAAACGACAGAGACTGTTCATTCAGCGTTCTATTTTGATATCAAGTTGTCAACCTCACTCTAAGACAAACGTGACGATATCACAAATTTTCACCGCTGAATGGGTATTTTGGGGGAAAATGCATATTTTTTAATTAAAAATCGCCGAAAACAGGAAAAAAAATTGTCATTTTCGCACGTGTTCTGCTTCTTAAGATTCAAACATCAGAATATATACTATTCATAATACTCTTTAAAAATGAGAGAATTAGAAGTTCGAATCTCGAGTAAAATTCTATGTTTTGGGTCAAAATGTTGATTTTTTGCACAAATTATTGTGCTATTTATGGAAACAGTCATTTTGCTCAAAAACGAATTCGGGTACATATTTGTTTGACTGCTTTAAGATAAAACAATACCATAGCTCTATACATAGAAAAAAAATTGTGTACATAGCGACCTTCTAGCTATTAATAAAAATAACGAGTTGTTGCCATGGCAACCACCAAAATCGTATCTATGAGAAAATACGCTCCTTAGAACTGTTTATTTTATCAGAATTTTAAAAAATAGGCTTTAATTCATACACAAGCTATAAGAATCCAGAAAAAATAAGGATATATATGACTTTTTGAAATTTCATGCATTGCAGAGGTATGTAAAGTTATGATGTGGTATTCTCTAAAATGACGAAAATGTGTCAAATAGGCCAAAAATGGACGTTTATAGCCAAAAAACGAGACGGGCAAATTTTGATTTTTTGGTTTGAATAGATTGAGGAGATGTTCCTCTACATGTAGACATATCCATCTTTCTTCTACCTCATTACTATTAAAAGTCGCCACCCTGACCTTAAGCTTATCAGTTAAGGATACATTGGTGATCGACTAACATCATCACAGAAGTTCTATGATGGTAGATACATGTATGTGGAAATGGTAGCACATCCCCTTGTCCAGAGTCATAAATGATATTGTTTAGACCGAGGATCACTGAGGAGGGTTGAGAAACCGAAACGTGCATGTCTGGTCCATGTAGAAATTTATGTGATCGTAAATGATGCTATTGAATTTGAAGACCTTCAACATTCGTACCACTTGGTAAGTGTCACTGCTAGTGGACCAGGGGTCCCCGAGGACACACGTAGCCACAGGGGTGAAGCATCATCGCTTGGTCACAAACCCTTTCATCAATACAAACCCTTTCTTCTATATGTCTATATATAAAACCCCAAGGGCGGACACTCTCTTTGTAATCGATCGTGGCTACCTCTTTTTTCCTTCCTACAGGCTAAACCCACGGTCCATTTGATACGATTTTTGGTTTTGTTATGCATAAAACATTTCCAAATTGAAAATTCATCCTAAAAGATGGACCGGTCGAATGCAGATCGATAGAAGTGGAAGCCACGATCGAGTACAAGAAAGTTATATAGCTATTATATAGGAAGCGTCCTCCCTTGAGGTTTTTAATAAAGACATATAGAAGAAAGGGTTTGCATAGAGGAAAGGGTTTGTGACCAAGCGATGATACCTCACCCCTGTGCATGTAGCCATGTTCGATCACCTTCGGTTGATCGTTTCTTCAACGCATTCGAAAATTACTGTTATCAAAATTTCTTGAAATTTTGATAAAAGTTTGGTTATGTAGCCTCATATCCTGCCCATCCTGTTACGTCTTTCAGTACATTTTTGGACATAATAACTTTCTTACTCGTTGGCAATATTACATTGTTTAGATTGAGGATCACTGACTGACGAGGGTTGAGTGCTCGAAACGTGCATGTCTGGTCCATATGGAAATTTATCTGTTCGGAAATGATGCTATAGAATTTGAAGACGTTTAACACTCTGACGTAGACCTTTTGTGCAATGACATTTTTTTTTGTCTTCTTTTGTCGGAGTTACCGTCGTGACCTTTCTACCAAATTAAAGTGGCGGGTGTTGCATGCAAGTAATGAAGATGCTCACTCTTCCTAGGCAACTGACCCTACTCCATCGCAGGGAGTTCACTTCTCCTCATATGGTATATTTTTCATTTCTATACCTTTGCCTTAGTTCTGGTTTTTTCCTGGTTTTGTATGCCCGTGGTTAGATGATTTTTCGATTAACGATTTTGTATTCTTTATAGGGATATGGTTTTGTCCATAGTTGACATTAGTGATAACGATACTCTTTTTCTTTGATGTAAATTTAAATTCCTAAATATTTACAGAATGATGGCGTTATAGATATACTGTAACAAATTCTTGGTATGGTTCCCAGATGTTTCACAAGTAGACCAAAGTGTCCCCTACTGCATATTTATGATCGAAACATGTATTATTTACACCCATCATAGGTCTATGTATCGACGTTTGGACACTGCATATATGGGAGTGAGACCAGGTGCCCAGGAAGAGTCAGTTTCCATGTGACATTTCTAAAATACATCGTGTATGGAATATTTAATGTATCGAAAATGTTAAATCGATACCCAGCCCAAGCGCCAAGGGAGGACGTCGCGAAAAATATATAATTTATGAAACACATTACACCACCAAAGCTAAGAGATCGAGTCATAATGATACTAAAATAATATAAGAATGATTAGAAAACATTATTAATGGGAAAAACAAATTCACTTAATATATGATAACTGTTGATCTTTGAAACTTACATACTTTTCCTCGTATCTTGTCCAATATAAACAACGTGATAATTATGATAAATTTTATTCAATTCCAACTGACATTAAGATGCAACTTCAGTTTGAAGAGTATAATCTGTGCAATCTTTTCACACAAGCTTACCAGTGAAAGTGTCACTCTACATAAAAGTACGTCTTGAGGAGATATTTATAATTTGACACCTTGTTCCTTTTTATTAACTTCAAGTATTCATGCAGTACATGCAAGATTTTACTGAAATCTAAATCATATTGGGCTATAAGAAGGGGCCGTGTTGAAAGCGAAATGCTAATCTTAAGTTCATTGCTAAGGTTAAGTGTAACGGTATCTTTTCTCTCTAATTTCTATTGATTTGAAATAAATAAGCATTGAAGTTTTATTTTGAAACCAGTTCGTTATGGGTCGTAATTTTTTACGTTATGACCTGGTACCGTATAACAAGAAATTTTCGCGAGTATCAAATTTCGCGATTTCATGGGAAAATCGGGTGTCTTTATTTTCGCGAGTACAATTTTTCGCGATTCCGAAATTACAAAAAATATGTACATATAACCTTACTGTTTTGTACCTACCATTATTAAAGTTTCAGTTATTTCTATCATAAGAATTCACTCGCACTTCTTTGCTTTATGTTTAGTCAGGATATGTGAAGAATGACACATGTACAATAAAAACAAAATGTCATTGATATACCAATTCATCTTATACCTTGTTAAAAACAATTTTTCGCGAGAATAATTTTTTGCGATTCAAAATCACTCGCGAATATAGCGAAAATAAGTATCTCGCGAAAATTTCTGGTTATACCGTATTTGTTTGGTTAAAAAGTGTCTTATATACGAGTTGGTTATTATAAGAAGTTACCATAGACCGGAGTGATAAAGTGTTCGCTGATTTTTTTTATTAATAGAAAAAAGACAGGAGGGGATCTCCAACAATGCTCGGTTGCAGCACCGACAGCAAAATTAAGATGAGAAATAAGCAGCCAGAGACGCAAAATGGACAAGAAACACCAAATACGACATCAAAGCACGACACACAAAAGACTAAGTATCAACCAGCGAAACCCATGGGAAATCTGTGCCAAGTTAGTAGCAAATGGTGTCGTTATCAGGATTACGTGCGGACAACCCTCCCACTCCACGCATAATTGTTGTGTATAATAACCTCTTCACTGTAGGATGACCACACAAACAAGATAAAATGCAGTGGTCCAAGTATCACACAGATAAATTTTTGATGGATATGAAAATGGATATGAAAAGGGTCATACGAAAAACAGTTCGTGCTCTGCTGGTTCGAGCGAGCTCATACGTGTTATCATCCGACATTCAGAGAGGACAGTTTGTTTGGGCCCTGTATTCGTTTAATTGGTTTGGACAGGGCCCGCCATGGTGTCCCATTGTCACAGTCATCAAAGGTGCAAAGGTTGTTAATTGGCCATGTACCATGCCGTATGGTAATATCCATTGTACAAAATATGTTGAATGATTCTGACGCATGTTCGTTGTAAATTCTGTCCAACCTCGATCCTTCTAATTTTGTTTATTTTACCAACACAAAACGCAGGTTGTAAAATTCCCAAATTAATATACTCTTATGCATGTATAGGTCCGAATTTCTAAAATTTTTAGAGTAGTTTTTGTAAAATTTCACAAAGTTTTAACAAGTTTATAAAAGCGGGAAGCTTGACCAAAAAGTTTCTTGATAATGTGCAAATTTCTACTGTGAACATTTATAATATTAGTAGTGCGGAAGGGTTCGAGCTCTATACCTTCTTGAAGAAAATTTCAAACCAATTTATTATGCACCAGACACGTTAAACTCTCATCAGTGATGCTTCCAGCCAAAATGCCATATCCTTTGCCGCCAATAAACATTTCACTTGCGCCCTCTGGTTTTAAGTTTAGACTTTAAATTTGTGTATTTACTAAACAGAGAGTACGAGGTTCCAAATTTCCTGTAGAATCGATTCAATAGCATATCCGAATAGAATCTATTATCAAAATAGCATTGGAGGGATGGCAAGCTCTAGCTAAACCCATGCTGTAGCGTACCGGATGAGACGAGATACATGTATGTCAATTCCGTATGACGGTAGCCTTGGAATATCCCTGTCAAGCCAGGAAACCAAAAAGAAATCCTACTACAACATTGTTCAGATAAAATCTATCCCTATCAGTAATTACTCTAATAGATTTTATAAAAAACACGTGCATGCAAATATCATACAGACTTTGTTTAGTTAGTAATTAATGAACCGTTGAAACCAAAAGAATTATCTTTATTCAGTGTATAGAGCACACACATAGCTTGGTACTTAAGAACGAGAGTGAGAAAATTACAAAGATATTACATATAGTATGTATAACATACTTAACTAGACACTGGAGATAAAAGATGAATATAATCTAGCACCTTGCATTTTGAGTTCCGGATAGAAAAATATCAATCCAACGTGGGATTGATGAGGATTATCCGAGGTTTGGACGTTGATCCATCAATGAGTTAAAGAAGATCCTGACGAATACCTCAACAGCACTCACAATAGAGCACACAATTATTATTTTTTAATTTTTTATTTTCATTTCATGATTTTTTTTACATTATTCATGCACACACATATAATTTTAGTACAGTATATACACACAATAAATATGCTGTTAGTTTCAATGAAAAAATAAAATTAATCTTTATAATTATCCATTTAGTTTGCGTTGATAGATTCTTCATTTAGGATTGGTAAGAATCTAGACCATAATTTTTCAAACGCATCACCCCTGAATTTGTAAAGAGCACACAATTAAGCATCGGCGGACCCTTAGCAAGCTAGTGGGCGGAATAGGTGTCCGGGAGGAGTAAGCATCCCCTGTTGGCTAGCCGCACCCGTCGCTGATGTTCATGAACGAAAATGAAAAAATATATAAAGTACATGCACTGTCTGAGGTTATGTCTATATAGATGGTGTTATGGCGACCATAGGGAAAATTATTCAAAACGCTTACTGTCAGGCCCCTCACAGGGAGAACTCAAATGTTATGCTTGATTAATTTTTCTCGCAAATTAAAACCTATAAATTCCTTTTGTTTACGCATCAAAAGAACTGGACGGCATACTTTATCTATGTGCACGTGAATTTGACGTCTTAAAGCATCAATCAACAGTGCCGGATCAAGGGTGCTGGATCGAATTTTCAACACTGGTAAAACCCGGCATCATCTGACTAGTTGGATTCCGGAAAGCGATTTATAGATTAAAAGAGCCTTAGCAATGTATTTAATAAACGTCATTTAAGCGTTAAAAATGTAAATGTATATAGATTTTGTTTTGGAATATGATTATACTGTGATGAGAAACATAACTCCTGGATCCATTGTAGGTTATCACAGTATAATCACATTCCAAAACAAAGTCTATATACATTTACATTTTTAACGCTTAAATGACGTAAACTGTGAAAGGTAATCATGCAATTCACTTAGTGCTAACGTAAAGAAATACAAGTCAAGATCTAAAATGGGTCACGTCGTTCAATAACGTGAAGAGTTATGCCCCTTGAAACTTCGAGCATTTCAGAGTTACAGATATATCAATTATTTTTGCTTTTACATCAAGGAATACAGGTCAAGCTCGAAGATGGGTCATGACACTCAATGAAATGTCTTTCAACAAATTGTAGGAACTCCAAGAGGAACTCATTGTGCCCCACTCCTTGCCGACATTTTCCTTTACTCGTACGGAGCTGAATTCATTCAATCTTTGGTCTCTGAAGGGAAAATATTCTTAGCTTCTGACTTTTTCACTTACAGATACATAGACGATGTGTTGTCCATAAATAAACCAAAATTCGCGGATTACCTGAGCAGTATCTATCCTTCGGAGCTTGAAGTCAAAGAAACTACATAGACAAAAAATTCAGCATCCTTTTTGGACATAATGTTGTCCTATGACACTGATGGTCACATGAACACCTCACTCTATGACAAACGTGACGACTTCAATTTCAGCATTACAAACTTTCCTTTTCTGAGTAGCAACATTCCTTCATCGCCTGCTTATGGCGTGTTTCTCAGTTGATACGCTATGCCAGAGCAAGTACCAAATATACGGAGTTTGTTCTGAGAGCAAGGCGTCTTTGAGATAAGCTTCTCAGTCAGGGATATGTTTGTGACCGACTAACATCGTCACTGCAGAAGTTATACGGTCGATATGGGGAACTCGTCATACACTATGATGTCCCACTCTCCAGAATGGTGGATGATATTCTGTCATAGACCATTTGAACCATGCTATGTACTCTATGTCTTCCGAAATGGACGTAACCGGGTTTGACAGTTCTACCAAATTGAAGCGGCGGGTGTTGCATGCAAGCAGGAGATGCTTACTCTTCCTGGGCACCTGGTCTCGCTCCCATATTGGGAGTTCGCCTCTTTTCATGTGGTGGAGGGTTTTTTTTTTTTTTTATTTGGTTCCTGTTTTGTCCTGATTTTGTATGCCTTCGGTTTCTGATTTTCTGAATGATCGATTTTGTGTTGTATACAGGGATATGGTTATTATCCATATTTGTCATTTCATGTCATGTCAAGATTTATCTTGATATCGGTGCTCAATTATGTGCAGAGTTCTTCCCCTTGAAGCTTAGTAGAATTCATTATTTTGTTGTTTCTGGACTATTGAAGGAAAACCCTCACAGGAAATTATTCATTTCTTATATATGTCTTCTGATATTTTAAGATGAATACTTGTTATGTGAAATAAGCCGGCGGGGGTATCATTGATCTGTCGAGCAATATTTTTTTTTTTCCATTTGAATCTGATTTCGGATTTTATGTTTGACGTCATTCACTGATATAACTTAATGATAAATTCATGATATAGACCTTCTTAAGTTACTTTTTTGAATCAAAGAAGGAAGTAGAGTAAAAAAAAAAATAGTAACCGAATGACAATTCATCGAATAAACTGAAAGTATACTAAATTGAAGTAATTTTACGAAATTAAGTATGATCTTTAGACCATTTGGCAAGATAGCGCCTGTCTTGATTTACTGTGCCATGATCAAAGTGAATGTTATTAAATGGTCCGATTCATATCCTGTCCTGTTCTATTCTCGTACTTGATGTGTTTTTTAAGGAAAAACGTAGAAGAGGATTGAAGAGTTTCACTATTTGTTTGACTTTCACTAACTGATTAATGGATCAGACTCGTGTTTTGGATAGTTAATCTTTACATGTGGTACTTCAACCAAAGTGATTTCAGACAGTCGAATTTATTTCAGTAAAGCTGTCTAGTTTGATTTTTTAAAATCTTATTTGCAAACAGTAATGTGTGCCTCAAAATTTCCTGAAGGGTTTATTCAGTACCAAAGCTCAATGAAATACATGACCAACAGAACAATGGACGAATGGTGCTAGGACATCCTTTAATTTCGATATTTTTGGATGAAAGTGACTGCCTTATAGTAATAAAATGTAAACCGTTCAGAGCTTTCGACGGCCATATTGAAAACAAGTATACCTAGAAAGCACAACATTGGTAGATAACCCTTGCAGGGTTAACGTACTTGTTTACTGCCAGGATTTATCATATTCTCGTCAACAATGTATCTAAAAGAAGTTAGAAGCATGTCAAGAAACCAAGATTATTGTCAGAGATTTCTGCTGGCGGATCGGGTCGAAAACAAAAAGACGATGGAATTAAGACAAAAGTACACTACAACAAACTACCAAAGGCAAAAATAAAAGGGAGTGCACTTAAAGAGGTCAAAGAAACAAACAAAAGAATCAAATCTTAGAAACAATCGACATGAAAGACAACATATGAAAACACCAAACACTTTGCTTATAATGTTAAATAACGAATGCCACTATAAGTCGGACGGTACGTAAAATCACTTATCACACATGGTTAAATCAATATTAAGCAGTAAGCCTAATCTGTTTTTACGAAATGAAAGCATGAAACATTATTATAAATAACGATGAATGGGCCTTCACTGAGTAAAAGTATGAATGTTAAACGTCTTCAAATTCAATAGCATCATGTAATTTGAAAAGTATAAGGTCATAGCAAATAAGTTCAATGTTGATTTCCCTCAGCATATTGTGTGAAATTCAAAAATAAGATCTTCTTAGAAAATGTTCGCCAGCACCTAAAAATCTGGTTCGAATTTAAGGTTTCCATACCAATTCATAAAAAACCTGAAACTCCCTTCTGAATAGCTGAGAGTACGTAACGCTATAGTACATGGTTCTGTTTGATTGGTTACTAATGCTGATAGAGTTGAAATCATAGTACCTAACACAAAATTCAAGTTATAAAGAAAACGAAAAATGTTATACAGTATGGTGGCCTTCTTCTGCTTCCTACATGCGAGATATTTTCTATAGATTATGTCGTCATGCGACTTATTTATGTCAACATGCAAGATAAATATGTTGACATGCACGATAGATATGTTGATATGCAAGATAAATATGATGACATGCAAGATATTAATGTTGAGATGTAAGATAATTACGTTGACATGCAAAATACTTATGTCGCATGTTGACAAAATATGTTGCATGTTGATATAAATGAGTTGCATGTTGACATAAAAAGTTGCATGTTGACATAATTAAGTTGCATGTAGACATAAATAAGTTGCATGTTAACATAAGTAAGTCGTACGTCGACATATTCTCAAAAAAGTATCTCGCATGTAGGAGGCAGAAGTATGCCAGCATATTTATGAGCCGGTCTATGGACCAAAACAATTCAAATTTTGGAAACAGTATGACAACTTCATGTTTGATCATTTTAATATATACCGCATTCCATGAAATTCAATAGACTTTAAAAGAACACATTCGTCAGACAAACTCTCTTGAAAATACTTGTATTTCAAATCGAGAATACTTCTCTATCTGAAATGTGACAATAGTAGTTTTACACAATTCAATTTTTTAAAAGTCTTTCATCTTATTTATTTCAATTGTCAACCATAAAAGTATATCTTAATGCTTTAGAACTGACATATGTAGGATAGGTTAGGAGATGAGAGACCGGTTTGTGATATTTAATCATTTTCAAAGAATTTTTTTTTAATAAATGAATTATATATTACCTTTGTATATAGGTTATGCTGTAAGATCCCAACTAATTTAAAAGTTGTCCCTTGTTTGAAATGATCAGTGAATCAGAATCAGGAATCACATCATGCAGGGTATTTACTCGTATCGTATATAACGCAGCGTATATGTCATGATTCACAAAGTCAATCACGAGAACTTAATGGATCCTGATATAAACAAATCGACAGAAGATGTAAATCGATTTACTAAGATAATTAAACAAGTAAGTAATATGATCAATGAAAACTTTTATCAGAAAAAAAACTGACATTAAGCAACAGATGGCAAATTATCGAACAAACATTACCCTTCATTATATAACTAAACAGAATAAGCCAGATAATCTAAATATGATCTATGAAAGCTATTAGCACCTTCGAATTATAACTAAATCAAACATGAAACCCGAAACCAGATTTAAAAAATCAAAGGCTCGCGAATTTTTTTGGGAAAAAAATACTTAACAGTTCAAACTTTCTTACACGTAAAGAAAATAGGACAAAGCCTTATTTACCTCCAAGGATTGGTTTTATCATGAAAAATCAATTGAACTTGGAAAAGGTTTTTTTTTTTCCAGAAGTTTGTATATTTCATAAAGCAATAGCAAACATAAGTAATACAAGTCTGATACGGAATTCCATAAAATATGATTGCTTGTAATGACCATCCAAAGTAGGCGCCGGGTGCACATTGGTCTCCTTCCTTCTTTGTGTTGTCATCAATGTGTCATGTTTCTGTACATCTGATTCGATTGTTTTGTATGATGTTCTAGTGATTATTGTTGTGTCTTTTTTTTGCGGTTTGTAGTTATATATATATATATGCACAACCAATGTAATTCCCTGAGATGTTACTATTGAAAGGAACGTGCTGCAATTCGTGTATTAACACTCGTGACGTCACAATGCATAAGATCTAAAGAAACATGCCGCGACGGCTGTTCTAACCTGCAAACTGAACCCGCGGTGAAATGAATTTTGACGTCACTCTCTTACCTAGAAAAGGCAATTTCAGAAAACAAGAATGAAATAGACAACTATAGTGCATATATATAGAATAAATGTCATAATTTGTGTTTTGTTACGGGTATACAACACACAGCAAGTGCATTTATCGCATGAAATGCGCTAACACGCATTACATGTACGATAAATGCACTTGCTGTGTGTTGTATACCCGTAACAAAACACAAATTAAGACACTTATTCTCTATATATATGCACAACCTATGTAATTCCCTGATATGCAACTATAAAAAGGAACGTGCTGCATTTCGTGTATTAACTCTCGTGACGTCATAATGCATGAAATTTAACGTCACCCTTTTACACAGACAATGCGATTTCAGAAAACAAGAATGAAACAGACAACTGTGGTTCATATACACGGCTCCCAATGTTATTGTCATTTAAATTTTTTTGAACTTTGCTATTTAAATATTCAAGCCATGGATAATTCGTTACTGCACTGAAGAATCACGAATTTCACTTTTTATAGTTCGTTTCAAAGTTTATCGTTGCGGTTCGTTTACCCCGCTTCGATTGAATACTGAGCGATTCTATACATCATCAATTTTGCATACATTTGTACCCATAAGAATTTAATTTATATTTCTCGATAACAGCAGGAAAACACTGATAATGTCTAATGAATTTGCCCCCATCCGATTCAATAGCGCGGGGATAGGGGGGGGGGGTGCACACGGCGGCACCTACATCTAAAATTCTCTAACATGTTTACTCTTTCTATTCTGATTTTTCCCTACCAATCCATTGACACGCCCCCCCCCCCTCCCCTAAAGTCGTCAAAATATGGAATTACTTGGGCTCAAACAAGTATGTGTAGACATAATTTCTGGTAGTTTGTAGTCGAATTTCAGAAGTTTTCGCTGGCTCCCTGTTTCTTTATTTAGAATATTAACCGATATATGGTTTGAAATAAAATTACGAAGGTATAAGTATGATATTATTAGTTATACAGTGTTTTACAGGGGGGGGGGGGGTACAGAAATATATCCATTCCATGCTCAACAGCCAATGAAGCAATGTTTCCCCTTCCATGATTCATTTTTTACCGGTCTGTTTCTGATACATGTATATACTATAAGTAATTGATAATTGAAAATTCGCTGGCTCGCTATGTACATTATATATCATGTGAGATAATTTTTCGCTGGGGAGTGGGGTTCCCCCAAGAACCTGCTACAGGGCTTTGAGGTATTCCACGCCCCCTCTAAACTAAAATCCTGTCGCCTGCAATGATATTCTAAATTTTCCCAAAATTTTGATAAATTTCAATATATTAAATGAATCCCCCAACCACAGAAAACTAACTTTTTTTTCCATCTCATAGAATCACAATACTACATGTATATATACATAAATGTAATTTCTTTAGATTCTGGCCGTTTTAACAGATATATGCATGTACAATAAACGGGAATCTTTTTCCCTCTCACTCGTACGAAGTGTATACATTTTATGTATATGCATTCATCTTCAGGCGCTTGGCCAGCGTTCATTCCAGGTAGACAGTCTCAGAATCTAATCAATTTTGCTCATTTACAGGGCAGTTTTCTACGTTAATGTTTCTTTCATTTTTTTTTTTGCAAAACGACGTGAAAGCATCTGTGTTCTAACGGTACGCCTGGTTATGCGCATGATTTTCTCTCTCTTGTCCATATGCCAATAAGCATTTGTAAACATGTACAACCATTTGTTTTTTAGGGAGGGGGGGGGGGCTTTTGTAAATATTTTGCAAAAATATTTTTCCGCATGACTGGCGGAAAAATCAAGCATTCACTGAGGAATCAAAGGAAAAACATCTTTCTCCAGCATCTTAAGCATAAGACATGCTAATAGACTATCTCAGACATTTCACAACTGCCAATGATTCAGTTTGGTCAGGATTCTCTGATACTTCATGTTTCACATTCTTCAATATATACATCACTCGCCAAGTTCAGATTCTTTAATTCCAAGAAAAGAAGGTCAAACGTGTAGTTAAAAGTCACATATTGAATCTAAATCTATCTCAAGTAATTTCTGGACACAATGCATACATATACCATATCATCTATCATTTGCCAGGCCAGTGTTGTAGCAAATCCTAAATATTAGGAAAGTAGGTCAAATGTATATATGTAGGTCAAGGCTACTAGATATTCTTACACAAATGTATACTGTGTAAAAGAGTCACTGGCGTAGGACAAGGGGGGGGGGCATAAGTATGTTTGTGCACCCCCCCACTTTTGTGCACCCCCCAGTGGGGGGGGGGGCATAAGTATGTTTGTGCATCCCCCCACTTTTTGACGTAATTTTTGGTCATACAGATATAAAAAAACTGCAAAATACCTTTAACTCAATAACCTTTAACTCAATATAGAATATCATTACATGTATATGTTAATGATAGAGGACACAGACAGTATTTTCTGATTAGTCAATATTTTGCTTAAAAAAATTCCTGGCTCGCTACCGCTCGCCAGCCATTTATTCATGTACTTAAAATTTAGAATTGCACCAGAAATGTTTAAATTTGTGCATACAGAACATGAAAACCCAATATTTATTTATTTATCTCTTCCTCTCCCCCCCCCCCCTTTTTTTTTTTTGCTTGTTAGAAATTTTGGGATGTTGTGCCCCTCCACTTTTTCATGCAGAGCTACGCCATTGAGAGTAATGAACTTAAAATATCAATGTTTTTATTCATGATTACCAGTAAGGAAGGATGATCGACCAAGTTTGCTATGCCTCATGATAGGGGACTCAAGAGCAAATACATATATGACATAATGTTCTCACTAGATTTCTTCATAACAGTGTTCTAAGAATCTTTGTGTTCTAGTCTCAAGAAGAATATAAGTATCAGTTATAAGGTTTATTACGTTTAATTGTAAATTTTATTCAAAACTCTGAAAATCACTAAAGAAGACTCATTATAACTGCAATATATACATATATGTAATAGTATCATCAATTTACAACAATATATTTTGTACTTGCGAAAGGATATTTTTCTTTCTCTATAATTTATCATATGCTTATTTCTTTTTGAAAAATAATATTTTATATGAATTTACATGTCTAGTCTATATGTACCTAGAATTTAAAGTCATAAATTGTTGCTATGAAAATAATGAAATAAATAAATCTTTTCAGTGCATTTATAGGCAATTTAACCTAGTACATACATGTACGTGTACCCGTAAGCACATGAAAGTAAACACAAAACATGTTCAATATTCAAATACAGTGATTTCTCCAGTGTCTATAGTAAAACTTAAGGACGAGGTAGATGTTCAATCTGATACCCAGAAATGAGGAATTTATTGTCCAGCCATCATGTATGTACAGAACACTCTGAAAGTAAAAGATGTAATGAATTAATATCTTCATTTTAATACTATTAAATAAGCTCTAAAATGAATGAATTTTGCATACATTTACCAGAACATGCAGCAGTAGTATATATCATAATGATGTACATGTATATAAATTACATGACATGTAATTGTGAAGTTTCAGTGGTAGTACTAACA
Organism: Pinctada imbricata; assembly: GCA_033119305.1. NCBI lineage: Eukaryota > Metazoa > Mollusca > Bivalvia > Pterioida > Pteriidae > Pinctada > Pinctada imbricata. Next base: position 43,104,160 of record VSWD01000006.1, read on the forward strand.
TACAAATATAATTACAGGGCTTACGATCGGCCATTCTCAAATTATGCAAAATAGTATCATTTTCCCTATTAATTGACCAATTTTCCCCAATTTGATACATATTGTACATGTATCGTACATGTACCTCATAGAAAATTCAAAAAAAAAAAAGAAAGCAAAAAATCCTAAATTTAAAATGAAAAGGCATGCATCCATTGACCAAATCTATCATATTCAAATTTGAAGAAAATACATGTATTGCCAATTTTCCCAATTTGAAAGGCCCAATCCAATCCCAACCAGAAGTCTCTGACGCGACTGTAGCTCTCCTGGTTGTTTTTTAATTCACTTAATGACAAGTCAAAATTCTAATATGACCACATCCATTTTCTTAGTCACTGGGGGCCAAGAACTCAAACAAAATATCAGGTGCACTACTTGAACACAGACTCATCGTATTGCAAGAAGGATAAAGTATCCATCATTTATAGTGTTAGAGAAGTATCGAATACAAGATTACATAGAGTCATACAGGAGAAAATGACCACACCCATTTTCTAAGACCCTGGGAGTCAGGGGCTCAAACAAGATGTCATGTGCACAACTAGACCACAGACCAAGTCTTATGCAATAAGATTTACATTTCTGTCTCTCATACTTTCAGAGGAGTTGCGAGCACAAGAATTGTTTACGGACGGACGCCGGACAAGGGGGTACCGCATAAGCTCGACTACGACCAGTAGAGCTAAAAATGGGTGTCATGTGTAAGAGCCCTACTTTATGTCAAGGCTTAGGACTAAGAAAAATTAAACCCATGTTTTTTTGTGAAACATGAATGCCCTTGTTGTCAGGTATATTGTAGAAAAGTATTTCATACTCTAAGGTCAAGGACTCAATGTAAAAATTCAGGAATTAATGTGAAGGCCTTACCACAAGGGATACACATGTAAAATATGACAGCCCTATCACTTGCAATTCATGTTATGACCAAGGGCAAGGTTAACATGGTTAAAGTTATTCAAAAATTGATCAATATTCAAGGTCAAGGTCACCGGTCACAAGGTCAAAATTTTGGCATTAATAGGAAGACCTTATCAAAAGGAATACATATAAGAAATATGAAAGCCCTATCACTTAAAAGCATAATATTACTTTAGAAAAATAATAGCAAAGTAGGTCAATCTCCAAGTTCAAGGACACAAAGACAACAATTTGGTATCCATGGAAATTGTCACAAGGAAAGCACATGTCTATATATCACTCACCATTCAAAAGTTATGGCCATGGTGTAAGATTTTAAAAAGTTGGTCATTTTCCAAGGTCAAGGTAACAAATTTTGGTAAGCACGAGAAGGTCTTGTTTCAAACAATACATGTACACGTGAAATATGAAAGCATGTAACCATGGTAACTTACCGTTTAAGGTGAATCACAAGGGATACACATGTAAAATATGAAATAAATACAATGTTTTTGTACTTGTATTATTAGATTTACAAAATTATTATAACATGTATATTACATGTAGTATACATGTTATGTTACTGTTACGTATATGCACAACTTACCCTTCAGTGCTATATCAGCATGTTTACTGCAAGAGGCTGTGATACAGTTTCATCTGTCGATCTCACTATTCTTCTATTGATGATGAATTCCTCTACATTATAACACATATTCTCATTTCATACAGGATCACAGTTTCACAAGAAATATATTGTCGATGTACACATTGAATATGTTTTTCGTGTAGAAATATGCACTTGAACAATTTTCTTCATTCTCCTTTCACAAGTGAATTATTTTCACACCATGGTGGCCAACATCATATACGGTAGTACAATTGTAATATTATATTCCACAGTATTTCTTAAACTTTACAAGTACGGCACTAGTAGCACTATAAGAATTCCACTATTCTGATGCACTTTCTTTCATTGGACCTGATGCACACATGCGCATGAAGACTTTTCTCAGAGTATATTCCTTCTTTTGTCTGGCAGTGATGGTTGTAACTGTAAAGAATAAATAAAAGTTAAACATTCTATTGATTTGAAATTCATCCCTTTTAAATAAGTTCAAAACCATTCAAATACTTTTTCCACCAACACTACAGCACTAGGCTACACGCCTACAGAACTGATATTTGATACTGATTATAACTAACACTGACATCAAATTTGTTCGAATTCATGGTGTTTACTTTAATTCAGAAGTTCATGAAGATGTAATGAAAGACAGGAATGGCTTTTATGAACAAATATTTGTGAGATATTCGCTTACACCGATAAATAATCATGAAACTCACTCACACGAAAACATGGAGCACTCCCTGGTCGAGTATTTCTGATAAGAAGAATAATTTAAACTCCCATCATATGTGTTCCACGTGATACATAAATCAATTTAAAAACATACCTTAAGATGAGCCATGTGTCTGTATTCTTGAACAGTTGGTTTAGTTGCATGAAAGAAGCATTTCTACGTGTTCAAATTTCGAACGGAAGTCCACGAGAGCATATTTTAGACGAGACTACTATAAAATTAGAATAGGAACGGACTTTTTTTCCCGTCGTGTGTAAGGTAAAATCTTGACTCGAGATTCTTCCGATTGTATGCATATAATTTGCATAATAAGGTTCGGAACCGTGATATATATAGAATAAATGTCATAATTTGTGTTTTGTTACGGGTATGCAACACAAAGCAAGGAACACGTTACGTCGCCTTACAGTACCGTTGTCAGAAGTATTTAAAGTTCTGCACTTAAAACTGTCCGTTGACATTATGCAACAGGTGAGGATATGTTGGAAACCATCCGTTGTCATGAAAATTATCGACAAAATTTCAGTAAAATCACAAATAAATCATTAGATAACCGGTGATTTCTTTTAAAAAGCCAACGGGGGTAGCCACACGCTTCAGTAATACAATATTACCATGAAATGAATAAAACTCTTTTTATGTTATGAGGAGATCTAATTGGCGATGACCTACTGTCAGCAACGAAAACGGAAATTTGAACAGGAAAACTATCCTGTCTCTTAATTATTTGATTTTATTTACCAATTTTATGTAGAAAATTATCGACAACATTATACGAACAATATATGTGAATGACCGTCTTTTACATTTTATATTTATTGTATACTTTGATTATTTGATAAAGAATGTCCGTTGTTATGACAAGGCAAGAAGATATGGTCCGTTGTCATGACTCTTAACGGTATTTGGGCATGAATGGGGAATTGAATCTTTATTTAGAATCTAAGGCTGAGCAATTAGATTAGCTTGGTTAATTCTTAAAGTATTCAGCTCTCTTTTTTTGTAAAGCTGTAAAGGAGGATATCATATAATTTTCAGGTTACGTGAACATAGATCGTATAGAATAGATTTAGAATTAAAAATATGATTCATGAATTTGAAGAGGTGTAGGATGAGTTCATGAATTTATACATTGATCAATTAAACAATAATTCTTAAAAGGATTTTGAAGTCATATATAGCGTTAAATAAAAAGACATCAAATATCGGTCATTGAAGACATTTTGATAGCCTCAGCCTTTATCACGTAATTGTTCCGAACGTTCTTAACATGAAATCGCTCTTTGATCTAGAATTTTCGCATGCTTTTTTTTCCAGAAACAATAAGATTCTTACCTACATATGGGTTATTAGGCACCGTTTTATCGAAGGGACAAAATGATAATGAATATAAACATATAAAATACTTGTAATAAATGGCCATTATAATTTTGCTTTTTAAATTTAAATTTTAAATAATAATTTAATAATTTCAAATCCATGCTAATATGAGGAAAGTCTAATATACATGTATAGCGGAATATCTCCAAGGGGAAGAAACCTCTTCTATAGCAAATTTTCTTATGAAAAAACTACTGCATTACACCGGTTTATAATACACTTAAAAAGTAAGATACTGTATACATTTACATTTTAGCCTCCATTTATATTTTACCATTTTCATCCATAGCCCAGAAGATATATTTAAGACGGGACGAATAAAATTTAATGTTAAGGATATCTTAACAAAACGGATGATTCGGCGAATTCAATTCTGGGGCAAATCAGTCTCCATTCTAAAGTGGTTGAAAATTAAATTGTGCGTATCGATTGATGAATTTTAATGATTAGTACAGGTATCATAGTATCATTCCATCCATTAAAATATAAAAGCAGACAACGGACATCTGACAACGGACAGAACTTTCGCAACATGGATTGACAACGGACTAATCTTAAAAAGTCCCAAAAAAGTGGCCCAAAATTGAATTCTTCATCATGACACTACCAGAGGAGCATTATATAGACTTGATATTTATCATTAGTATATTTCTGGAATAAGATAACCTGGATATTCAAAGATTTCAAGAAAAAGGAAGAATAACACATGTGCAGGACGTGGTGATCAAAGGACGCTAACTCGATCTCCTCTTTTCAAACTGTATATCAGTACCAGAAAAGCATATGAACCAATAGCTTAGTGTTATGACTACCCCCCATTGAATTTTCGAGTGTATTACTTCTAAAATTTCAACGTTTATTAGAAAATCATACTTTCCACACATGCTCATTGTCACTACAACGGATGGTTTCCTTCATATCCTTACCTGTGGCATAATGTCAACGGACGGTTTTAAGTGCAGAACTTTAAATACTTCTGATAACGGTACTGTAAGGAGACGTAACGTGTTCCTGCCCGTGATTACATGTACTATAAATGCACTTGCTGTTTGTTGCATACCCGTAGCAAAACACAAATTAAGATACTCATTCTCTATATGTCACTATCTTGTGAGTTTGTTTCACTGGGTGAGTGCAGGGTGGTAATGCTGGAGATCATTCCCTTTTCTTTTAACTTAAATACATGTATATAGGGTTTATCTACATAGAAATGAGTAAAGAACACATGTATTGGCAGTTTCTGTCATGGCTTTAATTGTATTATTTCACAATTAATTCACTTTTGTATAAATGTAATTTCAAAGATATGTTATCAATCATTTTCAGTTATGCAATCACTTTTCAATATTCAATCACTTTTCAATATTCAATCACTTTTCAATATTCAATCATTTTTCAATATTCAATCACTTTTCAATATTCAATCACTGTCAATATTCAATCACTTTCAAATATTCAAATTCAACCACTTTTCAATATTCATTCACTTTTCAATGAGTGAACTATACATGTACAATGACATTGTACAGTTCTCATTAAAATTGCATATTTTCAATATTTTCACTTTAAATGCTTGTTTAAGGTCTACGACGACTATTCAAAGTATATGTCGTAGGATATACACAATCAATCACACACAATGAAAACACAATATTGAAGCCCAATTATTGGCCGCAGACACTGGAAGGTAACAGAAACTTTAGCGGGGCTTCAAGCAAAATTGTGTTAAGATTTGGAATTAAAAAGCCATGACGCGCTTCAGATGATTGTGGTCACAAACGTTAACTGGAACCGTTAATAAATCAGTGATGAAGATCGTGATATACCAAACCCAGAGGAAAAACAGAGATGAAAACCCGGTTACTGTTTTGGGAAAAAATACTCTGAAAACTGGGCATGTTATATCACTGCTGTTCTCGGAACACGCACGAAAGTCAAGCCACTAAACTGATGACAATTACTGCAAACGAAATATCCGTAGCCTCGAGCTAAAGTTGTACGGGAGGAGCCTTCCAGGAATCTGTACAGCAGAGTGACGGTTTCAACAGTCCATCCCATGAGAATCAAAGGTGTTGTGTCAACAGGAGTACAACTGAAAAACACAGGGGGAAAGAGACAGCCAAGACGATTCTAACGAGAGCAATGCATATCAAGAAATTGTTTTCATAAACAATACTAGGAATAGGGTACGAGAAGCTAAATGAAACTAGACAATCTTATCACACGTTAATGTAGCTGAGCAAGATAGTCATTTTTAATCATTGAAATGAATTGATAAAATAGACAAATGAGTTAAAGAAGATCTTTACGATAATCTCAATAGCACTCGCAATAGAGCACCAAATTGAGTATCCACGGACCCCTAGCAAGCTAGAGGTGGGACCAGGTGCCAGACACATTTAACCACATCTACAGCTAGGGAGGGAGGGAGAGGAAAACCAATCATGGTTGTATAAGATGTCAGGCATTCCAAGCGGCAAAACAAGTGTCCCTTTCTAACTTTCAATTCTGAATCATTAAAAGTGATCACGTGACTACTAAGTTAGAAAGAGACACAAGAAAAGAGGAATAACTCATGTTTCTATATATAGATACTTGGTGCTTTAATTGTTCTTAAATGTTAAACGTCTTCAAATGATGCTATTGAATTTGAAGACGATAGTCTAATTCCATGTAGATAACGGGACTTATGTTCACATACGTTCGATAAGTCTATATATGAAGTTATAGGGAAAATATTAGGAATTAAGTCAAGTTGTAAGCTTATACAGAAAAAATAACAATACCTATACCTTTGGCTCCTATATGATGAAAATTAGTATGAAGTCGAGAATTAGTTTCGGAAAAAAATATAGGCAGCATTACAGTAATAGTTGCAGCTGCAAAGCAAATTTGAATATATTGAAGTCAATGCTTGAATGCCCATCTCTTACACGTAATAGGTGCAAAGAAATAAGCTTTTAGGTTTCAATTAAGCTCGTTACCCGTGACATTGGATGTCTTTAAGTGTATTTATTACTTCTTTCCAGCTCTGTCGCCTGAAAGAAGCTTTGTTATAGCATTTTATCAATTGGACGTCATACATTTTATTTGGCTATTTCGGAAACTTGTCATTTGATCAAAAAATATTATCGAAATTAAAGGAGGTTAACACTATTCATCCAATGCTATTTTGAACATAGATTTTATTTGGATATGCTACTGAATAGACCCTACAGGAAATTTGGAACCGCGTACTCTCTGTAAAGTAAATTTCTACAAATAAAACCAGAGGGCCCTAGTGAAATGAACTTGTGCGGCTTATGAAAAGCACTTTGTCTGGAAGCATCGCTGATGAGAATTTAATATTAGAAACACGTGTCTGGTGCATATTAGATGGCAACATTTGGGCTAAGCCAATCACAGGCTCTGAAATCGCTTGTCTTATTTGCGAAGAATCTGTGAAGAAACCGTCTTCATGGTCGTCGTGGATTCAGCATCCTACAAAGCCGAATAGAAAAATATGTGGGACTAGCGCGGTTCGAACCCACAGTTTTAGCATGCTATCTGGTATGCTAGCCGGGCACTCTAACCACTACATGTACGCTACCGGGGTAGTTGCCATCTATGCCGGTTAGAAGGTAATTTGAAGTTCCTACATGAATAAGAAGGGGCTTCGCCCACTTCTTATTTATGTAGAAACTTCAAATTACCTTCTAACCTATACATAAATGGGTTTGAAATTTTCTTCAAGATGGTATAAAGTTGGAACCATTGTGCATTATTTCATACACAAAACCAATCAGATTCCAAACATCTTTGATAACTAAAAATTATGAAAAATACTAATAAACTAATACTATACAAACAAAACAATCAACATGTTATGCAAGAGGGAATCCCCAATGCGGATGAGATCAGGTAACCATAGTGAGTAAGCGTATTTTCGTTTTAAGCAGCACATGTCATTTCAGATAAAAATGTCTGTGTTAAATGCTTGTGTTATGAATGTTTTCTTCCCTAGAAGGTCTTTTAACATTGTGCTTAACTACATGTTGGTTTTACTGCAACGTACCAGGTTTATATATTTGAAAAATTGATAAAAACACAAAACCAAATAAAAGAAATAAAATTGTAATAAAAATTTCAAATTGATTGCGCACGTTTCGTGACGTCTCCACGTTTTACTCAATGTTACTATGATTTGGTGTCTTGAATGTTTGCATCGCTAGCTTTATTTTGAAAAGCTACACAACAAATTAAGACTCCCGTGAAACTTGTATGAAATGTGCAACATGTAAATTTCACATGCAAGTTCATGTGAAATTCGTGAAAATTTCACATAAAAGTTCATGTGAAATTCATATAAAATTCACAGAAGATTTATGTGAAAAATATCCATGTTAAATTCACATGAATTTTACTTCACACGAATATGAACTTCATGTCAAAAACTTCACATGGATTTTATGTGAAAAAAAATGTAAATTTCATGTTCGTTTTCATGAACTTTGAATGGATAAAAACCTTGCTTGCTTGCTTCTCTTTTAGTATCTATATGCTCACAAGATGTTGAGATCATTTCATATTAGATTACAGTGAATTCTAGCAGTTCTTTCGGAAAAGTAAAATCATATAACATGTCAAGTTTTCTTACGTCAGATGGCCTCTGACAATACCTAGTTAACTTCTCTGGTATGTAAATTTACAAATCTAAATTCAAAAAATTAAAGAGGGAGCTACTGAAATGATTTTTGGTGTTCCGCTGGAAGCATCACTGATGAGAATTTGATATTCGAAACACGTGTCTGGTGCAAGGAAATTGGTTTGGAATTTTCTTCAAGAAGGTATAGAGTTGGAATTCTTCGACATTATTTCTAGAAAAAAGAGTGCAGTTAATAGTAAAGCGATTATTTAATAGAATGATCAATTCATAGTTTCAAATATTGCGATTTACTTTTTCGTATAATAAAATCATTTTCATACTCTACAGAATCACACACGCAAATCGTAAATATAAGTTCAAATAGCAAATTAAAAGATTAATCTCAATATGAAAATTACATAATTTTGAAATAGAATAACGATTGAATTATTTGCTTATATTTGAAACACATTCATATGCATGTCATTATGTCGTCATGATACAGTGAGAATAATATATATGCGTTATTCGGGACGCTGTTTAACTAAACAAGTGGGAGGGCCATGTGCATGTTACCCGTATAACCACATCAGTTGCTACAAACAAAACACATATGACCGTCGGAATCGGTTTGTGTTAAGTGCTTTGATGTCGTCTTTCATGTTGAATAGTTTGAACTCTTTCTTTTCTATTTGGTATCTGGTTTTTCCCCCTTTTTTCGCATATTGGTATATCGATGTTTTGCTGTAAATGTCGATTCATCGTCTTGTTGGAGATCCCGGGAAACATTCATTTCGTTGAAAAACTATCTAATTTTTGCATTTTTGATAAACATGATAGGATTATTATTCATATCATGATATTTCTTTCGTATTTTGATCGAAGTTCTAAGCAGGTAAAGTGTGATGCATGATCTCGCCGAAACTGAGAAGTTAACCTTATTCATATCATTATTAGGCACTTCTGTTCATGTTTTATCTACTAGTATTGTCTATAAAACGCTCTTCGTTCGAAGTCATAATTTCTTTTCATTCCTTTGAGCAAAGGTGTAATAGCATTGAGGACACTTGAAAACAATATTTGGAAACAACATTTCAAATATCATGATTTTAAAAGTTATTGGAATAATAAGGGTATATTCGTTTGCTGTTCGTACTCGTTCACAGCTGGTACCAGTGGAATCGTTATACAAATGTCTGGTTCGATGCCTGGCAAATCTAACACTCCACCAAAGACCATGGATAGTCCGTGCAATTTTCCATCTACTTCTTGTTGCAATTTGACAACAACGCCGCTATCTCCTGTATTAGCAAATGGTAATTCATCGTCTCCTTCCACAAGGTAAGCACGGATCATACTTTCTCCGAGCGGAAGATTGGCTTCACTTGAGACAATACGTCCTGTAATGAAACCAGTATTAAGTCGACCTTTGTAAACTTTCTGGAACTGAGAGGGCTTTGCCAAATGCAAAGTGAAAGGACGCATGTCACCTTTCATATTTTCATGCATTATCTGACAAAAGCTTTGCCATTCTGCTTTCATTTCTATCACGGATATTCTATTCATTAGAACATCGTGTGGCTGGGACGGGGGCCATATACAAGTTCCAATGACTGATTCATCTTTCCGGACAAATGTTCCACAGGTTGCCAGATGTGGGACTGTTAAAGCTACCGTTTTGTTGTTTTGCCTCGCAAAGGCACCAATCCTACCTCTCCGACCATGTTGACTCTCTATTCTTTGATCATGTTTTAGAGAATGAGTGAATTGTCTCACAGGCTCCTCCGATATGAGCGGAGAACAAGTGACATGGTCAAAGAACACCTCAGCAGATTTCTTCAGAGCTTCTTTTACCTTTTCATTTGAATTCTCCTGAACAAAGATTATGAGTGTTTTGTTGATGTAGACGTGTCCTGCATATCCGAGATTCTTCATTCTGAAACATTTGATAATATAATGTTATTGCTCATTCCTTTTTGTGAATTTCTCTGAAAAATATTTAAATTCTTAGTGAGAATATTTCATTTTTGATATTGGACTGATACTTCTGAAACATGAATAGATTATGGAAAATGAAGATATTTCAGGACATATTTACGTATGAAACTTTTCTTGTAGCTCGGGTGTGACCTCGTTTTGTTTCGTTTCGCTTGACAATATTCTCTTAAGATCTGAAAATGTATCTATCGCCCCAAGAATTGTATTGGCAATCGTTTCCTTTGGTAAATCATTATTCGTGTCGTCAACGACAGTAATTTCTTCCCGTTGGACACGGAGAAGGGTATCCTTCATGGAATCGACAATTCGCTCTATGTTGCATTTGCTATGTTTAATCACAAGGCTGTGTATGCTTTCTGTCGCCGAGTCTGTTGAGTTCACTTCCAAAATGTCACTTTGACCAAATTTTAGAATTTCTTTAACAGTCCTTTTCAATTCCTGACTGTCTAAGGAGTCATCAACAGATGGTGCAAAGAAATGAAATTTCTTCAGTTCCGCTGCTGTATATGTATCTCTGAGAGCCAAAAGCATTTCTTCAACCTGAAGCGAGAATCATCTTTACCAATCTCATTGCTATTATTTATGGGGAATCTAAGCGCTTAATATCTACTATTTAATTAATAGAATTTTCATTAATTTAACTTATTCATTCATTTCACATAATATCTCTTATCGTCGTTTGTCTTTGATGCATTACGAGTATAAAAGCTTCATTTGGTTGCCATAAGACTACCTTATTCTTTTGTTGATGGATAAGTAGAGACTTTTAAACATATAATCAAGGTGTTGGAGAGTTTTTGCAGGTAATCCTGATAATGACACCAACTACAATTCCATACCGGGTCATCCACTATTATCAAATCATCCCTTTATCATATTTTTTGTTGTTGTTATTTTGAAGACCAATATCCTCTGTATCATCTTATGGTACTCTCGTTCACTATGGTATTTTTGGATGTCGTATTATTCATTAAGACTAAAGCTTTGAAGATTATGTATGACTTAGGTAGTGAGAATAGTATTCCCATTTCATTAATACCATGTACATACCATTTTGGTGATTCTTATTTTTCCATTGGCTCTTTCAGTTTCAAGTATGAGGAAAACAAGATGCGAGTCAAGTATAGCTTTCGAGGGAAACTTTTCTGCAGCTAAAGAAGAGATTAAGAATAAAAAGATCAAAGAGGAAACTCTGTTCCTCATTCAAGACCAAATCATTTTCGTTTTACAAGTATAAATACATAAATTTATTTTCAATTGCATTTTAATCATTCATTTGCATTTAAGATCTCTAACGCTGCTGGTGGACTCTTTCAGAGGTTATCATTATCATTTGTCTTATTTTTTAATATTTCTGCATTTACTTGAAATATATTTCAACATATCTGACTTCGGAAATTGGATCCTTATCACTGGCACATGATTCCATAAAAATATCTTTTTCATTCAGTGTGTTGATTGCAAAATTTGAATCGACCACTATGTTTATACTTATGCTAGTGGACTTCTGGTCCAGTAGGATATCGTTCTAATTTCACATTGTTATTAAAGAATTTGAGATTCAAATTATCTGTATCTAACTCTTTGTGAACTACATTTTCAAACTAAGGAGGAGTTCAGAGTTACGCTCTTTAACGGATAATTATGTGGACTTTACTTTTTTTTTAACATCACAGACACGTAAACAATACACAGACAAGTACATTTTTAGTATATAACACAGAACATAGATGAGTATATGTCGACCGACCTGTGGTCCTAGTGAGTCGGCTCGAACCAGCAACCTTTCGGTCACTAGCCCTACGCCTTATCCACTAGACCACGGCGTCGACAATATGTGGACTTTATTATTTTCTTTTCGGCCTCGATAATCTATACATATTCCTGACTATTTTAGAGTATTTTCAAGCTTAAATGATTTTAAATATTTTGCCAATTTTTGTTACACCAAGATAGATGTAAAGATTAATGAGACCTTCTGAACATTAGATTCAGTTTAAAGTAATTTTAAATCTGAGGATCACTGACGAGGGTTAATTACCCGAAACGTGCATGTCTGGTTCATGCTTCAAATGTATCTGTTCTTAAATGATATGCTGTGGATTTGAAGATGTAACATTTCATGTTACATCGTTAACAAACGAGTTCTTTAACTTATACGAATGTCCCACGATGGCTCAGATGTTCACATAAGGAAGTCCTTAGAGCGTGAGGAAACCGGCGTACCGGATAAAAAACTTCAAGAGCCATTGCCGAATCTGGGTTCCGACTAGTATTAGCTTTTAAGAAAAAAGCTTGTCCGGCGTCAGCAATCATTTTTGAGTGGTAAGGAATCATGGTAAGGAATCAATCTCTTTCACGGAAGAGGGCTGGGGTTACTCTGCACATCTTCAGTTATTTCAGTTATACATGTAATTGCAACATCTATTTATAGAAGCATGAATGGAACATTCCTGCATATTAATAAGCGCGCAAAAGAAAGTTTGCACTAAAAGTAGTACTTAGATGCGGGACTGGACAAAACAAAATGAGGAAGAAAACGAACGAATAGTAAGAAGAAATTTATTCATATACAAATCTAAAGATCGTACGACTGAAGTACTGAACCAGATATCGAACTGTTTTGTTCTCAAAGTCGGTCCTGGAACAGCCCGACTAAGATCCTCCAATTAGAAATAAACATGACATTATCTTCGTTTGCAGTCGGCCGTTTCCGTTGACAACTAAGTATCATGCGCATGCTTGCTGCCATTGGAAATGGAAGAAAACTGTGAGATTGCCCGTATGCTACCTCTGCGGAGTATGTACGGATGTAACCAACCCTAAAGTGTCCGGCTTCAGGAAGCCGGACAATAACCGCACTAACCTGGCCTTAAGATCATCCGTTTACTTAACCAAAGCACGATGAAGCGCTATTTATGTATGTACAGTATATGGGTTGTATTGTGGTGTTTGAAAATAAAGATAATGATCTTCTAAATATAAAAATCGATTAGCAAATAAACTAGCATTGATTCTACAAACATATAAGGGTATTACAAGTAAATTTGAAAACGATATGAATATAATGTAGTAGTTTACAGTGACGGAACTAATCGTGTCAAAATTTGGTAGATTGTTTACGTTATGCAAGGGGTCTCAGTACCTCATGATGCCCTAAGTTAGTCAAGGTAAATGCAATGCTTGAGGTGGAGTAGGATTTTGACCATGAACCATCCACAATATATAGTCAGAGCATTGTGTCAAATTTCGAGAAATGTATTTGTGCAAATTTAGTTTTGAACAAAATGGGAATGTTGTAGCAATGTAAACGTCTTCAAATTGAATAGCATCATTTAAGAACAGATAAATTGGCAACGTGGACCAGACATGCAAACAAGCATATATGGTAACCACGTCACTGCTCTAGACGACGAATAATATTTACCACTGTGTTGACCAATTTCAACTTTGGGAATGATAGTCGTCTCACAAGACTGAACGGTTATTTCCCCTTCGAATATCTCCTGTAGGTATTTCACTACGTTAACAGACTCATATCGAACAACAATTATATGGTCTGTAACCATCTTTCTCCACTCCTCAATATGTTCCAGTCTACACGTCTTCTGTAGTGCGCTCAAGCATTTCAGAGATTTCATTCTGAAATAATCGTATGACAACAGACCTTCTGGTGGTTGAAGAAACACCACCCTCTCCGTGATGAATGGCATTTTACCTGAAATGAAAGCAAAAGCTTAATCATTATGTAAGGAATAAACATCTAAGGTACAGTTGCCGAATGTAATGGAGGCCTCAACATCAGCTTATCATTATTGCGCATTTTTTGCAATTCTTAGATCGAATTTGTTTGAATCGGGGACCATCGTTTGAGAGCTTAGAAACTGTTCGGATTAAAATTGTTGCTTGGTAGCCGTTGGAAATCGAAGAGGGGTCAAGAAATCCGTGACAGATCCATGGTAAATTGACAATGAATTATTTCATTGATTTAGAATACATGATAGCATTATTCAAGTGGACATTTGTTTTAAAAGTTGTGCTACTTTGTACACCTTGTTACGCGTATGCCGCAGCTGTGCATCCCTACCCATGATATCAAGTGAAATACGCTAGACCATCGTATATTTTGTATTTCGCAGAATGTACTCTGACTTACGACTCCATGACGGGCCCTGTCTAAACGTCGTTAGAGAAGACAGGGCCCCGACCACCTATCTCTGTGAGTGTCGGTCGGACTCCTCGGCTGATAACATGCATGAGCTCACAAAAGCCGGCAAAGCGTACACCCTCTGTTTTTGTATCCATGTACATATCAATCTGTGTTTTGCTTTTGCCTCTGTGTTGTATGGTCATTTTACAGTGAGGTTATTTTATCTACAATTTTGTGTTCTTCGAGACCTATGGGTAACCGGACAAATGGGAGGGTTGTGCGCACGTAATCTGAATAACTACACCATTTGCTACTGGTGTGGCAGGAAGTACATGTATGAACTCATGGAAAGCATAATAAAAGTACATATAATATTGATGTACAAAATTCATTTTCGTTGTAATGTATAAGTGAAATAGATGAGAGAAAAACGATAATAAAGTCGAGATTCGAGCTATATACATATTACTCTCTTACCAATTGGGCATTAGAATTGCGCTATATATATCTTATATGTCTCGACTTAAAAATTCTAATGCGTCGGAGACGACAGCAAAGTATCATCCAGATAGTCCTTTAACATGATTTGTTTCTTCACTACATTCACATCGTAGGCCGATTATGTTTCCCATACATAATGTGGTAATTGCACTCGACCTGTATGTTGCTAAAACATCACAATTCTCCAGAAAATCAAATACCGTTTGAGGTTCCGTTGCGTGTTATAAGGTATGGAAGCATGTTCCGCGAAAATACCGGTATGCTTTCCTCAACACGAACAAGATGACTTCGTATATAAATGTGCCGTTATCAAGTAACTAGTTGGAATCCATAAATGGTCAGTTGTCAAGTGATAATTTCAATTCCATAATTCATGAAGTTATCAAATGACTAGTTTGAATCCATAATAAATGAGGTTATCAAGCGATTAAATTCAAAAAGATATTATTTAAAATTCCAATCACAAAACCCTTTAAACTGCTAACATTCATCAGTATAATTTTAAAAGAAGATACGGAGCAAATTATACGACGAAAGTTCAAATCTGGCAAGACTAAATTTAAGATTTGGCACTTTGCGACCAAATATGTCATCATAACGCGCCTTCAGTGCATTTTCAACCATACTGTATGCCTACATCGAGCGAATTCTGTTTTACGCTTGAAAGAATTATATGCCTAATGCGTAATTTATGAGAAATACACACCAAAGAAATACCTATCAGTTATTCGGTGTCAAAGTCGAGAAGGCAAGGCAAAATCATTATAATTTACAATGGAACAGTCGCGAGTTCACCCCATAATAAACAGTATTCCGAAGTGAGACCTGGTGCCCAGGGATAGTCAGCGTCTCCAGTTTGCATGCGACACCCGTCGCAACAGTTTAATGAAAACTGGTCAAATTCGGCGATGGTCTCGATATACATGTCTTGTTTCGTGGTGTTTACAGTCATTCAATCGCAATCCAGAATGCCGCTGATCATTCTGGAGAGAGGGATCTCATATGCTTTTATAAGATCCCAAAAGCGACCGAAAAACTTCCTCAATGATGATTTCAGCAATTGTATGATATAACCCTGAACAAGCAGCCAAGTTCAGAAAAAAAAAATAAACATAAGTGATGCATAAATTTGAGATACGTTGACAATGACTGTTTTTGTTGTGTATCGTTGTACGTCAATTAATTTGCTCACTGTTCATACGTAACTTTTGACAGAGACGATACGTAGTTTAAACAAATCATACGTCATCATATTTTGACAAGAACGACGTAATGTACCAAGTATTTTGAATTATAATTCCACTTTTTTTCAACGGTTTCTCGAAGATAAAAATCTTTAACATATTTCGAACAGCCTGACCTCTAACAGCAGATTTGGAACACTTTGTTTTTCTACATTTTAAAATATTATTTTCATAAAGCTTACCTATCATATACCTACAATAACTAATTTATTTGATTAAACTTTAGTAATTTCACAAAATGTCACAAACAAGTAAAACATATATTTATGAGAAATGAGGGGGAATCTTATGGGCTCTTATAGGCTCAAATGTTCGCGTGATGGAGTCCTTGGAGCGGGAGGAAACCGGAGTACCCGAGAAAATTTATTTCTTTGTGAATATCATGAAAAAACAACCAACGCCAAGATATTTTTTCAATAAGACTTGAATGTTATTGAAAGGCTATGAACAATCGGAAAGTTTTAAAATATCAGTGAAGTAGATATATCTATATGAGCCCAATAACAATAAATATATTTTTATAAACGTCCCGTTGGTCGCGTTCGCAACAAAACTCTTCAACACAAATATCGATGACAGGTATAAGAAATTATCGAAAATACATTAAATTTAAAAGAGACAAAATAAAGGAATCGATTCATTTTCAATGGGATTCTTTTACCCTATATGATAGCCATTGCTGTTAAGTTTTCAAAAGAACATAACTTGAATTTAATAACCTTGAGCATTTAATTTGTTTTGAAATTCTCTTAGTGAAAAAGTTGGAACTTTTCCGTATAATTGAACTTGAACGTAAGATCTCAAAAGAAAAATACTTCAAAGGATACGGAAAAGACCAAAAATAAGTTGGCATAGCGCCGAGCACTGTGGAGTAAAAAACCAACAATAGACATAAAACAAAACAACAACAACAAAATACCTAACCAATTAAAAATATTAAAACATGAATAACATAAAGGGAGACGAATGTGCATCCGGGACTCAATTAAGGCAGCCATTCGCTAAACAATACACGTTTGTCCTGATTAATTGCGAAAAAATCTACTTCTTCTCCGATAAACAGAGGTCTTCTAAGACGTAAAGCTGTTGTATAAACAAAATGCCTTCTCACTGTAGGGTGACATCACATACAAGACCGTAAAATGTAGGTAACCAAAAGAAATATAAATGGATATCGAATGCGTACCGAGTGCCAACGGTTTTTAAGAAATTCCTATTGTTGGAATGAAAATGAAATATTTGAAGTATTTGCTATCCAGAACGAAGAATTTTAGTGATATCAGAACTGCTGATTGTTTGCAGAAGAAATAAAGAAATAGGGGATAGAAATGAATTCTTAACTTTGAGAAACACACACATTGATAGATCATTGTACTAACTAAATACTACTTCAAAAAAAAGTATCGCACCTCATGGATTTTCCCATTATTATGTCAATACACATCTTGTTCTGATGAAATATTTTTAAAAATTAACAATCCAATTCAAACTAATCTTTCATGTTTGACGGAAGATTGCATCAGATGTATCTGGTTTCAATTTGACGAAATTTTGTTTTTAATTTGAGCAACGGGTGACTTGAAAAATATTATGTTTTAGGAAAATTTCAAAATTTTTAATGGTATCAAATTATATTTGATTCTTTAATAAATCTGTACGATAATCACTATGTTGCTAAGAGGATATCGTAATTCTTGTACACAAATCAGTAATTGCCAATAATTAATTTCTACAATTCTTTATTGACGAGAGCTTTAAAGAAGTATTGAAAATAAAAAAAAAAAATCCGTAATTTTCAAACTTCTCTGTCTTTTCTGGAAGGGATGCTGTGCCTAATCAAAATTTACATTCAGATTAAGTAATATATTGTCTGTATGGTAAGAAATATCAAAATTCAATATTTCTTCCATACTTTATAGAAACTGGGCACGAAAGTCATACAAGTATACAGTAAAAAGACTTGAAGTGCAAAACTCTTTTTGAGTAGTATTATATTCTTATTTGACTATGTATTTTTATGCGAAAATGTATACCTACCTTTCTTTTAAAGAATGTCTATCGACACGTTGACCATTCACTATGGCTCATCCTTTAGAGGAATGGATTTTAAGTCCTCTAAAAATGTTCCAAAATTAGATAGTAATTTGTCTTTAAATGAGAATTCATTGATTCACATAGAAAATTACGTGAAATCTAAATGGTTTAAATGCTTGCGAAATTATGCATGCACAAGGTTAGGTTGGAAATATATATTGGAAGCATGTTAAAGGTCCTCCTTATAAACATGTTGAATTACCTATAATGAAATTTTAGTGATAGCTTAGACTCGCACTGATATTAATTCTCAACTTGGGTAAATCGCACTCCGTCTTTTTAATGAATAAAGAGAATATAAGGATTTCTCTAACGAGTACACGTTGCAAAAATAAGCCATTCATCCAATGCTCTTTTGGTCATAGATTTTATTTGATTATACAACTGAATAGACCTTACAAGTTGAAGCCGCGAACATTTTACAAGGAAAATACACAAACTTAGAAAAGTAGAGGAAGCTACAGAAAATGGCTGTGCCCGAAAATCATAGATGAGGATTTACTTTCCGAAAAAACGTGTCTGGTGCGTTTAAATTTGGTATAAAATATTGTTCAAGAAGGTATCAGGTTTGAAGAATCTAATTTTAATTTTGGTCTCACTTCGGAATGTTGCTCATTCCGGGATTCGCAACCGTTCCGATGGGAAATCTCACGATTTGGCCTTGCCTTCTCGACTTTGAGATTGAATAACTGTTAGGTACTTCTTTGATGTTTACTGTAATGAAAAGTCAGTGCCTTATCTAATCCTTACCGGTGGTTCTTTAGATCGAAAAAGGCTTTGTCTCCTCACACAATGAATGTTTCATATTTAAAGATAAGTTTATCTTTTCTCTTTTCTCTTATTACCAATTGATTTTATCTTATGAATCAATTGATTAAGAAAACATAGGGGTAACGAGAAACTTGAAATCGATAAAATATTCATTCAAAGAAAGCTTTAAAGTTGTATCTGAATAAAACTTGCTATTCTTTTAAATGTGTTTATCGCCTTTTTGATTTAGAAACAAAGGAGGGGATCTCCAACAACACCAGGTTGCAGCACCCACAGCAAAACCCCAAAACACTCAATACAAAAACACAGAGTAGACAAGCACAGGAAGAGACACAAAAGGGACAAGGAACGTCAACGCACAACACAGAAACATTAAACGCAAAAGACCTAACATAAACCAATGAGACCAATGGGCAATAGGTGCCGACTTAGAGGTTCATTTCACTGTGAAAGCAAAAGAAATGAGAGGAACTCCAGTAACACCCGTTTGCAGCACCCACATCAAAATGCGAAAACACCCCATGCAGAAACACAGAGCAGACATACACCGAAAGAGACAAGTTCGATTGGACGGAGCATACTAGCTTCTGCTGAATTTCAGGTAAAAAAGAGAAACTTTCAACATGACGACATTGCAGTTGTCATAGCATGAGGTGAGGAAATAGGGACAAATAGATGTAAACAACAAGCAAAATCCCATCACATCACTTAAATATGAAGGATAACACTATGGATTTGAATAATTTCCATAGAGTATCATTGAAGAAACAACACGAAATGATGTATTGCAGTACTGAACTGATAATAAAATAAAGGAGGTGATCTCCAACAACACTAGGCAACAGCACCCACAGCAAAACTCCAAAACGCCCAATGCAAAAACACAGAGCAGACGTTAGATGACCACACGCAAACAAGACCGCAAATCACAGGGGCCCAAGCAACACAGATGAATCTCACTACATCCACTTCCTTGCGAATGTTCTCCATCGGATTTCAACTACTCTCCTTGTGGACACGTTATCACTGGTGACCTAATTAGTATAGTCAAGAACGACAAGTTGAGAGAAATGTTAAAAAAGAATAGTATTACAGAGAAAGTATGTCCTTTACATGGAACCAAAATGTCAAAATTATCATGGACTCTTGTGAGGAATATGCAAGACGCTGGGCAAAGAAAGAGGATGTACCGCTCGACACCCTTTCCGAATGGATAAAATCCATCAGAGGGTTACTTTTATTTAGAATTTACCGATTAAAATCAACTATGAACACCAGATTCGAGTCTATATTTAAAGACCCTGACGTTATCACAGAGCTTACCTACCTCCAATGAGTTAAAGATGATCCTGACGATAATCTCAAGAGCACACACAATAGAGCACAAAATTGTGCTTCGACGGACCCTAGCAAGTTAGAGGTGGGATCAGGTGCCCGGGAGGAGTAAGCATCCCCTGTTGGCTAGCCGCACCCGCCGTCGATGTTCATGCACAAAAAAATGAAAACAATATCTAAAATGCATACATTGTCTGAGGTTATGTCTATATAGAAAGTTCTATGGCGACCTTGTCAGGGAAAATATTCAAAACACTTACTGTCAAACCCCTCGCGGGGAACTTTTTTACGAGCTCCACACGGCAAAGGGCATAAGTGTGACACAAATGACCCCTAGCAAGCAAGAGGTGGGATCATGTGCCCGTGAGGAGTAAGTTTACCCTGTTGTCTAGCCGCACCCCCCCCCCCCCCCGTCGATGTTCATGCACAAAAAAATGAAAACAATATCTTAAATGCATACATTGTCTGAGGTAATGTCTATATAGAAAGTGCTATGGCGACCATGTCAGGGAAAATATTCAAAACACTCACTGTTATGTCAAACCCCTCGCGGAGAACTTTTTTACGAGCTCCACACGGCAAAGGGCATAAGTGTGACACAAATGAGTTAAAAATTATCCTGACGATAATCTCAACAGCACACACAATAGAGCACAAAATTGAGCATTGACGGACCCCTAGCAAGCTAGAGGTGGAATCCGGTGCCCGGGAGGAGTAGCATCCCCTGTTGGCTAGCCATACCCGCCGTCGATGTTCATGCACAAAAAATGAAAGCAATATCTAAAATGCATACATTGAAGAACATAATGTCATCACACCAGCGGACAAAGCTTCAAATAATTACACATTTACTTGCAAAAAGTACTATTTCGACAGTCTAGTTAAAGAGTTGGGTTTAAATTCGACATCTGGAAATCCCAATTACACCCCAATAAACCTTTCTGCCTCTGAAATAATAGATAACCATAAATCAGCTCTTGCTTCCTTTGGCTTCGACACAAACAATTTAGATTAAGATTTACCATACTTATACTGCATACCTGAAATGCATAAGAATCCGTACAAACAACGTTTTATCGCTGGTTCCTCAAAATGTTCTACCAAATCTGTATCGATCTTACTCACCACAGTTTTATCTGAAATCAAATCTGGGCTTCAAAAATATTGTTCGACAGTATATTCTCGCAGTGGTATCAACCAGATGTGGATTTTAAAGAATTCGAAGGAACCTTTAGAACATCTTAAATCCACTCATTTTAGAGTCCATTCGATCAAAGCCTTTGATTTTTCGACACTTTACACTACAATTCCACATTCTAAATTGAAAGAAAGACTCGCAAAAATCATAAGTTATGCGTTTACAAGTAAGAACGGTAATCGCAAATACAAATTTATTGTTGTTAACTATGACAAAACCTACTTTGTAAAATAAAAGTCAGATTCTGAAAATAAGTGTACTGAAACAGATATTATTCAGATGTTAAACTTTCTGATCGACAACATTTTTGTGGTGTTTGGAGGAAAGGTCTTCCAGCAAATTGTCGGAATTCCAATGGGAACCAATTGTGCCCCACTCCTTGCCGACATTTTCCTGTACTCGTACGAAGCTGAATTCATTCAATCTTTGGTCTCTGAAGGGAAAAGATACTTAATTTCTGACTTCAACACCACTTACACATACATAGACGATGTGTTGTCCATCAATAATCCAAACTTCGCGGATTACCTGAGCAGTATCTATCCTTGGGAGCTTGAAGTCAACGAAACTACAGAGACAAATAATTCAGCATCCTTTTTGGACATAATGTTGTCCTACGACACTGATGGTCACATGAACACCTCACTCTTTGACAAACGTGGCGACTTCAATTTCAGCATTACAAACTTTCCTTTTCTGAGTAGCAACATCCATTCATCGCCTGCTTATGGCGTGTTCATATCTCAGTTGCTACGCTATGCCAGAGCAAATACCAAATATACGGATTTTGTTCTGAGAGCTGGGCGTCTTTCAGATAAGCTTCTCAGTCAGGGATATGTTTGTGACCGACTAACATCGTCACTGAAGAAGTTCTACGGTCGATATGGGGAACTCGTCATACACTATGATGTCCCACTCTCCAGAATGGTGGATGATATTCTGTCATAGACCATTTGAACCATTCAACCAAAGATTGTACTCTATGTCTTCCGAAATGGAAGTAACCGGATGTGACAGTTCTACCGAATTGAAGCGGCGGATGTTGCATGCAAGCAGGAGATGCTTACTCTTCCTGGGCACCTGGTCTCACTCCCATATTGGGAGTTCGCTTCTTTTCATATGGTGAAGGTTTTTGTTTGTTTGCTTTAGTTCCTGATTTATCCTGATTTTGTATGCCTTCGGGTTCTGATTTTCTGAATTATCGATTTTGTGCTGTATACAGGGATGTGGTCATTATCCATATTTGTCATTTAAATTGATATAAAAAGAGGGCGTACGTTATACAGTCCGTGCTCTGACGGTTGTAGCGAGCTTATGTATGTTATCACCTGAGGAGTTCGACTGACATTCAGAAAAGACATGTGTCAGGCCCGTCTCTTCTCTAAAGAGGCTTGGACAGGGCCCGTCATGGAGTCCCTTCGTCACAGTCAGTCAGAGTGTAAGTGTTAAGAATGCGCTGTTACAAGACTGTAGATTGGTCAAGTACCAAGCCTAGTGTCCGTCTGGTCATATTAGGATCATATCCTCGATATTAAAGGCGTTTGATGATTCTGACACATTTTCGATGGATGTGCTATCTACCGTCTACATTTGATCCTTCTTATTTTGTTAATTATGTCACCATAAAATGTAGGTTGTGAAACTCCCAAAGTAATATACTTTCTTGTTTGTATGGGGTGCAACACAGATGAATATGTAAATGGATATAAAAAGAGGGCGTACGTAATACAATCCGTGCTCTGCCACCGCGAGATCATGCATGTTATCACCCGAGGAGTCCGACTGACATTCAGAGAGGACAGGTTGTCGGGGCCCTGTCTTCTCTAAAGAGGTTTGGACAGGGTCCGTCATGGAATCCCGTCGTCACAGTCAGTCATAGTGCAAGTTTTAAGAATGCGTTGGTACAAGACTGTAGATTGGTCAAGCACTTAGCCCAGTGTCCGTCTGGTGACATTAGGATCATATCCACGGTATAAAAGGCGTTTGATGATTCTGAAGCATTTTCGATAGTTATGTTGTCTATCTATGGTCCTTCTTATTTTGTTAATTATGCCACCATAAAATGCAGGTTGTGAAATACCCAAAGTAATTTACTCTGTTGCCTGTATTGTTTCGAATTTCAAAAGAAGTTGAAAATAATTTTTGTAAACTTTCCAGAAAGTCTTTACTAGTTTGTGAAAGCGGAAACCTTGTCCTAAAAGTTTCTTGGTAATTTGTAAATTTCTACTATGAAAATCCAAAACATCAGTACATGCTCTAGCAAACAGGATGAACTGTCAAATGTAGATACCATAGGACGGTAATATAGGAACATCACCGTCAAGCCAGGGAAAATTTACTATATTGAATCCAAAATCATCTCTTTTGTCATACACACTTGTATGAATCTCTCCATTCATGTTAAACGTATTAAAATTGAATAGCATCACTTAAGAACAGATCAATTGGCAGCATGGATCAGAAATGCACGTTTCGGGTACCTAACCCTCGTCAGTGATTCTCAAATCCAAACAATGTAATTTGCAAAAAAGTGTGAAAGTTACTATGTCGAAAAAACGTACCGAAAGACGTAGCAGGATAGGTGTTTTTTTATATATTGTTTTCTTTTTCGTGCGTGAACATCGACGGCGGGTGCGGCTAGCCAACAGGGGATGCATGTGGATGCGTGTGGAGCTCGTAAAAAAGTTGCCCGCGAGGGGTTTGACAGTAAGTGTTTTGAATATTTTCCCTGACATTGTCGCCATAGTACTTTCTATATAGACATAAACTCATACAGTGCATGTATTTTATACATTGTTTTCATTTTCGTGCGTGAACATCGACGGCGGGTGCGGCTAGCCAACAGGGGATGCTTACTCCTCCCGGGCACTTATCCCAATTCTAGCTTGCTTGGAATCCATCCATGCTCAAGTTGGTGCTCTATTATGAGTGTTGTTGAGATTATCGTCAGGATCTTCTTTAACTCATTTTTGCAGTGGGTGTTCTAGGGTTATGCCTTTAGTACTGCAACAGTGTGTTGTTGGAGATCCCCTCCTTTATCTTATTTTTGGTTCCTTTGACAAACCTCTTCTTGTTTGGTATGCTTAGTTAACGTAGTTTTCAGGTGAGCGATTGTTGCCCTCTTGGGCTTCTTGTTTTTAGATGGATTTGATAACTATGTGGCGCCGTTTTAATATTTTTTCCTTATTTTTATGCCTCCGTAATCGAAGATTCGGGGACATATAGTTTTTGGTCTGTCCGTCTGTCTGGTCTGTCTGTCTGTCTGTTTGTCTGTTTGTCCGCAAAAACTTTAACCTTGGCCATAACTTTTGAATGATAAGTGATAGGGCTTTCATATTTACATGTGTATTCCTTGTGACAAGACCTTTCCATGGATATCAAAATTTATTACCTTGACCTTGGAGTTTGAACTTTTTTTGAAAAACTTAAACCTTGGCCATAACGTTCGAATTGTTAGTGATAGGGCTTTCATATTTCACATGTGCATTCCTTGTGACAAGACCTTTCCATGGATACCAAAATTTCTGACCTTGTGACCTTGACCTTGGAGTTTGACCTAATTTTGAAAATCGTAAACCTTGGGCATAATTTTCGAATGATAAGTGATAGGGCTTTCATATTTCACATGTGCATTCCTTGTGACAAGACCTTTAAAGAAGTCCTCTACTCGTGGGTATTTTCACTTACATATACTTCGACAAACTCAAATTACAAAGTATTGGTAGTTCCATAAAAATATATTGTCTCGTTTATCCATGAAACAGCGATTTATAGGCCCATATCAACAAGCTAGCGATTTAACACAGAACTAGTCTGCAACTTCCGCCGAAATTGAAATTACAAATTCGTGACGTCAGATGTGTATACACTACACATTCACACGATGACGTAATGTGAAATATAGTACATGTGTCTCTTTGTTTATATAGTACATTTATAATTATTTTTCGGTTTAACCATTTTCAAAGTAAATTAGACATCAGTGATTTTTTAAAAAAAAAGACCTGTACAATTTCATTGTCGGATACATCCAGGTGGAGTGGGGGGGGGATTCTTTCCCATTCCTGGTAAGACTTACATGAACACGGAAAATATTAAATATGAAGGGAGGGTTAGAGATCGAAATTTTATAGGATATGAAATCCTAAGCAAAGCCTTTCCTAGCTGTCTAGATGGGATCTCAAATTGATCTTCTAATCAGCTTATAAATAGCTAGGATTGAGGGGGGGGGGGGCGCAATTGTATTAGGAAGAGGGTGAAAAATGAAAAATTAATGTCATTAATTGACGAAACATTTTTTAGCCGTTTCAGATAATATGAAATTTATTTTCTGAAGTTATATTAAGTCTTGAAGGTGAAAAAAATTAAAGGATTAGGGTCGACAAAAAAATAAAATGATATGGCCTGGAAAGTTGTCTGTTAGCTACGTTTAGGATTTCAGGGAAAAAATTAACTTTCTTGAAATTCAATACCGGGAGAAGTGATCATGTAATGTATATCGAATAAAATGAAAGGAGCTGTTAAGATAAGGGCCAGATTTAGCCCTGAAAGCACTCATTTATTTCTCGGGCGTTGTCCTTCCACTTAAGATAAAAATTAGTCAGGATAAAAATATAAAGTATTATAAGATTCCTAATAGGTATTTTATGTAAATAAATTAGGTGAAAGATGTTATGATTACGAGTTGAAGAGGTAGGGGAACAGACGACGGAAAACGTCGAATATCGAACGAAAATGCACAAAAAATGCATTATTTTAAAAAAAATTTATGTTTATTATACTTCTGTTACCTTTTCAAGTCTAAATTGGATAAGAGAAACTAACTATGAGGTTATTATATCAATATAATCGTCAAACTCTGCAATCCGGAAACTGAAAAACGGTTTTATTTCGTTCTTCTCGGCCATTTATGTAGGTTTCTGGCGCGAAATACACACGGTGTAGAAATAGACAACTTTCTTGTTTATTTCCTTCTAAACGGTTAAATATTTTATCAGAACACACTCTGAATATATTGTTCCATGATAGAAAATGAAAAAAAAAATCAATGATAACCTATTTTATCGCTCTAGAGACACATTTAAAAATAGTCATCCATCCCCCCTTTTTTCGTTTTTCGCCTGTGGGACATTGTTCCCCCCTTGCTTCAGAACCCCACTTGGTCAGAAAATGTGTTTTATTGATATACACCTTCGGTGAAAGTGGCATTGTAAAGCGAGGGGGGAACGATGTTGTATAAAAATTTTCCGTTTTCCATTGATTTCTATGTAAAAACGCTTATTTTAACCCAAATATCGGTCTTATTTTGAATAAATTATCCCATCTGATAGCAGATTCATATGTGGACCAAGTTACTTGACATTTCTACCGGAAAAAAATCTTAAATTATGCATTTTGAAATTTCGACTTTTCAGGGCAGATTTTACGCCTTATCTTAACAGCTCCTTCTAATCTTTTCAGAATTAAACGGAAAGTAACGAGCGTTCTTCGTCATAATTAAGTGAACGAGTATCTCAGTACGAGAGAGAGAGAGAGAAAGATGTTCATTTCCGAGGTACAATACAAGAATTCAAGACGGACTTAATTTATTAATAATACTATCTTCGCTCCAAAAGAATATGATCAAAGTGTTGCCCAGAACAATAAGAATATAGATATCCGGAATACAATTGATATGGTATCTTGTTTATGATTACCAATTATATTTTTTTCCCGAAATTCAGTCGCGACTCCTTCTGCAGTTAAAATTTACGTCCCCACCCCAATCTATCGAAAGTTTTGTAAACATGTAACAGGTTATGCTCTGCATATTGAAATCTGAAGTTCTTGCGTATTTCGATGTTCCACACGGATCCGTTTTAAACCAGGTTTCGTCTTAAGCATGTCATAGACGGAGCGTAGTACTTAGGACACCGTTCATTAATAATTCTCTTAAAAGGGGAAATAAGTCGAACTCATCAGTTGGACAATTTCCAGGGCAGGGAAGGCCATGCGACATAGTCCCAAACCGATAAAAAGTGGCACGTTAAATCGGCAACTCGCTGCGCCCTAGTGCACATTATTCTACGGTGACCGTGTCCATTTTCGGCTTTTAAATCAATCTCTCGTATTTACGTTGTTACGTAGGCATCTGCTCATCCGAGAGGTTCTTTTCTATTATGATACAACATTGATTTTTCTCCAACATGCTCTGCGCCTTATTTAAATCTCCAACGTCCACTTGTATTACACACTTCTGACGTACTTCCGGTGTGTACAGCTATTTTGAGAAATTGGAAAAGGTGGTAAAATATAAATTGGTCTATATCAGCTCTGAAAGAGATTACATAATGGGGAAATTTCTTGTTGGAATTTACTTTGATATGAACTGTAATATACATGAAAATCTCCACGACTAGAGAACTTCTTTAAATGGATATCAAAATTTTTGACCTTGTGACCTTGACCTTGGAGTTTGACCTACATTTGAAAAACATTAACCTTGGCCATAACTTTGGAATGGTAAGTAATAAGGCTTTCATATTTCACATATGTATTCCTTGTGACAAGACCTATCCATGGATAGCAAAATTTTTGACCTTGTGACCTTGACCTTGGAATTTGACCTACATTTGAAAAACGTTAACCTTGGTCATAACTTTGGAATGGTAAGTGATAGGGCTTTCATATTTCACACGTGCATTCCTTGTGACAAGACCTTTCCATGGATACCAACTGTTTTTAACCTTGTTTGACCTTGGAGTTTGAGCTACTTTTGGAAAACTTTTAACTTGGCCATACCTTTTGAATGGTAAGTGACATGGCTTTAATATTTCACATGTGTAATCTTGCGACAAGTCCTTTCAATGAATATCAAAATTTTTGACTTTATGACCTTGACCTTAGAGTTTGGCCTACTTTCGAAAAACTTTAACCTTGGCCATAACTCCTGAACGGTAAAGGATAGGGCTTTCATATTTCACATGTGTTTTCCTTGTGACGAGACCTTTCCATGGATACCAAAATTATTTACCTCTTGAACTTGACCTTGCGTTTGACCAAATTTCGAACTTTTGAATGCTAATGCTAACTCAAAATGAGAAACTACTTTTAAGCTGTTTTACTGTCAAAGATGACAACGGGGGCATTTGTGTTTCACAAACACAGGTGTATTTGATATCACAAATTCCGTCATATTTTTTTTTATATCAAAAATCTATTTTTTGATATCACAATGTCTATTTTGTGATATCCAATAATCGAATTTTTGATATCACATTTGAATTTGTGATATCACAAATTTGAATTTGTGATATCACAAATTTGAATTTGTGATATCACAAATTTGAATTTGTGACATCACAAATACAATTTTGTGAAATTTGTTTATATCACAAAATATGTCGGAATTGTTATATCAAAAAATCGAATTTGTGATATCAAAAAATCGAATTCGTGATATCACAAATTCAATTCTTTGATATCAAAAAATAGGGAAGAAATAGTAAAACGGCTAATACAAATTGATTTTTTGATATAAAAAATCCATTATTTGATATCAATAAATAGAATTTGTGATATCATAATATCGATTTTTTGATATAACTAATTCCGTCATATTTTGTGATATCACAAAATCGATTTTTTTATATCACAAATTCGAATTTATGATATCACAAATTCGATTATTTGATGTAAAGAAATATGACGGAATTTGTAATTTTTATATCACAACATCTTATCGAATTTTTGATATCACAAATTCGATTTTTTGATATCAAATAATCGATTTTGCGATATCAAAAATTGAATTTTTGATATCATAAAATATTTCATGATATCAAAAAATAAATTTGTGGTATCAAAAAATAGGAAACATATAGTAAAAAGGTGCCCCATAGACAACTCCATTAAATATTTACAAGTGATTTGTAACAGTATATTTAAAGCTTTTGTAAGCATCTAGTGTTATTTATGAGATCCCCTCCTTTCTTTTATGTTTACTTCCTTACTTCATGTATGCAGCACAAATTACATAATTTACCCTACAATGCATGTGAATTTATCTTTACCTTCAGTCATAAATGCAGTTTATATGAAATCTTATTGACAAAACAAAAGTAGAAATCTTTCTGTGTGAATAAAAGGGAATGTACACAAGCAGCCATCCGTGACAGTAAGTGTTAATTTCGGTAAAGTTATCTTTGATTGCAAAGAAAGATTTTCTTAATTCTTTAATATGATTTAGAAATGAAATTGTGAAGGGGTTTTCTGGCTCAGTGTTTTGGTAGGTTTGTTCATGAAAAAGTTTGATACCAAGTTTCTAAATAAGCTGACGGGCAACCGATTGACCATTGGTCTCGTTGGTTTATTGTAGTATTTTGGGTTTGATGTTCCTTTATGTTTGATGTTTCTTATGGCGTGTTCATATCTCAATTGATACGCTATGCCAGAGCAAGTACCAAATATACGGATTTTGTTCTGAGATCTAGGCGTCTTTCATAAAAGCTTCTTGATAAGTCAGGGATATGTTTGTGACCGACTTACATCGTCACTGAGGAAGTTCTACGGTCAATATGGGGAACTCGTCATACAGTATGATGTCCCACTCTCCAGAATTGTGGATGTTATTCTGTCATAGACCATTTGAGCCATCCAACCAAAGATTGTACTCTATGTCTTCCGAAATGGAAGTAACCGGATGTGACAGTTCTACCGAATTGAAGCGGTGGGTGTTGCATGCAAGCAGGAGATGCTTACTCCTCCTGGGCACCTGGTCTCACTCCCATGTCGGGAGTTCGCTTCTTTTCATGTGGTGGAGGTTTTTGTTTGTTTGCTTTGGTACCTGTTTTATCCTGATTTTGTATGCCCTCGGTTTCTGATTTTCTGAATTGTCGATTTTGTGCTGTATACAGAAATATGGTCATTATCCATATTTGTCGCTTGTCCCTTTTGTGGCTCTTGCTGTGCGTGTCTGCGCTGTACTTTTTGCATGGGATGTTTGCTGCGGGTACTATAATCGAGTGTTGTTTGAGATCCCCTCCTATATTTAAAAAAAAACCATGTAATTTTTCATGATAATTGCGGTTTGGGAGGCAAATACATTCGTTCTTTTCCCACATTATAAAGTCAAGGGAAAACAGTTTCTATATTGTGACCTTATGGTAAATTCTGAAAAAAAATACAAAATAATTTCTCACGCGAAAAGAAAAGTATGACAAACAGACGGAGACAATGACACACTTTCATAGAAACACGAAGGACAAATTAATCTAATAAGTGATCTCCAGAGTTTTAATGCATTGTAGGTGGCACCTTCCTAACTATTCAGTTAAAAAATATTCAAATATTACATGTAGTATATAAAAGTAAACAGGACTAAAATTAAGCTTACAGCTCATTTTAATTTCTCTCTTCGTGTTATTTATTATTTAAAAGTAAGGGACAGTTTCGCTCTTCCCTGCGGTATAAGCTAGGAAAAAAATACCAAAAATTATTGTAAGCAGATAAAAACATATATATAAGAAAGAGAAGACAAAAATCTCCAAAAATGGAATGAAATCAAAGAAGATAATGGAGGCAATCTATATGAGGATTTTGTTGCAACATCCAAAGCAAAGCATCGAAATGCCCAAATTCAAGATCCTGTCTATGTAAATTGTTATTAAAAGAAGTAGGTATATGGAAAACGGTCAGTAGCTCACGATAAATCACCCAAGACGTCAGATCTAACAATAGTTTGTAAGAAAATGCTTAAATACTTCCATTATAATGTAGTTTTATTTTTAAAATATTTA
Organism: Pinctada imbricata; assembly: GCA_033119305.1. NCBI lineage: Eukaryota > Metazoa > Mollusca > Bivalvia > Pterioida > Pteriidae > Pinctada > Pinctada imbricata. Next base: position 43,135,534 of record VSWD01000006.1, read on the forward strand.
TTCGCATTTATCAATAAAATAGTAAGCGGATGGGGAGCACCACAATATCTCAAAGATTTATGAGTCCCTTATTCATAATTCAGTATATAAGAAATCAAAACGATTTCAAGAATGGTTCTTTTTTTAAGTGGAATGACTATCCTTCAAAATTAAGAGAGGGGGATTTGATAAAAAAAAAAGAAAGGAGGGGATCTCCCATAACACTCGGTTGCAACACCCAAAACAAAACACTAATACACCCATGCAATAACGCAGAAGAGACATACACAACAAGAATCACAAAAAGAAAAAGGAACACCAAAATAAGAACATTTAACACATAAGACTACATACAAAGCAATGGGTAATCGAAACCGACTTAGTACGGCCACGTCGGTAGCAAACGGTATGGTTATCTGGATTACGTGCGCATAATCCTCCCACTTATCTAAATAAAATTTGCCGAGGTAGCAGCAGATCATAAAATGTTTTACAGCACATATATTAACATTATATAACTTAATTTTATTAATGATCAAATAATGTTTACTTAGATACTGTAAAAGTAGATTCCTTCGCACGTACTTTCTTTCGATGTTTTATAAAAGTAAACCCTTTCAATTGTACAAGGTTTGTAAACCCGCTCCTGATGCTATTCATGCAATTATGCATTTGGTATTATTATTATTCACTGAGACAAACTTTCGCTGTATGAGGCTGTCCGCGTAAAAAGCGAAGGTTAATAACCAGTGAATGATTCTACGTATACAGTATGGACTTTTCAAGGGGGAAATGATAACAATCGATACATGTTCACACTTTATGAAGAAAGGGTTTTAAATTAAAAATTAAAACATGTATTTCAGATGGAAAATAGACGCAGGGCTCTATTTGAAATGATCTATGAAAAAGAATGCGTGATGCAAGAAACCATCGAGGATTTACATGACATTGAGGAAAATGTCAGGAAAATATTGCGACAACTTCTAGATAAGCTACAAAAGGAAGATCCCTCCTTCAGGGTAAAAGAAATAGTTCCCACTGGAAGCTTCTATGAAGGAACAAAGGTCCGCGTACCAGATGAATTCGACTACATGATTGTTTTAGATCCATGTGCTTTCTCAACGTCCTTAAAATTAGGTTCTGGATGTGAATCATCGCCATGGTTTAAACATATAGAATTAGAAGGGTCGAAATCAGCCAGGGGATTCTTGCTTTACGATAATCACGTTCGAAAACCTGTCGTAGTTGAAGGCGACTTTTGGAAACGTGTTGGACAAATAGTTAGGTCTTGTCCGATAACTCTTCAAACTAGATATGGGAAAATTGTCACAAAGGAGGTGACGGATCATAAATTGTTTCTAGACTATAGTCAAGAAAATAGACGGCAAAACACTGTACAAGAGTATCATGGCAGACATTTAGCACTGATAAGTATCAATCGAAAAGAAATTGGAGTGGATATGATGCTGGCTTTTGAGCACCCTCAGCCGGAATCGGTACTGGCGCACACATATTTTCCAAAGGCTTACAGAGAGATGCTGTCGGGGTTTGGGTGTCATCTTGTCACCAAGTCATGTCATAGCACTATAAAAGAAAATGAGGGGACAACGTACCTCTCATATCGTTGCAGATGTTGGTTCATATCATTCGCAAAAATGGAGACAGAAATGATGAGGAGACTTGACAACATACACAAGAAGTGTTTCAAGATTCTTAAAGCTTTACTCATTGGAGATGCTTCATATCCTGGAAAATGCATGAATCTCTCCTCCTATGTTTTGAAAACTGCCGTGTTATTTCACGTATTCGGCGAAAATCCGTGTTTGGAAACACTAAGATTTGAGTCTTGTATTTCTCAAATCTTGCAGTATCTGAAAAAGGGTTTTGAGAACATCAATATGCCGTGTTTCTTTGCTAGAGACATGAATGTGTGGGGTCGAGTTGTCGTAGCGCCTGTTCTTGAAAATGATTATGGGTATGGAATTGATGTTCCTACAGTGTACTCAATGTTGTGGGTAGAGTTTTGGCGACGTGTCATGATGGTGGTAGAGGATTTATTGGATGACAAACCAGACTCAAAAGCTCAGAACTGGCCCGCTCTATTAGACGAGCTAGCACATTTTAGAGCACTTGTCTCATTTCTGCTTCAAGAATATTTCAGATCAAAGCAAGACAAAAGCAGGGGAGTTATAGGTCCAGGTGCAGGATCTATTCATCCTTTCAACCACATTCCACCAAAGATAGCATCTATCTTTCCACAATACATTGAGGATTGGAAGAAAATAGTTACCTCAAGAAAGTTCGATTTAAAGAGACTTGTTGATATAGCCGATCAGGGTCAAGAAAAAACGCTGTACAAGAGGAAACCCTAAGTACCTTTTTATCAACTTGGAAATCTTCTTTAAACTGTTTTGTATGGGTTTTTTTTTTAGATTTAGGCTAAAAATATAGATTCTAATGTTATGAAAGGTTGGGATTACTCATATGTTTGACAAATTAAAGCTTGATGCATGAAATAATCTTGGAACTGATTCGTATGATATTGCAAAAAATATTATCAATTTCGGATTAGACCGCATTTCATTAAATCTTCTGAAATATTCGCCTCATATTTAGTCATTGGTATCCATAAAATTCGACATGATTTTTTACAAAAATGAATTTAGAAAGGAGTCACCCAGCCTCCATCCTAGCATCCTTAGCTACTCATACCAACTTAGCCAATCGTGAACTTGATACAACCAGCAAGAAAGGCCAACAATATTTACAGGTCAGACAATGTCAACGAAAAGAAGGGAGGAGATCTCCAACAAGACCCCGTTGCAGCATCAACAGAAAAACACCAAAACATCCGATGCAAAAACACAAAAGACGAGTACAGCACGAGACGGAAAAGAGACACAAGACATTTAAACATCAAACACAAAAGACTACACATAAACCGACGAGACCAATGGGTAACCGGTGCCGACTTTGGACGGCCATCTGTCACGTAAGTAGCAAATGGTGTGGTTATCCTGGATTACGTGCGCACAACCCTCTCACTTCTCCAATTACCCAGAGGTCTCGAAGAACGTACAATTGTGGTGTAAAACAACCTCCTCACTGTAAGATGACATCACACAAACAAGACCGCGAAACGAAGAGGCCCCAGAGACACAGATGAATATGTAAATTGATATAAAAAGAGGGCATGCGTAATACAGTCCGTGCTCTGCCGGCTGTAGTGAGCTCATGTATGTAATCACCCGAGGAGTCCGACTGACATTCAGAGAGGACAGGTGGTCGGGGCCCTGTCTTCTCTAATGAGGTTTGGACAGGGCCCGTCATGGAGTCCCGTCGTCACAGTCAGTCAGAGTGCAAGTCTCAAGGATGCGCTTGTACAAGAACGTACAATAGTCTTGTTGGAGATCTCCTCCCTTCTTTGTACAAGACTGTAGATTGGTCAAGTACCAAGCCTAGTGTCCGTCTGGTGACATTAGGATCATATCCACGGTATAAAAGGCGTTTGATGATTCTGACGCATTTTCGATGGTTATGCTGCCTACCTTTGATCCTTTTTATTTTGTTTATCATATCACCATAAAAGACAGGTTGTGTAATACCAATAGCAATGTACTCTGTTGCATGTATAGATCCGAATTTTAAAAGAAGTTGACTGTAATTTTTGTAAAATTTCCAGAAAGTCTTTACTAGTTTATGAAAGCGGAAACCTTGACCTAAAAGTTTTTTTTGGTAATTTCTACTGTGAAAATCCAAAATATCAGTACATGCTCTAGCGTACCGGATGAGCTGTGATATGTAAATGCCGTATGACGGTAATCTTGGAACATCACCGTCAAGCCAAGGAAAATTTACTATGTTGAATCCATATCATTCCTTCTGTCATATACACTTGTATGAATCTTTCCGTTTACAATTTTGATATTTAGGTCCAAAAAGGGTGTTTCTGTATTTGAAAGGTTTGCCTTGTTAAGGGTTAATTCTTGTGGATAAATTTCATTCTTATATAATTCAAAAGCAGGATTGTCAATGGTTAGAATATCATCCAGATACCTAGAAGTATTATTGAAACATTTCAGCTCATCAAATTTTTTTTGCTTTTGAAGATTTTGGATAAATTCTTTCTCATAAGTGTATAAAAATAAATCTGCAACAAGAGGCGCACAGTTAGTACCCATAGGAATTCCTACAACCTGCTTGTATAGATCCTCACCAAATCTAACATAAATATTGTCCAAGAGGAAGGACAAGGCATTACACAGGTCACTACATGTCCATGATTTGTATGATTTGTAGTCTGTCGAGGAAAAGAAACCCTTCGATTCAGATGTACAAATGTAAGTTTTTCGCTCTCGATCAAAACACCATTTAATGAGATTAGATAATCGATCATTAATTTTGTCATGAGGAAGTGTGGTGTACATATTAGAGAAGTCGTATGAAGAAATCGTATTGGCTTGGAAATTTCCAGATTTCATTCTTTCAATCACATCCCCTGAATTCTTAATAGACCAAAATAAATTTACATCGTTCCTGTTTAGAACCAATTCACAATATCTAGTTACGTGTTCTTTAATAGCAGTAAGTGCTGACGTCAGATTTCTAGACAAAATTGTAGTTGAGCAGTTACAAGAATTAGCAATAAATCGAAATTTGTAAGGAGACTTGTGCAGTTTCGGTATGCAATAAAGTGTTTGGAGATCCAATTTAGAAATAGAGATATTGAATGAAGACAGTTCACTGTTATGCTTGCCTAAAATGTTAGATGCACTTTCATTGCTTTTGATACATGTATTAGTCGACGAAAGTTCCGAAATCAAAGTTGTAACGTTTTCAAATGATAATGGTGTTGTTGGCTGCTTTATCAGCTGGTGCAAAGACATATTTTTCATGTAATTTACTTAGTTTGGATTTGAAATATCTTTCTGATTTGGAATGTGGATTTTGAAAAAGAGGAGGGTTTTTATGGAAGTTATCTATTCGAATATCCGTTATATCTAAAATGAGGTTTTTCCAGTCATTCAGAGCATGCGGTTCGACTCCTTCTGTAAGTACAGTCTGAGTCCCTACAATGAGACGATGTCTCAAACTATCTCATTTTCGTATTCAAGAACAGAGTATATATAAATCAAATATATTATTAAATATAACATATCCTAATTCACAATATGTTCATGTAATACGCAGTTTAACAATTGTAGAAGTATTGTATTCAAAGATTGATATCAAGAATATAGAAGTGTGTAGGAAACAAAGAAGTCTTTATTACATAATAAGAAGTGATAAACTGCAATTTTTAAAAGAATATCTCCCACAAGACCACGTTACAGTGACCTGGCTAGAGCGGAACACACACGCACAAGAAAGAAGCAAACAACAGGTACAACACTTTTCAATAAGCCCTTCTCACATAACTGCGGTCCAGTTGTTTTGGACGGCGAATTAAATTCCCTATTTTTTTTATCACTGAAATGACCTTTTTAACAAGAATTGAAATCAAAACCAACATTGACGAGGTGTAACGTTCTATGAAGTTATAACATTTGTCCCGTGGAGAGATAATTTTTAATGTATATTTATAGAAAAATGTGTCATTTCTTAATTATGTACAAATAATCTTCACACTTTTCCAAATACACAGAAGAAGGGAGGGGATCTCCGACAAGACCATGTTGCAGCACCAACAGCAAAACACCAAAACAACCGATGCAAAGGGTCTGCTCACCAGTTTCTCTTACCCGGTCACGCGGCGCAGAAATATTTTGCAATCATACATAATTTAACGTCATCTCATTTTATTTCTATATATTTCACATTATTATACTTTATATCAATCTATTCGTTAAATCTACAGCTTTTATAGGATACTAGTCTCATGTTAAGATTGCTTTACATAAGAAATACCACACATGTTTGCTAAAAAAGGTCTAGAAAATTGGCCTAAAATTCATGGTATTTGCCATTTTTCTGTGTTTTACACCACAATTGTACGTTCTTCGAGACCTCTGGGTAATCGGAATAGTGGGAGGGTTGTGCGCACGTAATCCAGGATAACCACACCGTCTGCTACTCACGAGGCAGATGGCCGTCCTAAGTCGGCACCGTTTACCCATTGGTCTCGTTGGTTTATGTGTAGTCATTTGTGTTTTATGTTTTTCTGTGATTTGACGTTCATTGTACTACTGCGTCTCTTTCTGTGCGTGTCATTTTTGTGTTTTACAGTGGGTGTTTTGGGAGGTTGCTGTTGATGCTGCAACTAGGTGTTGTTGGAGATCCCCTCCTTTCTTTTGTATCTGGTCTCTGGGAAAAATTTCAGAAATAATGCTTATATTTCCTTAAAGCTATTATCTTATACTACATTCTAGCCAAATTTTAAAAATTTCCAACACATGCAACTCAAAAAAATGTGTAAAAACCCCAAAACTTTATATTTTCCCTTTTGAAGTCTTGTCAAACAAGGAAAATACAGTCCGCCTTTTAAAATATCTATATTTAAACTAAATAAGTCATGTGACCTAAAAACTTTATTGCTCTTACACAAGGCAGGCATATTCTACATAATACATCTTACCATTATAGACTATCTTCATAGTGGTCTTCTCATCCCAACTTTCAAAACCACTCAATTTCCCCTATTTCAGCTTTTCCACACTGAACATTCTGGGTTCACTCTAAAAGCCGGTGATCGAAGATGAAAAGAATATGTTTATTGACTGAAGAATCATACACAGCGATCATTTACATAAGGAAGGAGTGGATCTCTAACAAGACTAGATTGCAGCATCAACAGCGAAACACCTTTACCCCTGAATGAAACAATTAAGGAGGTCCAGGACAGCCAGACTTAAATAAAGAACCTTCATTTAATTTTCCTAAATATTATAAATTTTAATAATTGAAACATACTTTTTCTACATGCAAAGTTTCATTAATTTTTACCGTTAGTTTTGAAGCTACGAACATACATACATGTATACATGTATACCCATTGAAAGCCCCAAATTGGGCCATAAATGTGACGTTACAATCAACACACTTTAGGTAATGAAAACAATTTCATTTAGATATGATGCGGACAATCGAATATGTCGAAATCTATGTCTATTTTCAGAACATCTTTCAGTTGTTAATTTTGAATATCTAAAACCCTATCATTTATTTTTCGTAAAAACTTAATTTTTTATCCCACTTTAGACTGAGAACTCTCAAATTTCCCTGGGGTGAGATAAATCGATCATGCCCTCTGACGTCATCGATCTCACCCTCTGACGCCATTGCTACCAAAGCGACGTTATGTAAGTTATGCAAACTGGTGATTATATCAGACACTCTAGATAGTCGATAACGTGGGAGAAAAAACACTCAAACACCACCATGAGGGAGGGATGGCGATTTCTCAACCCTCGTGTAAAAATTTTGCTTGTCCATGACTCGGCAAGCCTCGTCCATAGTACATTATTTGTAGAAATTCCATACTGAGCGTCTTTTATTCATGTTTCATGGGCTCTTTATAAACCCTTGTATAGTAACTTGGAGCGTATCACTTCTACTGGATGTGGTGGTATTATCAGTGCTTTTGTAATGGCATTTTATTATGGTATAATATCCCCGAGGAATCCCCGAGGGCACATGTAGCCAAGTTCGATCAAATTCGGTTGATCATTTGTCTCTTCAACGCATTCCAGAAATTTCTGTTATCAAAAAATCTTGAAATTCCCAAAACGTGGGTCCTTTAACATCATATCCCACCCATCCTACTACGTTTTTCGGTACATTTTTGGACATAATAATTTTTAAACTCTTCGGCCATATTACATTGTTTAGATTGAGGATCACCGACGAGGGTTAAGTACCCGAAACGTGCATGTCTGCTCCATGCTGTAAATTTATCTGCTTTAAAATGATGCTATTGAATTTGAAGACGTTTAACATCCGAAATATGCAAGTGTGTTGCACACTATTTGGAATATGTCGTCCAGATATGACACTACATTTTCTATCGTACTATATATTTTTGGTATCATGAACATTCAATCATACGGAAGTGTTCAAACTTTTAACCTTCTGAATGAAATTTTCAAACCAATCTTAATGCACCAGACACGTGTTTCGGTACGTAAATCCTCATCAGTGGTACTTATTAAATGCCGACGTGACTAGTGACAAGGTCATATGTATTTCAGTAGCGCCCGTTAGTTTTATTTCAAGAATTAAAATTTGTGCATTTACTTTGCAGAGAATTCGCGTCTCCATATTTTCTGTAGAGTCGATTCAGTAGCATAGTTAATTGAAATACATAACCAAACTAGCATCGGAGGGATGTTAACCTCAGTTAATTTCGGGTGAAATGACAAGATCTGTATAGAAAACTACTAAAACTACTAAAACTTTTGTTCTTCTAACGTAAAGAACTTTGATTATATCTTGTTCGATCTCGGGTATAACTGATTAAACAAGATTCTTGTTTATATCCTTATACATTTCATGAATGACTTTTTTACAATTTTGGAAGTTCCACTATCCTGTTTATCTGAACATTTTATCTAGAAGTGATAAAATGCTACATTAAAAGCGAAGAAAATATTTTACATTTTTCGTTGGCGTCATCTAAAAATTCAGTTTTCAGTTTTCGTATTGATAAGCTATGAGTCAAAGTATCAAAATTCAATGTCACTCCTTTCGTTTGTGATTCTTGCTAGGAATAAACAACTATAATTGGACTGACATCTTAGCACCATCCCTCAAATGCTATTTTGAACAAAGGTTTTATTTGGATATTCTACTGTATCGACACTACAGAAAATTTAGAGCCGTGCCTCTCTATAAAGTAAATAGAAAAATTTAAATTCTAAAAATAAAACCAGAGGGCACTAGTGAAATGAATTTGGGCGGCGTATGAAAAGCACTATCGCTGGAAGCATCACTGATGAGAATTTAATATTCGAAACACGTATCTGGTGCATAAAAATTGGTTTGAAATTTTCTTCAAGAAGATATAGAGTTGGAACACTTCCGTATTATTGCAGACATTTCCTTGTTTTGTAACACTGTGTCCATCAACCCAAACACCTCTAATTTTGACTTCTTCTACTTTATTTTATTATGTTATTTTTATTTCAAATATCCGCCACAGATTCCTTTCGGAAAATAAGAGATTGACTCGGTGTTTGCAAATCTTTATCCTCTAAGCATTATATAACCAATGTTGTCTTTGTCAGAATCAGAGATATTGGATAGGGGAGTTTATGGCGAATAAAGAAAAGGAGATTTGCCCAACACGTCCGTGTAAGTAAATTTTTATTAGGGGGAAAAGTTCAAATATTTAACTGAAATTGTTCTAAATCAGCACTTTTAAGAGTACTAGTAATTAGATACATTTTAACATTAAAGGTATAATTCAGGGTGATTAACATGTTTGAATTTCCAAAAACAATTGATTCAAATATACAGCTTAAGTTGTTTGTTCACTCGTCAAAGAATTCATTCAAACATGATTCAACAATATTCTGTCTGATATTATCCTGTTTGTTAGAGTGCTCTATAAGTTTTTCATTACAATGTTCCCTAAACTTAACTATATTTTGCAACTCCCTAGTAAAATTATTTTCACCAGCGATATCCAGAGCTTTTGCCAACAAGGTTGCTGCAAACTCATAAAACCCATCCATTTGTTTTACTCTCGCTTTTGCAAAATACCAAATCATCTTCCACCTTATCTGCAACTGATTCCAATTCTTCTCTACTTCATTTAGACAACTTTCACCATGTTTTCTTTCGTCATCACTTACAGGAATACTGAGAATGTCACAGAACAGACCTATCCCTAAATAAATGAATGAAGCCCTCAAACGAATGATGAGTCTAAAGTCATCTCGAACATACTCTTGTTCATCTTCGAAGTGGTCTATTGATTCACTTATTACTTTCAACAAATTCTCTTTCAATAATGGCAAATGAGACTTCTCATATTTCTGACATAATAGATTGAATTCTACTAAAAGAACAATTCCCGTCTCTCTACATGGCATTAGTCTTTCTCCGTTTTCCTTTGCTTGTTGCACCAATGAAAGTCCCTCATTCAACTGACCACCACACATAACATGAGTACTGCCTTCCTCGCTAAGTATAAAGTCGTCATTAGCTTCGGATTAGATGTGTTTCTTATCACTTCCTTCATTTTACGAAAATGAGAATCTGACTTCCATGTAGTGTCAAATCGTATTCACAGAATTTGGTGAAAGTAATTAGAGAATCAATAGACCACTTCGAGGACGAACAAGAGGATGTTAGAGATGACTTTAGACTAATCATTCTTTTGAAGGCTTCGTTCATTTATTTAGGAATAGGACTGTTCTGTGAAATACTTAGCATTCCCGTCAGTGACGACGAAAGAAAACATGGTGAAAGTTGTCTAAATGAAGTAGAGAAAAATTGGAATCATGTGCAGATTAGATGGAAAATGATCTGGTATTTTGCAAAAGCAAGGATGAAGCAAATGGACGGATATTATGAGTTTGCAGTAAAATTGTTGTCGACGGCTTTGGATATAGCCACCGAAAAGAACTTTACCAAGGAATTACATAATATAATTACTTTCAGAAAGCATTGTACTGAAAAACTTAAGGAGTACTGTGACAAACAGGACAAAACTAGACAGAATATTGTTGAAACTTCCTTGAAAGAATTTTTTGACTAGAAAACATACATGTACAATACCTCGGCTGGGCATTTGAATCAGTATATTCCCAAAAATGTTTAATATACATGTCCGAACGGTTGTCAATTTTTCATTTTTGAATCAATCTAAAAGTTGGTCTGGTAACCGTTCTTTTAAGAAGTTTTGATATTTGGACTATTTGTTTTAGTAGTGAACACGAAAGCTTAATATTGTATCCGCTCTACACACTACGTAAACACATTGAAAACGTACTGATTGTCAAATGGCCAAAACATTCCACAAATAGACAAAAGAATGGTACAAAATCAATTATCTCAGTACACACGCCCTAAGTTAAACAGTGAAGGTTTCGTTTTGTTTGTTTGAAGTTCTTGTTTCATATGAGCATGTGAAACCCGGAAGAATGCAAAATCAAATAAAAGAACTTAAAAATTCTGCCAAAAAAATATGCTGAGGAGTAAGCATCTCCTTATTGCCAGCAAGCCATGCTTAAAAGTTCAAACCAGTATATGTCAACATGCAAACTAGGTCATAGGCGGCTTGCAACATTAGATTTCAAAGCGAAGAAAAGTGGAACTGAAATCGGACTCATGTGTAGGAGATTGCAGGGTGTTTTGGATGGTCCTTACCAAAAATATCTTTCAACATTGTGGACAAAGAGGTTCTAAAGTGTTTTATAATCTCATTATCGCAGACCATATTAGACAGGAGATACGACGACAGACAAACAGATAGGAGACCTTGTTTTGTGGCAAATAAGTGACAGACATATAAACGAAGAGGTATCCGGAATTTTGTGATTTTTAACACATCCAATCAATTTATGGAACTCGATTATTTTTGCTGTGCAACATTCTGTTGGTCTCCTTTGACTAAGTAATGTCGATTATGACTAGATAAATTCTTCACTAAAATATATTTGAACATATCAACATGAGAACAACTACTTTTCATTATTTATTACATGTATTGGCAATAATTTGGCCGCGGTGGATAAAGTAAAATATTATATTTGAACAAACAAAATATGTACACACAAGCCGGGAATGCCAATTAGCAAGGACAAACACCGGCATAACATTTATTTGAAGATAAAGTTAAATAAATTGTTTATATTTTTTCATTCACTATAACATCCAATTTATTTGATCCATACTTCAAACTCTGAAGTTTATGTTCCACTCTTGTAAAACATATCACTTTTAACATTACGAATGAAATAAGTCTATCCATTGAGTGGTTCTTCCGCCACATGATCGGCAGATCACGCCATCTAGAGGGAAACCCCGAGTCACTTCCTACAGGAAGTTCAATGTCTACCCGATGACATCCTCAAGATGGCAAGGACCACTCAATCAGTCCACCGCAAGCCATTTATAAGTGTCTGAATGTCGTACCTCCAGTGTGTTGCACATATTTTACGAAAGAAAACCTATCAGGGCCTCACTTAAATTGTCACAAAACTTTGTATTTCCTTTAGAGGATAGGTGGACTCCGTCCTGAGTTAACATAGAAGACAAGTCGGAACTGAATTGAGGATGATGTATGACGCCCCCATTGTGGAAGAAAACATTTCTCCCTTGCCTGTTGAGCCTTTTCCTAGTTTTTTCCATTGCTTTATTATTTGTAGAATACCGCCATTTTATTCTAGGGAGAATTTCCGACCAAATTAGTTTTGCATCTGGGTATTTATACTTCAGAAAATTATAAACATCTGATATACACTTCAGCAGCTCTTGGGTCTGATATAATCCGATATCGTTGCCCCCACAATGGATAATTATAACATCAGGTTTATCTCCAAATTTAGAAAGGTAACGCAATTTATTCTTGACCTGGGTTAAGCGAAGGCCGCTGTATCCTTGCCACCATATTTCTGTATTTGTGCCAAGATCGCTACCCATTGCACTTTTAGCTGCATATCTGTGCGCATGTTTTATTATGGACGAGCCGACTAACCATACCATGGCATCTGAAAATTCATTATGTAAGTCTGAGCTTTCTACAAGTTTAAATATAATTTTAGAAAACCATTTACGATAGCTTACTACATTTGTCTATTGCCTGATGTATGTTTTATAACACTTAGATTTCCATCTTCCTGCTTTTTGAATCTTTACCGGACTTTCCCCCTTTGATGAGGCATCTGATGCCGCTCCAATTCTAAAAGAGTGTGTCTTATAAAATTTTGGGTCTAGTCCTATGGCTTTTATTGATTTAGTTAAGACTGATGCAAATTGATACGAGGTTAGTGGGAGTCCCCCAAAATGACAATAGAATGGACCAGGAAAAGCGGGTCTAATTTCCAGAAATTCCAGGCCATACGTTGCTGTTATTTCCCTTACGGCGCCCCTTCCATGCTGATCTGTTTTGGATTTACGGATATGAATGACCATTTTCATTTTTGAAAAAGTTATATCGTTAATTGCTAAAATGGTATCTTTACTGTTCCCTTTACCAATCGCTAACTCACCCACCCGTAAAAAGCCATGAAAGGCCAGCGTAAATGCCGAAGCGAACAGTTTTGTTTCGTAGCGGTTATGGCAAACTACAGGCAAAATTTCTATGATTTTGTGAAGAATTTGTAACGTAATAGGTTTGCGTGAATCTGTTGTCGGATTTGTTCTTTTGAATCCCTCTAATAATTTAGCTATTACAAAAGCATTTGTTGGATCAAAATCGTACTCTGTTTTGCACTTGAAGCTGATGCCTGATACATAGCTTCGGGCAGTAGATGCCGCTTGACCTTCGAGTGACAGATAACCTATAAAATTACAAATTGCTACTAAATTTGGAGGCCAAATAGGCGAAATTTTCTGGCTGAAACAAAAATTTTCAAACATCTTTATTCCCGTGTGATATGCCTTCGATGTATTAATTGCTACCGACGACTCGATCAAAAACTTTATTTCACCGACCAAAGCAGATTGAGAAATTCCGTTGGGGTCGACGTTGGTTCTGTGTCGGCGCCTGGCATTTCTTGGCGGAATCTTGACCACTGAAATCGAGACAAGGCATCAGCAGCATTGTTTTTTGCGCCTTCAATATGAACTGCTTTGAAAGTTATGTTAGATTTCATTAAGGTTAATATCAAAGGACGCAGAAGGGTCATTACATTGCGCGATTTTGATGTTTGACAATTTATTATGTTAACTAACGCCTCATTATCTATGTGGAAGATAATTTTCCTGTTCTTCAACACATTTCCCCATATAGAAATAGCCAGGGCTATTGGAACAAGCTCTAGGAATGTTATTTCTCGAATAATTTTTGACGATTCCCAGGCTTCCGGCCATTTGAGATTTACCCAATGATTTCCGAGGATGGCCCCGCAACCTAAGGTCTCGGTACACCCCCCCCCCCTTCCTTTATTAGACAAGGGTTATTTTCGTAGTGACCACTGTCAAAAATGGGTATTTTATACGAGGCTGCCTTATGAACCCAATTTGACCATACTTCATTTAAGAACTACTTTAAACTTGCTAAGAAGGCTTTCCTGGTGAAAATAAACTGATCTTGAAATACGAAACTGCTCCTGATTTTATGTGTAGCTAGCTGACTTCTTGTATACACTCAAATGACATGTGGGGGAAATGGGCAGAATTGAAGTGTAAGTATACATGTGTTTGACAAAGCTGCTGACATTGTGGAAAATTGAATCTATGAATGTACATTGAATGTGGTATCATTGGAAAGAGCAAGATTTGTGCAAGAAATTGACAGATTCAAAATTTTTGGAAAAGTGTTATTTTTGAGGTCAGAGGGGTCAGAAATTGGGTTACTTTGGGGATTTTTTACTCATTTTTAATGATATTTGATGCTAAGCTTATTGATTATTATGTCAAAGGTAAGTAAGCTGTAGATATGATATAGCACTGTTATGAAACATTGCAGTCTTGGTGGTAATACAGCACAGAAAAAATAATTGTAAAACTGTTGCCATAGCAACCATTGACAGAAAACCCAAACTGGCCCTCTAATTTCATGCAATTCTTGCGACGGGGTGTGTACCGAGACCTAATTTAGCATTTCCTGTGCTATCCGTAAATAAGTGCAGTGTAGAGTTCGAATCCCAATCTCGCTCCGGAAAGTATGTACTTCCATTGTAATCCCTGAGAAAAGTGAGCCAAAGTTGCATGTCTAACTTTAATTCTGATGTAATACGTATTCGATGCCATGGTTTTGATACCCCTATTGTTGCATTGTAGAACCTTCTGTTAAAAGCCCTGCTACCTCGTATTGCTTTACTAACAAAGTTCAGCTTTCCTACTAATGATTGAAGTTCTTTAAGTGTTGTTTTTTCTTGATTGGACAGATTTCTTAAACATGATGTAAGGTCAAGCAACTTATCATGCGGAATTTCTATAGTTTTCGATAGGGTGTCTATTACCAATCCTAGAAAGGTTAATTTATGACATGGTCCCTCTGTTTTGGCATCGTTTAACGGTACCCCTAAATGACTGCACAGTTCCTTGAATTGGGACATAACTTCTGCGCATTGTTGTGTGCTGTTTGAACCTATAAATATGAAGTCATCCAGATAATGATGAATTGTTTGCACGCCCGATTTTTCTCTTATCGCCCATTCTAGGAAAGTTGAAAATTTTTCAAATATGCTACAAGCTATTGAACAACCGAATGGCAAGAATTTGTCGATGTAGAAATTATTTTCGAAGTGGAAACCTAGGAGATGAAAACCTTCTTGTCTTACCCTCAACAAACGGAAAGCACTTTTTATGTCCATTTTGCCTATTAATGGCGCATTCTCTAAGGCACTTATTGTGTCGACAACTTGATCAAAAGAGGTATAACGAACAGGACCCGGTTGCACAATGCGTTGTTAAATTTAACCACGAGTTAACTTGTGGTTAAGTTCATGGTTAGCTTAACTCCAAGTTATGTCTGTTGCACAAAGATAACGTCGAGTTAACTCATTGTTAAGTTTGTGGTTAAATGCCGAAAATTTAACAGTGGTCTTGGGCATGATTAACTTTTTAACCATGAACTTCATTGGCGGATCTAGCGAGGTGGATAGGGGGGTTGCAACCCCCCCTTTGGTCGGACCAAAAAAAAAATAATGCCCCCCCCCCCCCCCCATTTTTCAATCACAAAATTTTATTATGCATTAACATTGTTTAAAATAGCAACATTTTGTACCATAAATCTACAATTTTTCGGTCAATTTTCAAAATTTTTGTATTTTCTTTGGCTCGCTACCGCTCGCCAATTCTTTATAGACTTTCTGAATAATTAAGCTATTCTGATCCATCCTCAACGTACATGGAGACATTTAACTCAAACGTATATGTACTTGTTAATGATAGAGGGTATAGAAAGTATTTTCTGATAAGTCAATATTTTGCTAAAGAAAATTTCCTGGCTCGCTACCGCTCGCCAGATATTTATTCATGTACTTAGAATTTAGAATTGCGCCAGAAATATTAAAATTTGTGCATGAAACCCCATATTTAAAAAAAAAATCTCGTCCTCCTCCTCCCACCTTTTTTTTTTTTTTTTTTTTTTTTTTTTTTTTTTTGCTTGTTAGAAATTTTCGGATGTTGTGCCCCTCCACTTTTCAGGCAGAGCTACGCCATTTCTTTAAAAGATGATAAAACAGATATAGATTATTTGTGTAGTCAACAATGTACCCCATAAGGTAGTATTGCGAAACAGAAGCTTTTGATAGTATGCATTCGACACCCCCCCCCCCTTTCAAAATCTTCAACCCCCCCTTTGAAAAAATCCTAGATCCGCCTATGAACTTAAACATCGAATATTCTGCCGTTTCAAACAAACTAAAGGCTATTTCCCAGTATATTTTATTGTAAAGGGTGGAAAACCGTTGTTTATTCAACATTTCAGATAATTTGAAGTCTTAGATCACAAATTTGTTTTTGATTATTTTATGGTATCAGCCTTTTACATATTATCGTACTATTTTAAATCTTAGCTCTTTAGCTTGAAAATGAATAAAAAATACAATGGATGAGAAAAATTCTGACACAATACAGGTACATACATATCTTACTTAGTCCGTCAAAATAAAATTGATGCAATATTTGATAGAATCGTATATTCGATCTATGATATCTAATAATTTGATCGTATTGGGTGAAATATGCTGACAGTTTTTTTTATCTTGCATATTTGCTTTTCTGTATGTGGAAAATAGTTTTATGTTCATATTTTATGTTCATATTTCAATCAAACATTCGCGAATCAATGACGTTAAGAAAACATGACGTCATTTCTAGCACGTGAGATTTTGGCAACTCTATATTATTATGTTTGCAATGGGAATGCGAGAGAAAAAAAGAGGTCAAGGGCGTATCGCTCATCTGAGAACACTGAAATTCTTGTTAACCTGTTTGGATTTCAATGTGATATTAGAACGATATATGAGGGTGTGGACAGGGTGAAAGGGAGGGGGGAGAAAGGGGGTGGGAGGAGGGAGAGAGGGGGGAAGGGGGAAGGGGGAAAGATGGGAGGGTGAGAAAGGGGGCGGGAGGAGGGAGAAAGGGGGGGGCGAGAGGGAGGTAAGGAGCAGGAGGGAGGAGGGGGAGGTAAGGGTGCGGGTGGGGGAGAGAGGTACCCCCCTGTCCGCCCCCCCCCCCCCCATATAATATCACATTGAAATCCTAACAGGTTAAGAATTTATTAATGATACTTTTGAAATACGGGAAAATGCTATTTTGAATAAATTTGATCATAATAATGAGTACCTCCTAACAGTGTGGTTTCATAAAATTCTTTGCAGCGATTATTGAAAATGCGTCAGACAACCAAAGCCCTTCCTAAAGTGACCGATTGGCTAAAAAAAATGGGCGTGAAAGCAAGGCTGGATTGGATTGAAAATATACAAACATTAATTTCTACCTTTCAGCTTCTGTGCGTAATTTTATAATCTATTGAGTTAGGAATCTTTCTATATATTCTGTACAGCCATTGCAGAGGAGATGTTGAAAATGGATTAGCCAATCAGAGCCCTTGGTGGCCATATTTGTTGACCGATCGGCACAAAAAAAAAATACAAACTTGATAGTGGATCTTGAGTACTTGCTTCCTGTAAAGTTTCGTGAAATTCTGTTGGTGGAGATGTTTAAAATGTTTTTAAAAATATAACGACGGACGGTGCGCTATGAAAATAGCTCACGTGAGCTTCGCTCAGTCGAGCTAAAAGAAAAGATTTTTTTTGTCCCTGTCGGGATTTGAACCTACAACTCTTCAGGCCTTGGGTACATGTGCACAGAAAAGATACCTATTTACCATATTTACGATTCTTTGAAAACCATTTGAAATCCAAAAGATGAGATTTTGAAACATTTCAGAGTTACAGATGATGAAAATTGAGCAATTTCAGGGGAGAAGTTGAAAATGTTAAAAATGACCAACCAACCATCCCCCCCCCCCCTCTTCGATTTTTGCATTAAAATAAGTAAAGAGGACATAGAACGCGTCAAAAACTAGATGTTGGAATTTAACGAAATGAACAGTGTCTTTTTGTCGTGGCACATTCGTGTCGCATTCTTCTCTATTCTTATCACACTCGCCTCACCATCGTAGCGGACGCGTAGCATATTCTTGTTGCATTCCCGGCGCTATCGTGTGCCTATCGCGCCAAGAAATACTCCATGAGAACAGACAAGAATGTGACATGATTGTTCAATCGCCTCTGATCGTAGCTCATTCTCCTCTACATTCGCGACAGTGGAAGCCCGGCTTAACCGGTCTGTCAGACGGACAGAGTGTTTCCCATACCCCACTCAAACTTTGTTTGCGGGGGGATACAAAAAGTCAGGGAAAACCGGGGAAAAAATGAAAGAAAGAGCCATGCTTCTGTTGAACCAAACCACAAGCTGACTTTCTAGTCTCGACATACGAAAAGAAATTTATACTCTGGAGAAATTGCTCTATCTGGGCTATTTGTCCCAGAAGTTCTACCATGTTCGATCCGGGAATATGCGCTATACAAATCGAAAAAAAGAAACTCTGTGGGGGCTAATGCCCTGTTCACACGAGTGCGCATTAAATCTAATTCGCATTAGATTTGATGCGCTTTATTCTAATGCGAATTAGATTCGCATTGCGTTCACACGACACATTCTAATGCGCATTCGACTTTGGTACATTTGCACTGAGAGCCGTATACTTTAGATAGTAAAAGGGTCAAATGCATGCCTGTATGTTGTTTTGCTCATAATAATTTACCTCTTCGTAAGTTGGGCTTATGCATGTATTGCATGACGTCATTGTGAGATAAAATGACGTCATAATTTAATGTTACTCTACGTAAGTTAAGAGACGCAGATCAGTTACTTAGAGGGTTCATTGTGAATGAAATCAAGTATTTTTACCTCTTATTCTATGTTTCGAGGTCCAAGGGTGATTAAAAGTGCCCAGTTATGATGGAAATGTAGTGTAGAATTCTAGTTAATCATATACGCATGCGCCAGATTTAATGCGAATTAGATTCGCTTTGCGTTCACACGGCAAAATCTAATGCGCATTAAATCTAATGCGAATTAAACTAATGCGCATTAGATTCCTCGTGTGAACGCAGCTAAAATCTAATGCGCATTAAATTCGATTTAATGCGCATTAAACCCGTCGTGTAAACAGGGCATAAGTTCATGTCAAATTTCATGAAGATTGAATCGATTTCAGATAGCAACAATTTCATTTAATTATAATTCATTTTCATCATAATTTTCATTCATGAAAACCCCCCCCCCAAAAAAAAACCAAAAAAAAAGCGCCCATTCGACCTTTTGCCCTTTTGCCCCTACTACCGGGTTCGATCCGGGCACATGTGCTAAATCATAACCTTGTGGCTATGCACATGTCAAGTTTCATCAAGATTGGATCTTCAATAT